>JAOPUH010000058.1:5621698-5635442 GCA_027123175.1 Urophycis cirrata | reverse complement strand
TGGATTACAGGGTGAGTAGTGGTACAGGGTGAGTAGTGGGTTAAAGGGTGAGTAGTGGATTACAGGGTGAGTAGTGGTACAGGGTGAGTAGTGGGTTACAGGGTGAGTAGTGGATTACAGGGTGAGTAGTGGTACAGGGTGAGTAGTGGATTACAGGGTGAGTAGTGGGTTAAAGGGTGAGTAGTGGATTACAGGGTGAGTAGTGGTACAGGGTGAGTAGTGGGTTAAAGGGTGAGTAGTGGTACAGGGTGAGTAGTGGATTACAGGGTGAGTAGTGGGTTAAAGGGTGAGTAGTGGGTTAAAGAGTGAGTAGTAGATTACAGGGTGAGTAGTGGGTTACAGGGTGAGTAGTGGGTTACAGGGCGAGTAGTGGGTCAAAGAGTGAGTAGTGGATTACAGGGTGAGTAGTGGTACAGGGTGAGTAGTGGGTTAAAGAGTGAGTAGTGGGTTAAAGGGTGAGTAGTGGGTTACAGGGTGAGTAGTGGGTTAAAGAGTGAGTAGTGGGTTAAAGGATGAGTAGTGGGTTAAAGGGTGAAGAATGGGTTACAGGGTGAGTAGTGGGTTAAAGAGTGAGTAGTGGGTTAAAGGGTGAGTAGTGGGTTAAAGAGTGAGTAGTGGGTTAAAGAGTGAGTAGTGGTTTAAAGGGTGAGTGGTGGGTGAAAGGTGCTTCCATACCAGCATGGCCTGCATGTCATGGACGGCGCCATGGATGCCAGACTTATGAATGTTGTACTGTTTCTCTGTCACCGAGATGCACTCTGGAGAGGTCCATGGGAGAAGACAAAACACTAATTAACTGACTGATTAACATTCACACTGTCCATCTTTTGGTCTCCGTGTAGACAGAGGGACCAAACGCTTAAAATCCAACTTCAGGGGCAGCACAGTCTCTCGTGAAATCTGCACCATTGCAGGCACTTTGGTGATGGGTTCAGATGTTTGACTAGTCCTATGGCCAATGACCAATCACCTGGTGCCAATTCTAGTAAATCAGAAACAACAATTCTAGTCTATACCTGATTTCAACCTTTTTCTAAACTATAAATCTGTAACCTGCAATTATGAGGAAACCACCTTATGTGGGAACTATACTATTCCTGTTCCATATACTGTTCTATTCTCCTGATTCTAATCAATTCATAGCAGGTAGGTTCAGTTTTTGAAGTGAACGATAGTGAATCCCCCCCTTTTAGCAGAGCAGCCCTACCCAGAAAGCAGGGTCTTTTTTGGGGTACATTGTGCCAGCAGCGCACCAACAGCTTCACCAGGGGCTCCAGGCCCTCAGCCTGGCTCAGGTCGATCTCCTCCAGGGCGGGCCGGTCCCCCTCTGGGATCCGAAGGCGCACCAGGGTGGTGAGGGCGTCTGGGGGAGGACCAGGTGACAGCCGGGGGGCCCCCGGGGGAGAGGGAAGCCATTGTGTTATTTCCAAGACGTCTGTCTCTTTGTGGCAGTGGACTGTAAGAACAATAGAACTCACTGCTGTATGGCCTTTGACCTGTCAGAATGGACCACAGCAGGACTCCATAACTACAATTAAAATAAAGATGAAGTTAGTTGGTTATAAATCACAAAATATCACTTAGCTTGTACTGTGGTTGTACTGTAACTGTGGTTATCATACCAGCACAATTAACTCAACTTCCATTTCTTTATGCAAAGGGAGCCTTGTGTGGCCCATTGGACTCAGATTCAACTGATTTAATTTGTCCGTCAACAGGAATGTTGTAGTTTTTGCCTCCATAGGCAACTTCCACAATCAGTGACTGGTGAGGCCCGTTGTATTGCCTGTTGCCATGTGTGCGTGTAAACGGCTGTGAAGTAAATATGCGTGTTTGCGTGTGTGTCTCCACGCTAAACACGCAAAGCTGTACCTGTACATGTCTGATGCACAGGTGGGCTTGTAGTTCATCTTGAAGGCTTCTGGGGGCATGTAGCCAGTGGTCCCTCCTTCTTCTGGTCTGCTCACCTTGGACACCCGACTCACACTGTGGTAGATCCTGGACAGACCGAAGTCAGTCAGCTGTCAGGGAGGAGGAAGGGGTGTTTTTATTAGGTACCAAGATACCCACACGTCACGTTTGATGGAGGAGCTTGAAGTTCACTGTAGCTTGTTGCTGGGCCTGTTCCCAGGGGCCTGGGACTCACCTTGACGTTCAGGCCGGAGTCCAGCAGCACGTTGCTTGGCTTCAGGTCCAGGTGAAGCACTGGAGGCGAGAGGTTGTGGAGAAAGTTCATGCCGAGGGCCACTTGGTAGGGGAACCTGAAGGCCAAGGGCCAGGGAGGAGGACCACACAGCATACCCTGCAACAACAGAGCCTTCACTACTCAACAACACAGCCACACCGTGTCCCAAGCCTCTACAGTGAGGAGGACCACACAGCATACCCTGCAACAACAGAGCCTTCACTATTCAACCACACAGCCACACCGTGTCCCAAGCCTGTACAGGGAGGAGTCAGTGGTTCTGATGCTGCAGGGTTGGCCTTCATGGTGTCGCCCTGCGCTGTCTGGTCCATTTGCACGGTCAGTGGGGGGAGGCGACGTGACAGGGGGGAGACAGGGGGAGACAGGGGGGCGACAGGGGGAGACGACGTGACAGGGGGGAGACAGGGGGAGACGATGTGACAGGGGGGAGACGACGTGACAGGGGGGAGACGAAGGGGAGGCTGCCTGCCTACCTGGAGGTCTGCCAGGGAGCCCTGCTCCATGTAGTCCATGACCAGGCCCAGGTGGACCGAGGGTCCGCTGCAGGGTATCCGGCCCCGGAAGACCCCAGAGACCCTCACCACGTAGGGGCTCTCCCCCCGACGCATCAGCTCTGCCTCCCGTAGCAGGTCTAAGCAAGACCTGGGGGGAGTGAGGGGGGAGAGGAGGGAGGAGGGGGAGAGGAGGGAGGGGTTGGGGAGAGGGGGAGGAGAGGTAGACGAGGCGATGGGGAGAGAGAAAGAGAGAGGGGGGGAGATGGGGGAGGAGTATGTGTGTGAGAGATGGATAGTGTTGCCACCATTGTTGGGCCAAGTTAGAATAGAATGAAATAGAAAGCCTTGATGGTGTACAGAATACTGCAAAACATGAAGTGCTACATGTATATACAGACAACAATGCAGACATAGGGAAATAAATGGCATGCAAAGGCAGGTCATTCCGTGATAATGTAAACAGACGAATACAATGCAGTGTGCACAAAACTGTCTGTTCTTTTCATTTGGTGTGAATTCGGCGCTTTATAAAACAGTAATATGTACATACCCGTTGTCATAGTGGAGGAACTTAATGGCCACATCCCAAACCCAGTGACGATGCCTGGCTTTATAGATCTGTCCGAAGCCCCCTGAGCCAATCACCTCCCACCTGTCCAGGCTGGATTCACCAATCAGCACCGGAGAAGGAACGACGTCGGGATCCATAGCTGAAGGACGAGGGGAGAACGGCGTGTTTGGGCCAATTGTTGCTTTGTCAGTCGCTCTGGCAGTCAGTGCGATAATTAAGTTCATGATATATATTTTTAAGAAAGCGCGCCCCCGTCCGTACGTTTTCATATTGAAACATCGTGATTTGTCGCCTCGAACGGGTTTACAAACGGTTTTTACAAGGGTTTGATGTCAATGGGTTTGATCCGATCCTTGTTGGTAAGTGTAGTGTACTTGGTGGCGGTGAACATCATCACATCCCCGGACGTCCCCACCCCCTACAGGCCTACGTGTTTAACAATGACAAGTCTATAGGCCTAGAGTAGGCACACACAACTTTTTTTTTCTATTGACACCCTAAAACGAAATCAAATGCAAGCAGACAACATAATAATAATAGCAACAATTCACCCGGTTGTGATCAATAGTGAACCGTTCAGTTTTCTAGCGTGAAACTAAAAGTGGGAGCACGGCCATTCGTTTCACGTCTTCAACCTGTCCACAAACCGTCAAACTAAGTTCACAACCATAGATATTTGAGCAATAGATTCCGTCGACAAATCAAAGCTCACCTGTAAACGGATCATGTAGAAGAGTTTATGATGTAGGCCTACGTAGGTGTCTTGATTCAGCAATGTGAATGCAGTGATCTTATCTCACGGCCAGGTCATTATGGGCTCCCATTGAATAAAGGAGAAGTGAAACTGTTTTCTCCTGTTACATCCCTCAAGTTCCTCATCGTCCGTGTGTATGTTAGGCTACACCCCTTTCAAATCACCCTCATTAATATTATATGAAATCAAGTCAGGTGTGATTGTTTGGCGTTTGGTTAGGTAACATGTCATAATTCTCTCGTAATACTTTGAGAATCCGTTCACATACTCGTTGTCTTTCCCCGGCCCGGCGTCACTCTGACCGTCCGCGTCTTCCGAAGGAACCTGCTGGCGTGACGTCACGGGCGCGCGCGCTCCACAAGCGCGAGGGGAAAACAAGTTCGTGACGTCATTGGAATTCCCCTGCCCACTATGGGTCGTGCTTTGACGTCTTTTACCAGAAAGATGGATAGACGCTTTATTATTGTAGACCCTAAATGTTCGCACACATGTTGGCGTGGCATTTCTTTATCTGTAGATGATCACAAAAGACCTGTCAAAAGAATTGTCGTTTGTTTTGTTTTAGCTCCATGGCTTATACAGCCAAATGTTCTCTGGGTTTCCAAGAAGGGGTCGGGACGTAAAGTGGGCGGTGCGAATCTCTGTTAGCAACCAATCCAGAGACCACCCACTTTGCGTTCGGATCAGTGATTGGTTTGTAATGGAGAGAATGACCGCCTACTGTACATTCCGTCCCTTGGATTGGTTCAACCATCATGTCTAACAACCCGCCCCAATCCAGCGCCTAGTTGCCACTTTCGTTTTGTTTGGGTTGGGTTGGACTACGATACTTTGCATTAAAGAGAAGTAGGCCACAGGTCAATACAAACAACAAGTTATCTTGTTCAAACGGACGTGTTATGTCACCTCGGTCATCATAAACGAGTGCCAACATTTTGAACCACTGATGTGAAGATTGCGGAAGATCGACCACTGCTTCCCCCTGGCCAAATGAGAGAGAAGGGAAGTGAAGACGAAACTTAAGAGGCAGACCCTGACACAGCTCTCTGGCGGAGACGCAAGGTAGGTCTGGTGCCTCATCAAAGTACACCACGCAGCTTCTCGTTGAATCGGGCGGCGGGAGACAACTTTTTACCCTAAAAACTATTCACTTAATTTCCTCCCATCTCTCGAACCCCTTACGACGTGTCTTCCCACCTTTCCCCCCAAATCCACAGGTCGCTTCAGAGAGAGTCTCAGAGAGCGAGAGGGAGGGTGAGGCTGGGTTGATGGACCCGGAGCAAAGCGATACCGAGAGGACTGGCGAGCGGATGGCGGAAGATGAGTTCGCCTGCGCCGGTATGTTGCGGGACTCCCTCACCTCCCAGCGCCTCTCCGTGGAGAAGATGTTCCGGGTGTCGTTTGGGATCGGGGCCGACGATGTGCCCCACAACGATGGACAGATGTGGCTCAAATTGCGGGGGGCGAGCCAGAACGTGGCCGCTGCTAAGGTCAGACTGACATTTCAAGTAGTTTAAAGTAAAATGTATTATTGTATGTAGAGTAGGCCTATTCTGTTACTTATTATTATTAATATACGATAATAATGTATTATTAATAACTAACTGTATTATTCCAATTACCACGTGCATCCCTTTCCAACCCCTGTCAATTAATAACACAATTCACAATAAAATCACAAAATGAATTTAGTTATTACATTCATTGAATTATCCCATTCTCTATTTGAGAGACACTGGCTGTAATAGAAAATGATTTCACGGGGAATAGTTTTGACAGTCTCATAGTTTATCACATAAATCACATTGTTTTCTAAATCTCATAATCGATATAGTTCTTCTTGTCGTTAATAGTTTTAGTTGTATGCAGCATTGTGCATTACTCTGCTTGCGGTGTTGTCACAAAGCACTGACTGAAATGGTCATTATCTCTGGCTGGCAGCTGTTTGTGCGAGGGCTGGTCAACGAGGAACAACAACAGGAGTTGTCCTACCCTGCCTTCCTGCACTGTGTGTTCTGTGGAGCGCGAGGGCTGTTCATGGACTGCCTGATGAAAAACACATCAGCACATATTGTGGTTCGTATGGGCAAACTTATTATTATTATTGTTATGATTATTTTTGTGGTATTATATTGCACGTGATGCAAAACGCTGTCAGAGCCCTCCCCTCCATTAGTCGATTTTTAGTCGAAATTTCAGGGTTTCAGTCAACCAAGAATTTCTTTGGTTGATTACAGCCCTGTAGCCATGGGGATAAGAGAGTCCTTCCAATGACTCTTGGAAGGACTCAAAATGCATTCAAATAAAAAAGGTGTTTTCTGTAGTGGAGATGTTTGTCTGTTCTGGGCTACTGTGCAGACCTGCCAACCTTGAAGACATTTTATGAGTACACACATGCCCCCATCGTCCCCTGGCCCCCCGCATGCACCCGACTGGGCCGCGGTGGAGCCTACATTGGTCTGGGCTGTCGGGGGCATGTGTTTACTCATAATGTCTTCGGGGTTGGCAGGTCTGATGTGGAAACAGGCAGTGCAACATGGCGGCCCCATGGACTAGGAAACACCCCTCATGTAGATAGAAAGGGCCTGTTCTTTGGTCATAAAAACACAACGATTCTTATCTTCATGGGATTATAAACTAATACGTATGTTCCATTTCTGTGCTGCGCTAGTTGTACCCACTCCACCTTTAAGGGTAATGTGATTTGTCAATATTGGGGATAACATTTTGTTCTGGAAAAGCACATAGAGACGGTAACTGTAATTGAGGGGATTGACAAAATGAAAATGAGTTGTTTTTTTTTTACCCGGTACAGATCGGCTCCCATGGTTGCCTGCTTATCTCTGGCCTCACAGAGCAGGTAGTGCAAGCCTATTCCCTTATCACAGACCTGCTGGAAAGGTTCCAGGGCACCCAGGAGCAGTGCACCGAAACAGGCAGCAGGGCCTTAGGCAAGTCCCTGGATGCGAGCCGGGCCTTCAATTGTCTGGTGAGGAAGTGGGAGGATAAACACACCGCGGAGCTTCTAGCGCTCCCAGAGGCGGTGAAGCAGTCCCTGCTGACCTTGGTGAAAGAGTCCGGTCTTTATTGCAGCATCGATTCTGTGGAGCTTTCTCCAGCGATAATAGACCACCAAACGGGCCAAGGTCCACAGGGGCCCATGACGGGGGGCTACGCAAGGCCAGGCTGGGAAGACGGCGCTGGCACCGTCGCCTTCAACTCTGGCCCACATCTGGGGCATGCTGGGGCACGCTACCCCGATGGCCACCAGCCGGATCATCGCCAAGTTGCGCCATATTTGACGGCTGAGCCTGCGGTGCCCGCGGTGGTGCGGCCGGGTAAGGGTCTCGCGAGACCCCCGTCGGGACCCCCAACCTGGGATGCATTGGTCCCACCCGAGTACACTGCCATTGCAACTGGGGGAAGAGGGGGGGATAGAGGTGATGGAGCCGACAAGCGACTGGTGTGTGCCCCCCAGGAGGTGGAGGAGGAACAGGTGGTCATGTTGGAGGCGGTCAAGGGAAAGGAGAAGGAGGAGCAGGAGGAGGAGATATTGCAGGATGAGGAGGTGGTGCTCTCCATAGGGAGCCGGAAGGAGTTCAGGCTCCTGCTAAAGTTCTTCACAGCCATGGGCTACACGGAGCAGGTGGTGAGGCAGGTCCTGGCTCGCACGGGTCCCAGGGAGGCCTCCCAGATCCTGGACCTGGTGCAGCAGGAGCAGGACCGCAGCGACAAGAATGACCAATCACCAGTAATCAACTGGCAAAAGATGGGTGGCCAGAGAAACTGTCCAACGGAGACGGAGGTTGGTGAAGGGTGGATGGGCGAAGAAGGGCTGAACGGAGGGAGAAGTACCGGACCACTGGCCAGGGGACACCAACCCAGAGGGGCAAAGTTAGGCAGGGTTGGCGGCGGTCATGCAGGGCTTTTGGATCCCACCGCATATCTGAGAGGTGGGCCCCAGAACGGAGGCGCCGTGGGCGTGAGGCCAGAAACTTCCAGGGACGAGGGCCACGGGGAACAGGTGGAGGAGGACTTTGTTCTGGCCGTGTTGAAGAGGGCGGCCGCCAGCTGTGGCTACACAGAGGAGAAGGTGGAGGAGGTGTACAGCTGCCTCCCCGACCTCTCCACCCACCAGCTGATTCTCCGACTGCAGCGGGAGGCGGCGATGCTCGGCGCGCCCAGGGAGGAGGGGGAAGAGGCGCCGGTGCTGGAGAGTGAGGAGGAGGGAGCCGGCGGTGCCGTCGCGGGGGAATGGGGCGGGGCCAGTGGGTACCCGGCGGCACAAACCGGCCCGAATGAAAAGAAGCCGGGTATAGCACCGCGGGCCCGGGAGGCCCTCCCCGTGCCTTGGGTTTCCACGGCGGCAGCGCCACCAGAGGTCAGGGGCCCCCCGCTGCTTACCTACCCCTCTGCCGGCCCAGGTCCTCCGCCTCCCGTCCACCACCTCCCCCCGGCCCAAAAGCCGGATCCTTCTCCCCTGTTCCTGCATTCCCACCAACCTCAGCCCCACGGCCCTTACATCTACCCCCAAGCCTATGCCCAGCCCCAGGGCCACCTCCCCACTACTGGCCAGAACATGGCCCCCCAGTTCCCCTACCCCCAGCCCCATCAGCCTCACCAACATCAGCACCAGCCTCCCCCCCTCCCGGACCCCAAGCCGAGCCCTGGCGCGGTTCCGAAGGATCCACCGCAGGGCTTCCTGGTCACCGGAGAGCAGCGCTTCCTGGAGGGCCTGCGGGAGACCTTTGACCTCCAGTTGCCTGACAACCCCGGAGACCATGGCCTGAGGATGATCGTCATCGACGGGAGCAACGTGGCAATGAGGTGGACCTGTGATCGCTGTCTAACAGAGCATAACATGTGATCACTGTCTAACAGAGCATAACATGTGATCACTGTCTAACAGAGCATAACGTGATCGCTGTCTAACAGAGCATAACATGTGATCGCTGTCTTACAGAGCATAACATGTGATCGCTGTCTAACAGAGCATAACATGTGATTGCTGTCTAACAGCATGACATGTGATCGCTGTCTAACAGAACATAACATGTGATCACTGTCTAACAGAGCATAACATGTGATCGCTGTAAAACATAACATGTGATCGCTGTAAAACACAGCATAACATGTGATCGCTGTCTAACAGAGCATAACTTGTGATCGCTGTAAAACAGCGTAACATGTGATCGCTGTCTAACAGAGCATAACATGTGAATGCTGTAAAACATAGCATAACATGCGATCGCTGTAAAACAGCATAACATGTTATCGCTGCCTAACAGAGCATAACATGTGATCGCTGCCTAACAGAGCATAACATGTGATCGCTGCCTAACCGATGCATAGCATATCAACATATGAAGGTGGCACTTCATAACCGATTTTGTAGAAGTACATTCAAGATTTTAAATCTTTATTGGCGTATGCAACAAGCACAACAGTATGCCTGCTCTCCATTTACAATAAAAAAGCAAACAATAACTTCTACAATGTGTTACAGTCAGTAGGAATAAGTAAAAGTAAAAGTAGAACTAATAATGCAGTTAAGAAACAACTACAGTGGGAATTAAAATAAAGATGGCCTCAGTACAGAAGCTGCCTCTGAAGCGAGGTTTCTACTCATTTTTACACAACCTCTATATGTATCCATCCATCTTGGTTGTAATATCAACCATATCTAAGCGCTGTCTGTTTGGGTCGATAGAAATGGCGTCCACCTGAAGAAGGCTCAGCCTGTATGTATGCGGTTCCATTTTGGTGAATGTATTTAACTCCTGATCCCTCGACAGCTTGGGACATTGGGTACTAACCCGGGAAGATTTGTACTGACAATTTGTGTGTCCTTGTGTGCGTTTGTGTGTGTGTGTGTGTTGCGGTGCAGTCACGGTCTGGGCCACTTCTTCTCATGCCGCGGCATCGCGCTGGCCGTCCAGCACTTCTGGAACCGAGGACACAGACGGATCAGCGCCTTGCTGCCCCAGTGGAGGCAGAAGAGAGACCCAAAGATCACAGGCAGGACATCTTTTGTTGTCAGATGCGCAGGCCTTCTGCGGTCACCCTGCTGTGGAACAATGAGGCCAACGTATGTGTGTACTTCTTCAAGGGTCAGGACATTGGAGGTCATTTTACTATTGGTGTTAAAATTGTGTTCTGAGTGCAATTAAAAAGGTATAAAAAAGGGATTTGATTAAACTGGTGGAAACTTGCAGAAACCCTGGATTTAAAGAACTTAGTCCTTTCCAGAATAAGTTCTTTCTTGACTTATTCTGTCTATTCTCTAATGAGCATATCACAAATATATAGGTCAAACTGTTCTCCAGCAGCAGGTCAGAGGTCCCTGTGCAGAACGGGAGTCTGTGGGTGGTGTGTTTGACGGTAGCTCTGTTGATTTGGCCTTCCAGAGCAGCACTACCTGACGAAGCTCCAGGACCTGGGCCTACTGTCCTACACGCCCTCCCGGGAGGTGCTGGGGAAGAGGATCAACTCGTACGATGACAGGTCAGTCCAGACCCTTCTTTAGAGCGGGGCTTCCCCTGGGCCCTGACCCGGGTCCCGGTCAACACGGAGGTGGGGTGGTGCTTTAGCACCTTTCTTCCTGGGCTACTGCTTCATAACAGGCCTAGAAAACATTGTTTTTCAACTAGGTCTGTCATGCAGATCTGTCTCGATTGCTTCTCCTTGCCGACCTTGCTGTGGAAACTCTGACGTGAGAGATGGCAGTGATGCTGAATACTATATTTAGATGTTTTACTGAAATGTAATCATTTATTTAGGTTGACATGTCAAGCAAAAGGCACATTTCTGTGTGATACAGAGATGACAACAAAGTGTGCGCCAATCACAGTGGGCGGGTCCGTTTGTTTAGGACGAGGTACACAAAGAGAGCACGCATGGTGGAAACCTGGTGGGCCTGGTGGTCCTGGTGGTCCTGGTGGAAAAAGCAACATACGACTCGCACCTCAAGACCGCCACAGCCCAGCAGCCCTGCTGCACACCGCTGGACAGACAGCGCTGGTGTTCCTCTAGGCCTCAAGACAGCAGCAGAGGAATGGACAGATAGCCTTTGTTGTTTCTGTAGGCCACCTGTGCTGTGATAGCCACAGAGGAACGATAGCCGCAGAGGAATGGACAGATAGTGAAGTGTCATGTGGATAGGGAGTCACAGCAGGGTCAGTTGTTATGGATGGAAAGTCACAGAAGGATCAGTTATTGTCCATCACAACGTCTTAACGTTGGCCTGTTGAACCTCAGGTTCATGTTGCAGCTGGCCCAGCAGTCTGAGGGCGTGATCGTAACCAACGACAACCTGCGAGACCTCCTGGACGAGTCGGCGGCGTGGACAGACATCATCAAGAAGAGGTCGGGAACCGTTCGCCTTTTCTGATGAGAGAATCGTTAAGGAAGATCCCGAAAAGTTTGAGAACTGTTACCAAATATACGACATAGATGTTAACAAAAGGGGAAATAATAATTGCAAATGATATGAGTACAAAAGAAAAAAATATTCATATAAATATAAGAAATATGTAATTATAGTGTTTTTACCGAACTAACTTTATTGGTAACAGTATTTGGCCACACAAGGGTCATTTATTAAAAAAATAAATCAAGACTATTAATACAATAAAAATGATCTGATAATTCATGAAATGAACAGGTTATTTCTTCAGACTGGAGCCATGTTGGGTCCATGTTGATGCATTTCCTGGTTGCTTTGCTACCTTTGCAGTCTCCTTCAGTACACGTTTGTTGGAGATCTCTTCATGGTGCCAGATGATCCTCTGGGCAGAGGAGGGCCACACCTAGACCACTTCCTACGCTCTCAGCACAGGTAAACTCACAACCCAGGTAACACAGCCCAGGTGAACTGTGAGGCTGTGATCGAGGCTGAGAACAAAGTGTTCATTTGGAGTAGCTACAAAGTGTTAGAAGGTTCCCACACAACCTTGTTGAAAAAAACAACAACTGGATGGAGTGCCGAAAATACAAAGTTTATATTTGAATTAGCGGTAGTGATGTTTTGCCCTCCTCCTCCTCCTCTTCGTCTCAGTGCTCTGGACCCGGGCAGCCACACCTTTGCTGGCGCAGCCTCCGCCTTCCCCTCCTCCAAACCCCTGCGAGGCGTGACAGAGGCCATGCAGTACAGCGACCTGTCACCAGGGGGCGCCGCTCCGCAGCCAGACTCCAGGGGGAGCCGGGCCACCGGCGGGAAGAAGAGCGGCCCGGGACAAGTCAACAGAGGTGGGCCGGCGGGGCCCGCGGGTCCCAAGGCCGGTCCAGAGAGGGGCGTGGACGAGACGGCCAGGTTGAGGGACAGCCTGTGCCAAGTGTTCCCCGGGCAGGACAGCACGGTGGGCCTGGTTCTCCAGCGGCACCCCACCGAGACAGACATCAACTTCCTCTCACACATCGTGTTGGAGCAGCAGAGAGAGAGCTGAACTGGGTCAGTACGTGCAAATGCACACGGGGGTCGCCTGTGCGTGCATGTGTGTGCGCGTGTGTGTGTGTGTGTGTGTGTGTGTGTGTGTGTGTGTGGATGCTGAATACTGAGTGTTGTGTGGCTTTGAGTACCGACCACTTCTACAAATGACCCTGGCGGTGAAAACTGGCTAAACCAGCAGCCAGCCAGCTAGCTTGTGACCAAATTAGCAAAACGCACGACAACGACAAACAGCTAGCCTGTGGCTAACCTAGTCAAACAAACAATTAAATAGCCTTTGGCTAAACTTGGAAAACTCACCTTATATTGTCTATTGAATTTTACGCATTTTACGCATTTGTAAGTGAAGCCAGGGGTTTGAGTCCCGCTGGAGCCCAGTCACGGTGGTAGAAGCCCCGCCCACTGAAGGCTGCTGGACAGAAGGACAGCTGCAGCAGAGACCTCTCCCTGCGCTCCACTGTGAGTCCTGAGGAGGACAGGTGAAGGACTGTCTCTGGTCCTGCTGGAGGCACGGAAAACCTCACCACATCCCATGAAACCATAGAGACTTTTAGCCTTCAGAGTGTATCATTGTATTTTTCTAAGATGAAATTGAGCCATATATTTTTTTATTTACTCAAAAGTCATTCATAAATAACGTGGATGTAATAAATTAAAACATGTAAAAACCTTTGTGTTTAGTTTGTCGCTTGCTGCAAGCAAATCACTATGTTTGGAAAAATATGAAACCCATTCACTGAGACACGGGATATTATTAATTAGAGATTAGTGTTTTATTATTATTGATTAGATGTTTGTGGTTAGTTATTGTATATTATTGATTAGATAATGATTTGTTACGAGATTATTGCATACTAGTTATTGATTAAATATTAGTGATTTGATATTGATGTTAGTTATTAACTATTACATTTTAGTTATTCTTTATTCACTGTTAGAACGTTAGGAGATATAAATGATTAGTTATTCGATTTTAGTTATTTTTCATTATAAGTATTAGATCATTGTGATTGAGCTTTGGTGAGTTGTTATTGTTATTAGGGGCGGCAGTAGCTCAGTGGGTAGAGTGGGTGGATAGAGCGTTCCCCACCTCCAAACAGTCTGCATGTCAAAGAGTCCTTGAGCAAGACCCTGAACCCTAACTTGCTCCACGGGCTCCTCCGCTCTGAATAGCAGCGCACTGCTCCTATGTACCGTAGGATGGGTCAAATGAACCTAGCAGCCCACTGCTCCTATGTACCATAGGATGGGTCAAATGAACACAGCAGCCCAC
>JAOPUH010000058.1:5403861-5416669 GCA_027123175.1 Urophycis cirrata | reverse complement strand
GAGAGAGAGAGAGAGAGAGAGAGAGAGAGAGAGAGAGAGAGAGAGAGAGAGAGAGAGAGAGAGAGAGAAAGAGAGAGCCAGTGATAAACATCAACAGGGGAAGGAAAAGCAACACTAAAAATAAACCAGTGGTCTGTGTTTACAGATTCAAGGGGGAGAACCACAGGATGGTTTGATCTGGTCAAGAGGGGGAACTGCAGGATGGTTTGATCTGGTCTGTGGTCCTGACTATTGACACAGTGTGGTGGTCCCTGTATGTTCCTGATGAACGTGCTTGCACAGCAAAAATGTTAATTTACAATGCAGATCATATTGGTGGACACACACACACACACACACACACACACACACAAAAAGACATCACAAACAACTACCAAACAATAAACACACAAACTTGGAATGCTCATGCACAGTGGGCAGACTGCAGTGCGGCCAGGTCACACACATTTGTGACATCACAAAACGTGTGAAAGCTTGATAAATGCAATGAATCACCTCTCGACACATCGGACCCACACACGTTGGGCCGGCTCTCGAACCCAGCCCGGTGCTATGACCCGGCATGGCCCAGCTACAATGTGAGACAACCCCAGAGACACAGTGTTTGTGTTCCAGTGCCCCCCGACCCCCCACCCCCCCCAAAACCAGAGACTCACCAACAGCTTGCTCTGCTTCCACCAAGTCTTCCTTGTCCAGAGTCTCGCTCCAGATTTGCCAATCCATGGCTCATGTCTCAAGACACAAGCAGAACTGCGTGCTGTGCACAACAACAAACAGCCGTGCACTGGCTCAACCTCCTACCTCCTACCTCCTACCTCCTATCTTCTAAGGGCTTTGCTGGGAAGCCCCAGTCGCCTAGGCCCTCATTGGCCGAGGAGCGGCGGAGCAAGGCTAATGATTGGCGGGCTCGGGCGGCGGAAGTAATTATCTGATCACATGAGGGCTTCTTTCAAAAGGCGGGTCTGTGAACAGGAAGCCCACTTGTGATTGGTTGCGATGGGGCATGAGGCGGCACGCGAT
Source organism: Urophycis cirrata (assembly GCA_027123175.1). Taxonomy (NCBI): domain Eukaryota; kingdom Metazoa; phylum Chordata; class Actinopteri; order Gadiformes; family Phycidae; genus Urophycis; species Urophycis cirrata. The sequence continues at coordinate 5,415,649 of JAOPUH010000058.1, read as the reverse complement.
TGGCCGGGTGGAAAAGAGGGCAGGTGTACATTTGAAGCGTGGAGGAGTCCTGTGGGAACGAGCGAGGGGAGACAGGGGGGGCACTGGACTTTGTGTGTTTGTCTAAATCATTGCAGGAAGTGTACTTCCTTCAACAAATAAACAAACATCGTAAAAAAAAATGCACGGACCCATGTTTTCTAGGCTGGTGGGAAAACGTTGCTCTGTCCGAGACAGCAACGAGTTTAAAAACACAAAACCACAACCTAGTTTATAAAGTACGTTTTCCTTTTGTTTGAATGTCATCCTACACAGGCACATACCTGTGTGTGTGTGTGTGTGTGTGTGTGTGTGTGTGTGTGTGTGTGTGTGTGTGTGTGTGTGTGTGTGTGTGTGTGCGGCCCATGTTTGTTTCCTGTTTGTCATGGACAAGTTGGACCTGAAACACCCTTATCATTGATTGATTGGTCTCTTTGGTCACATGACAGCTAGTTACACGCATGCAAGCACGCACACACGCGCAAGGGAAAATGCACCCTCCTGACACCACAGAGACCACAAGCGAGGCTGAGCATTAACCTCTAGCAGATCTGGTTGCTATGGCAACCAAAGTGTTGACTATTCTCACTAGGCTCATTACATATGCAGTCAAAAGGGTTTACAAAAAAAAAAAAGTGTGCAAGGCTCCATAAAATTACAAATAAACAGAACCAAACTGGTTGTTCCACAGGTTCCTCCATCATCGTCTTTCCTCATTCCTCCCGAACACACATTCCCTTCTCTTCGCTTTACTTCCTGTGTGGTCACGTGACCCTGCCATTCCAACAGAACAGAGCCATCCAGATGGACTGGATCAGGTGACCGGGCCAGCGCGTGCCCGGGTCCCAGACTCATTCCTGGCCAATGATTACACAGCACAGGTCGCTGATTACACTCAAGGTTTCTGTGTGGCCTGGAAGGTTCCCTCGGAAAACCATCGAGAATGTAATCACCCCGTCAGTGAGCGAGTGATTCAGCGAAGACACAGTGTGTACAGAAGGGCAGGCGAGGCCTGGGTCTCCCACCGCAGCGGCTCTGGGTTCGATTCCCCCCATGGACCAGGTCCACCTGGAGTCATGATCCCAGCTCCAGAATGACTCCCCGTATCCTCACCGTCGCAATGTCTTCACCAGCTATCCCCTCAGGCAGGGGATAAGAGTGTGTTGAGTCACCGCAGTCCCTCCCTTTTCCACAGGTGAACACACACACACGGCAAGGTAGCCTCGCGGTTGTGGTGACATTGACAGGAAGACCGGTGGGAGCCAACAAAACACCAGGAAGGAAGTGTCGCACAATTGTAACAAAAACCAGAGGAAGTGCACCGAACACTAGCTAGTTCATGAGGTGCATTCATTATGTGGACGTTTCACACTAAAACGTGTTGCGTTGCGGTGTGAAGGAACAAAATGGCCACCACACACACCGTCTCACACCATGGCCGTCTCACATCGTGGCCGTCTCACACCGTGGCTGTCTCACACTGTGGCTGTCTCACACCGTGGCTGTCTCACATCGTGGCTGTCTCACATCGTGGCTGTCGTGACTGTCTCACATCGTGGCTGTCGTGGCTGTCTCACATCGTGGCTGTCTCACATCATGGCTGTCTCACATCGTGACAACATTGTCGAGCACATTGTGTGCTTTGCGGTACGCACATTGCGATATGAAAATGATATGCAAGTCTGACAAAAAAGTTCCTACTTTTCAGGCGTGCAGACAGACCAGAGGGCCGGGCCAAGCCAGGGCGTTTGTAAAACAAACCCATAACACGCGCTGTGGCGGGCGCCCTGCTACGAGTTATACTTGTTCTGTTTCAGATCCAAGTCATTAAGTAGAGGTCAGGGGTCAACCTGCTCAAAAAGGCCCACAGGTGGATTGGATCGTTGACACAGGGAAATCCAACCCCAGTGAGTAGATCACACGTACTTATTCTGTTCTGGGGAATTACAGAAGCGCCGTTCGCCTCCGGGCGACGACAGCTCAGTGGGTTGTCAACGGCGGGTTGTCTGGCAACTGGAAGGTTGCCGGTTCGATTCCCCCGCCCCCCCCCCCCCCGGGGTCCTCCCCCCCGAATGGACGACGGGTGCCTGAGCCCAGCGGCGGCCTGCGGACTCTGAGTGCGGTCACATGGGGCGAGGGGCGAGAGGACGCCGGCCTCAAAGGGTTTTAAATGAAGTCCACCCAGAGCGCATTAGAGCATCACCAGTCAGGATAAGAGGACCCTTTCAGTTCACCGTGAACACACTTCCTGTTGTGCCAGCTGTTTGTGGCGGAATAGAAGGCGTTTAGCATTTCTTTATGGAATATGTCCCACTACCCAGACCCGTCTCCAAATTCAAACAAATTTTGACAGACATGACATATTTAGTGGTGGTTGTAATGATGGTTGTAATGATGATGAAAACTTGAACACATCACACCGTCCACGAGACAGCTGCGTGGTCACACTGCTTCAGCGCCATGTCCGTCTGCTGTCCACAATACAAATCTCACCAACTCACCCCAACGCGCATCCGCTATCGCAAACCGGCCATAAAGAACAGCGTGGCCCGGCTTAATAGACGTTTACTGTTGATTCAGTGCACAGAAGCACAGAGGATTGCAGCTTGTGTACAGTCATGACAATCATGTCCTCATGGGTCACACTTGTCTTATGTGGTCATGTCTACACTCGTCTACATCAAGACAGTCTGGTGTTGTTTGTTTGTCTGGAGGTCCATGCTTGGGCCGGCGGGCCTGTGACTTGAGAGTGACGTCAGCATGGCGACAGCGCTATGGTAAACACACTGATCACAAGCTGATGAATAACATGGGATGGAGAGCGACAGAGACAACGCATGAGAGAGAGGCAGCCAGAGAGATAAGGGCAGGCAGAGAGGAGTTAGGGCAACGGTAGGGGCAGAGCCAGTGATGTACTGTAGGTCGACAGACAGAACAGAGAGAATGTTAGCGGCAGAAAGGTACACATACATAGAGGAACCCATGACTCAGTCTGACTTGTAATCTGTACCAAACTCTTGCGCCTCCTCTCCCTGCATTACACAGACTCCTCTTATCAGTCAGAGCCCCTCGTCCTCAAAGCCAACGGCCACACTAAGTCATGTCCCTCCCACTCCAGGAGCCCCATCACAAGAGATGGTTTGGAGTTATCACTCCATCAGCTTTACGACCATGAAGGTCCACCAGTTAAAGCTGCAGCCCCAAAGTATTCACACACAGCCAGGGAGACTAAACCATCGATCCTCGGTATGCAGATCCACCCCCTACACAGTCCACACTCCACAGGCACATTTTCCACCATATGTCTGCAGTCATTCTCTCTCACACGCGCGCGCACACACACACACACACACACACACACACACACACACACACACACACAGATGTCACATGGTTTCTTAGCTGTTAACCCTTTCTGGCTAACAGATCTCTCATCATCTACACACGAGAGGACCCGGGACCCTCACCAGAGTTCAGAGGGGGGTCGTCGTCCGTGTTGGAGAAGTCCAGCGTGGCGCCAGCTATGTCCACCATCTCGTCATCATCGTCGTCGTCGTCGCTGATCCGATGAGACCCGTCGAAGCCCCCCGTGTTGTAGCCGGCGTTCTCCATCCCGCCTGTCAACATCACAAACACGGACTCAGCGAGGGAGAGAGAGCCGTGTGTGTGTCTTCTTCTGCAGCTCTACCACAAACAGTGTGTGTGTGTGTGTGTGTGTGTGTGTGTGTGTGTGTATACCCAATTTCGCGTAGTTCCGCCAGCGCAACGAGCGCTCCCAGAACCGAAGCATATTGAAACAAAATGCAAAATGTAGCTAAAACTTCAGAACAAAAACTACGAACATTGGTGTAAATTATGCACCAAAAAAAGCGTCCCGTTTCCCGACATAGACCCTCTCGCTACGGCTTTGCAGTGACAGCTCGACTCGCTTCAAAATAAGGAAGTTTAGTCACTGTTTCCGCTCAGACCTGCTCAGACGACCAGGACCGAGCGACTTGAGGTGACGTCAGCGGGTCTGAGTTGTGATCTCACAACGACACGACACGTCACAAGTAGACCGCCACTGAACGGTTGTGTGTGTGTGTGTGTGTGTGTGTGTGTGTGTGTGTGTGTGTGTGTGTGTGTGTGTGTGCGTGCGTGCGTGCGTGCACGCAGACCAGGGACCTACCTTACAAGTAAACAAGCCGCTGTGCCGACGCTAGAGAGTCCACGAGTCTTACGTCTTGGATTTAGCCGATCAGTCCTGTGGTGGACGGTGGATAAACTTATCGCTCCAGATCGCCTCTTCCTTGGAGACCCTGCGTCATTCTTTCCCCACACACACACCCTCAAAAACCACCGCTTTGACCACCGGGCTGCGTTAGAAGAGCGGTCATGATCGATGTTTTATTTATTCGAAGGTCGCCGTTTAAAAATGCGTTGTTAATCGTTTCGTTTCGCTGCGTAGTTGCAAAGTTGCCCGTTTGCTCCGCGGACGGCAGACTCTGTTTTTTTCCCTGCACGGAAAAGTAGTTGATCCAGGAGTTATCGTACTCTGCCCATTTGGGTCAGTGGAGCAGTTCGATGTATCGGGAATCTACCATAAGGAATTACAAGGGATAACATTATTGTTTTACTCACATCTCATCTCATTCAATGATTAATGCACAACATAAAAATAAAGTCAGATTGTAGATGTTCATTAGATCATGGATGAGCGACCTTTTATTTTCTGTGTTGGCAGAATCATGACAACAATCTGTAAATCGATTCTGAATCAATCTGAATGTAGGCTATTCGTTAATGTTAGGACCAGAACAGAAGTCTAGTAAGCTTTCTCTCAAACATTTGAGCGAGTTGTCACTGGGGACAAGATGACAAGCTGTAATAAAAAAAAAAAATACGTTTGTCTCGCCAACCGTTCACACCGGTTAATGTTGTAGGGCGACATCTTGCGTTCGTTGTCCACGGGTCATGATGGGACGGGATCTTTTTTGCATTGAAGGGTTTCCATCCCCTTTCTCTATTGCCAATTGCCAATTTTGCTCTCCAATGTTGCTTTTAATCTCTTTATCGTCTGACAACAGATCATCGTCTGTTTGATACTTTGATGCGGTCTGTGGCGTGGGCCACAGACCGCATCAAGGTATCAAAGTAGGCCATTAGGTCGGGAACCCCCCCCCCCCTTAAGAAAAAGCATGTTCTTTCATGTTGTGATGATCTTATGGAACTTGAGAATTACATCACAAAGTAAAGTTAATTCTTTGTGACATGTGGCTGAAGTTGTGTACACTTACAACGTACATTTATTGGATAGAAAAAATAACCTCAAACCTTTTGGGATCCAACTCGTTCTTCTTGACAAGATTTGGTACATTTGTGAGGGAAAATGTGAAGTTGAAAACAGTTATCCCTACAGTTACCTGCCTCTACGCATTCACGTCTCTCACCAGCGTGACTCTGTTGTCATGGCAACATGGCGAAGGAGGTAAACAACGTGACTGTTGTCATGGAAACATCACGAAGGAGCTAAACAACGCATGCGTTTGTCAAAGAAACTGTGAAAACAGTTTCTGTTAAAACGGATGCACTGTTAATACTCATCATATTTTATCACACAGGGTTGATTTGCAGTTAAACATGTTTAATAAGGCGATATTGTAACGTCATCATTATTACATATGACAAACTAGACATGGAAAAATATGTGCTTTCTCACTGGTGCCCGCTTTTTCAACCAACCAATAAGACTCCAGTTTGTTTGAGACAGGGCCGATAAAGTACAACGATATATATAGAAAATGTACAACGCAAGAAAGACGCAGTATAGACAGGACTACAGATTTGATTGCTTGCTTGTTCGTAAGTGTAAAATCGCAGGACAGCTGTTAAAGGCGAATGAGCAGCGTTTTTCCATATATACTTGTGCGGTCAGTTACAACAAAGTGATGAATTCAATGTACTCAAGTGATCAATACAAAACGGTATCACTGCAACCCAATATGGACTTTTGTGAAACTGTAAGCAACACGTTTGGTATTTCTATGGGATACATGGTTAGACTTATGAATTGATAATCAAGGTTATAAATCGGGTGATTTCATGTGAACAGATTATTAAAGTAGTAGCATCAGTATGATCGATATGTCTGGTTGTTTTTGTCAGTAAAGTGTATCTGTGAACATGTGATCGTGGAATGTTGTGCGTAATTTGTGTTTGGTTACTCAGCAGTTAAACTATGAAAAAGCAACAACGATGCAAAATAGTAAAAAAAAGAAAAGAAAAAAAGCACACAAATGTGCTCATGCACACACGCACACGCACACGCACACACGCACACGCACACGCACACACACACACACGCACACGCACACGCGCACACACACACACACACGCACACGCACACGCACACACACACGCACACACGCACACACACACACACACGCACACGCACACACACACACACACGCACAAGGTAGTGTTTCGTTGTTATTTTTACAGAACCATATTTTCATATTTTCTCATGTAGGCTACAGCCCCATGGCGTCGGCCAAGCGACTAAAATATACAGTGAAATATACAACGTTGCTCCTGTGCCTCTGCTTCCACTGTGGCGTCGCCATGTTCGTCCTCCAGTCAGCTCTCATGAACGAGTTCACTGAAGCACACAGGTTACATACAATTTGTTTTTAGCCTAAAGCACCAACAGAAATCTATTCTTTTTTTGTCATGTTACACGTTTAATCTATACATATAAATAACATGTGTCCAGGTGAATCGGTTTCTGATAAAAGGCTGATAACGTGTGTTTTCTTTGGTAATGTGTCATTTTACGAATTGTTGACGTATGTGTTCACCAGCATAAGGTTACAGCAGACGAGTCCCCAGCCTCGTAGTGAGAAGAGCCTGCCGAGGTTAGGGGTTCTATTCCCTGGCTATAGCAAGGCAGCAATGCTGCCAGGGTTAGGGGTTCTACACCCTGGCTAGAGCATGGCACTAAGGCTGCCAAGGTTAGGGGTTTGGCTCCCTGGGGAGAGCAAGGCATTAACAACCCAAAGGCTAGGGGTTCTCCTACCTGGGGAGAGCAAGGCATTAGCAACCCAAAGGTTAAGGGTTCTATTCCCTGTGTAGAGCAAGGCACTAACACCACCAGGGTGAGGAGTTCTATTCCCTGTGCACAGCAAGGCACTTGCGCTACTGGAGTTAGGGGTTCTATTCCCTGCATAGAGCCAGGCAGCAACACTGCAGTGAGTCAGTGGTCCACTTCCAGGGGAAGCTAATCGATGGCGCGCGGTCGCGTCTTGTGGTGCTCGCGGCTGAGCGGTGTGGTGTGAGTGTGGTGACGTGGGCCTGGTCTAGAATTAGCACGGCTAATCCTATTTGGCTTCACATAATCCACCCAGTGTCTGCAGTGCTGCGCAGTGCTTTGGATCAGGCGGCCCAGGAACAGGAAATGACGAGGTCCATTTCGCCAGGCGGGGGGTCGATGGGGAACTTGTTGTGGGTTGCTCCTCCTGTGTAGCCTTTCTGCATCATGAGAGCCCCCCCCCCCCACACACACCAACATGGACACATGCAATGGACAATCTAGGACCATGCCAGTTTACTTCCTGGGTATGGAATAGCTGTAGCCAATAATCTCTCTTCAACTGGACTATTTCCTGGTCTATCATCTGGCTCAGTCTACCTCTACTGTTAGGGTTTGGAAGGTCCGTTCCGGGTTCAATCTAATTCCCGGTGTGGGTTTTCCACTTGGTTGGTCTTGGCTCGGTCAACCTCCTGGGTGCGGCCTACTTCCTGGTCCGGTCAACCTCCCGGTTAGGAGGGGGGGGGGGGTGTGTTAGTAGTGTCTGTAACCCAGGGACAGGCCCACCCCCAGGCCCAGGTCCAGGCTCTCCCGGAGCCCCCGGAGCTGGTCCTCGCCCAGCCGGGTCTTGTCCTCCAGCTGCCGCTGCTCCACCAGCAGCGCCGCCTTCATCTTCACAAAGTGGCTGGAGGGGTTCAGGAGACAAGGACACCGATGTTCCATCACACTGACATTTAACTGTTCAGCTATGTAGCTATTTGTGACATCACAACCCCCCCCACCACACACACTTGTGACATCACAGACAGATACATTTTGAAATGGCTTGTGTCGACACATTTGTGACTTCTTGACACTTGTGGTTGTGATGTCACACACTAATTATCACACGCCATCCATCCATGAATCACTCACACCCACCAGAAGAAGCCTTCTGCTCAGCAAGGTAGCGTGTGTGTGTGTGTGTGTGTGTGTGTGTGTGTGTGTGTGTGTGTAAGGTGTGTGTGTGTGTGTGTGTTTGTGTGTGTGTGTGTGTGTGTGTGTGTGTGTGTGCTGACCAGTAGTCTCGGTGCTGGTCGGGGGACAGACAGCGGGCCAGGACGCGGCCCACGGCCTGCTCTCTGCGGTCCACGTGCTCCTTCAGATCCTGGGCCTCAGACAGCTGCCGCATGAGTTGGCGCTTCTTCTCCACCAGGGGGGGCTACAGCACAAGCGAGAGGAGGAGAGAGACAAGGAAATGGACCAAAGTTCCAGATGAGTGTTAGAATGAGTGAGTACAGTCCACTGGGTCGGCTGGGAGGTTGAGCTGTCATCAATGTATACGTATTGACTCAAGCACATAAACAGCTTGGCTTAGTTACTCTAGGTTGGCTCAGTTTTTTCCTCCTTTACTCTGTAGCTCGCTGTCTCTTCTTTTCATCTTCTTTCATGTTTCTCTGTACTGTGTAACAATGGCGTTGATGACTCAGATCACGTCTCGTGTCTGACTGATATGCTCAGTAACGTTACCACGGTACGTAACATTAATGTGACGTGAACAGACATGATCGTCAGAGACGCGTGACAAACGTGAAACAACGAGTCCCGGACAGCATCACACCGCCCCAGCTTGAACCCGGGCTCCTCACCCTCTCCGCCTGCTCCTGGCCGGGCTCCAGGGCGTCCAGGGAGGTCTGGGTCCTCAGCAGCCGGGCCGACAGGGACAGCAGCAGGCTGACCACCTTGTCCAGGTCCCCGATGAACATGCGGAACTTGTCCACCTCGTTGGGCTTGCACACCGACACCACCGCGCTCTCCACCTGGAGGAGGGCGTGACCTTGTCAGTGATGTCATCATGGCCCCACCCACAATTTAACTGTGAGTGCTTTTTTTTTTACATTTGTCTTTTTTACATTTGACACTGCATTTAGGGTTGAAGTCATCTCGCCCAGATGGTTTGAAGTGGTTCACAAACAAAATGCCACTCTTGAGGTTTTGTGTTTACTTTTGCGCCCGTTTCCATAGCTACCGCTGCGCGGCCATCCTGGGCGTGGTGTCCGCTGGGAGACTGGGTTCACATCCCATCCCATTTCACATCCCGTCACATACTTTAAGCTTGAGGTTCTGGGCGTTCTTTACTGTGCTATTCGGTAATTTCCCATCCACATATACAGTATATATATGTATATACACACATGTATAGGAGAAAATAGCATTCACTGTGTTCCACCACAGGAGTCTCAACACAGGCCTGTAGGCTGCTGTGGGACAACAGAAACATGTGAATGTTCTCCTCACCTCCTCCCCAAGCTGAGTGTTGGCCCGGATGTCCTCCTGCAGCCCCCGCTGGGCCTCCCGTAGCACGCCCAGCTTCTTACGCAGGCTCTCCATCAGCTGCCGCTGCGGAGGAGACACAGGTCACGTGATGCTGGCTGGTGACCGGCGATAGAGCTAATGGGGCTAACGGCTGTCGTTAGCCAGGCGCTAGCTGGCGCTGCAGAGCATGACGTCGACATTTCGTGGTTTGTGTTCTATAAAGGGAACCTTGTAGGTGAGGTCGTCCTCAACATCGTCATGGTGACGGCTGTCAGGTGGGTCCTTCCTGTGGGAGGATGTTTGAGGTCGGGCTGCCGGCACGCCGTAGTGAGAGGAACAGCTGGAGCTCCTGCCCGAGTGCCTGCGAGCAAGTGTTCAAGGTTCAATAAGAATGAGATAGAGGACCCGTTTCTACGAGCACTGTTAGTTTGAACATCAAATGAGCAGAACATTTGATGTTTTAATACATTTCCTTGTAGCAAGCGGGGTTCTCAAATGGTACCCAATTTGTGACATCACAATGTTGATTGGTGGACTGTGCCAACTGGTAACACTGGAGTTGATCTGTCAATCATACATCTGAGTGGAGACTCCCAATTGTGATGTCACAGAGGAATACATTTTACCTAAGTATTGTTCTTGAAAAGTACACATACTTGTCTTTAACAAGTAGACTTCCTTCTTCCTACTGCAAGCCCGCAAGTCTGATACGTTGATTTGTTTTTAATTTTTTAATTAAAAAAAAGGAATTATTATGCAAATTTGAGTTCACCCGAGCTACAAGAATTTCACTGCTGCTAATGTTGTCTGTTGTTATCTAGTGTGTGACAATAAAGTTGAAACTTGAAGCCCTGCAGGGCTGCTATGCTTCACCTGTCCAAGCTGTCGGAGTCATGGCCCCGGTAGGCCCCTCTCCAGCTCTCTGTGCCCCACTCCCCCTCACTCCCCAGGGGGGAGAGCTGCTCCCTGCCGGGGTCCCGGACCCTCGGCTCCTCCTCCTCCTCCTCCGTCGACCCCCCCTCCCCCGCCCTCGTCCGGCCCGGAGGGGAGGCGTCCAGGTCGGGCGGGGTATCGATGTCCGTCTCCACCACCATGACTGGCAGGGCGAAACACGGATGCTCGCTTGTGATTGGCTTGGCCCCGGGTGCAAGCCCCTCCTCCTCCTCCTCCTGGTAGTCGTCGATGTCCGTTTCCAAGGGGATGTCAAGCTCCGCCTCCAGGCTGTGGGCGGGGCTGGGGCTCAGCGTCGCCTCCGACTCCGTTCCCGCTAGCTCCGTTTCGGGTTCCGTGACCCCGCCCCGGTGTTCCAAGTCGCCGGCGTTCGCCAGGTAGTTCCGGAACCTTCTGGGGTCCCGCCGCTGCTCGTAGCCCACGGCGACGCAGCCCTCCGAGGCGGGAACCACTCCGTTTTCTAACGCAGTAGTCATATTGGGAGGAGGAGGAGAAGGAGAAAGTGAGGTGCCACAGTGCATCCTGGGAGATGGGGTTCTCTTCCTCTCCCACTGGGCCGTGGGTCTGTGATCCGCCTGGTGCCTGGGGAGGGCTTTCACTGTCTCCTCTTCGGGCTCCTGCCGGGATCTCTGGATTTCCCACGAGCTGGAGAGAGGAAACAGATTTTGTTGTCATTGCTGCCACTTCAAAGCAAAAGCGTCACTGGTTGCTGTTACAGATGCAAATTGTCTGACTGCTGCTGATGCGGCGCAGAAGCAGCACACACAAATGACACGGGGATAAAGAAAAGAGTGAAAACTCATAAACAGACTATTGATGTTTCATTCATCTCAGAGGAATGTTGCTTCCAGACCTTTGAAACCTACACACGTCTAACCACTTTATTCATCATGCTCTTATACTTACCATCTGATCTCGTGTGTGTTTCCACTAAACGATTTGGTTCAACTCTGTCAGCTTCTGAGCAGGAAGCTCTAACCATTTCCTGCTCCTTAATGACATGGATCTGAATTCACTGCTAAGTCCCTTTGGATCTAAATGTCTGGCAGATGACTAAATACATAAATAAGAAGAAGAGAGAACCTTTTGGTCTTTATTAGTCATTCTCAGTATTTTTTAGATATGTGAACGAAATATGTTGTCTGCATTTGACTCATCCTACGGTACATAGGAGCAGTGGGCTGCTGTGTTCATTTGACCCATCCTATGGTACATAGGAGCAGTGGGCTGCTGTGTTCA
>JAOPUH010000058.1:5307354-5324964 GCA_027123175.1 Urophycis cirrata | reverse complement strand
ACACACACACACACACACACACACACACACACACACACACACACACACACACACACACACACACACACACACTGCCTGCCTCTTATACACACACACACTCAAAGATACCACAGCTGTCAATGGCAGGGCCCATTGTGTGTGTGTGTGTGTGTGTGTGTGTGTGTGTGTTTCATTCAAGCGAGGAGAAGGGGGGATCAGTATATTAGGCGATTAACTTCCTCAGAGAATGGCTGCGTGACTATACGTGTGTGTGTGTGTTGGTGAGAACATGTTGTTTGAACTACGTGTAATTTAAACCATCTTTGGTAATCCAACATGGGCCTCAGAGAGAGTTTCTGTGTGTGTGTGTGTGTGTGTGTGTGTGTGTGTGTGTGTGCAAGTGTGCATGTGTGTGTGCGTGTGTGTGTGTGTGTGTGTGTGTGCGTGTGTGTGTGTCTCACACAAAACTTGCCTTTTGAATGTCTTGAAATGAATAAAAACAATAATTATGCCAAGCGATTGTATGCCGCAATAAACGTCAGGATCTCCGCACAAACACACTGACGTGAAGTCTGTCTGTCTGTCTGTCTGTCTGTCTGTCTGCCTTAGTTTCTTTCATTCTCTCTCTCCTCACCATACATTCCCAGGTTTATTTATCCCACCATGTGACCCTCAAAGACATGCTGGGTTTGACTCCTTACACACAGGCGCACACACACACACACACACACACACACACACACACACACACACACAGGCACACACACACACACACACACACACACACACTCTCTCCATTTATGTCCCTCTGCCTTACTACTGTCTCTGTGTGTCTCTCTGTCCGTCTCTCATTCTCTCTCTCTCTCTCTCTCTCTCTCGCTCTCTCGCTCTCTCTCTCTCTCAATTTACACTGAAACACTAACTATCTCCATTGGTACTCAGTGGGTTCGTTCCCTTTGGCCTCTTCATGGTTAATTTACTGCTCAATAGGTCAGGACACACACACACACACACACACACACATGAAGTCATGTGTGTGTTCTTAATTAGGGTCTCTCCTTTTCCCAAACAGATCAACCCTCTGTTGCTGGGTGAACAAGACTTCAACATCTCTACACACACACACACACACACACACACACACACACACACACACACACACACACACACACACACACACACACACAGGGGTGGTTGTGTCTGTGTGTGTGTGGGGTGTGAGTGTTTTAGTAGCTGTGGCCTCCTTTCTGAAGTGTGGTTTCTATTGAACAAGCGTTTTAAGAGTTTGGTGAGTCTGCATCCGTGATTCTGCAAACCCTCTTTTCGTCTTCTTGATGGGTCTTACAGCCACACGATCTGTCGCGTGACGTTGGCGTGCTAATGCTGTCTGGACAGTCCTGGAGCACAGTGGTTGGACTGGCCTGCATGATGTGATTGGATCATGAGGTTAGGTTGATGAGTGCTGATTGGTTGTTGGTCCCATGATCGCGGCTACTGAAGCCATGTTATTGTTAGCTTTGCCCCCTTCTTTTATTTTTTGTTTTTAATCTCATGTCTGCCCTCCGTGTTTGGAGAAAGAGGTCCCTCCACATGTGATGTCATGACAACGCCAGCCATTGTTGTTGGTAGACAACTTGAAACAACAAGTTAATCCCTGCTAACTCATTATGCGGGTCACTTTATGTCCTTATTCAGCAGTGTCAGGACTTTATTCAACTTGAAATCCGCAACCTTCATTTATTCTTGAATTTCATCTTCATGAAGGAGCCACAGTGGACATGGTCACGCAATCACGTCCGTCTGTCTGTCTGTCTGTCTGTCTGCACCTACTGCTGAATCCTGTCCCATTGTGTGTAAACCAAAGAAGATAGTTCAGTATATTTTGCATGAGGACACTGTTTGTTTGGATGTGGTAGCTTGGTTTTCCGATGAGGTCATGGAAGTGTGTGCGTGTGTGCGTGTGTGTGTGTGTGTGTGTATGTGTGTCTGCGTGTGCGTGTGTGATATAATGTCTGCTCTGCACGAGTGGATTAGCATATTTGGAAATATCTGATCTATGCAGATAGCGTTACATTACATCGCTGGTCTGGCCTCAGCTCGAAATCTCCGCGACCTGATTGCGTTCTCGCCTCGATGATGTCATCGCGTCTGCTATGGGCCCCCTCAGAACGCTCTCGTACTCCTTGAAATTCCGTTTGATGACATCACAGCATTAATACCTCCCGTGTCTGTCTGTCTGTCTGTCTCTCTCGCCCAGGCCCAGCACCTCCCTGGTGATGACATCACTGCTGTATCCTGGCCCCGCCCACGTCATGAAGGACATCTCCTCCTCCTCATCCTCACCGCTCACCTCCTTACTGCACTACCCCTCCTCCAAGACCAGCACCGTGCCCTTCTCCCCGTCCCTCTCCTCCCCCTCCTCCTCCCCCATGCCACTCCTCTCCTCCACCTCCACCTCCTCCTCATCTGCGTCCACGGCGCCGCTCTCAAAGCCCCACTCCTTCAGCCTGCAGACCGGACCCCACCTCATCGCCAGCATGCAGCTCCAGAAGCTCAACTCCCACTACCAGAACCTGGTGGGCTCCGTCGGGGGGGTCGTAGGCGGAGTGGGCCCCGCCACTCAGCGGGGGTTCACCCCCGGCGCCGGGACCTCGCTCCTGGGCTCCTCCTCCTCCTCCTCCTCCTCCACCTCCTCCTCCTCCTCCTCTGTGTTGGTCGGTAGTGGCGGCGGTGGCGGTGGCGGGATGGCGGGGGGCTTTGGGCTCGGACCCCAGGGCCCGGGCGCCGCCACCGGCGCCAACGGCGGGGCCATCGACTTTGAGGCGGTGGACGAGGAGGTTCTGATGTCGCTGGTGGTGGAGCTGGGTCTGGACCGGGCCAACGAGCTGCCGGAACTGTGGCTGGGCCAGAACGAGTTCGATTTCATGTCCGACGTACCGGCTGGCTGCTGACCCAGAGAGAGAGAGAGAGAAAGAGAGAGGGAGAGAGAGAGAGAGGGAGAGAGAAAATATAAACTAAACAAAAAAAATAGTACATTTGCGTTGACAAAGAGAGTGAAGAGCTGCGTTCTCCTGTCTTCTTTCTGGTTATTACAGACAGACTTACTTTATTACCTGATCCTTCCTGCTCCTTTTCCTCACGTGGAGGACGGGAGTTCATTTGAGCACATATTTAGTTGTTGTGTTGACCACGTCCTGGATGGCGGCCACACAGCAGTCCTGAGACGCTCCCCGTCCTCTCAGTCCTGCTCCTCGCCCACCGTGACTCGGGAACGACAGAGGGAACGACTTCGGAATCGGAAATAAATCTTTTTTTTTTTTTTTTTTTTTTTGCTTGTCTGTGGGTTGGTTCGTGTTGTGGTTTCCTTGGCGGTGACGGAGCTGGCGTGGCAAGGCACAGCCCTCGCCACGCCCGGACGCCAGTCACCCCGCGGCAGCGTCCGCCAACACACACGGTCGGAGTGAAACGGGGGGACGACCGCGGGGAACCTGAGGAAAACGCCACCCCCCTGGTGATGGGGGGCGGTGGCGTTCGGGACCTCCCTCCTGTCTCCCTCACCCCCCCCCCCCCCATCCGTCTGTCCTAATGAAAAGAGAGTGACGGACAGCAGAGGTGATGCCGGCTCCGTGGAAGGAGGAGAAAGAGACGAATACAAAGAAGCACCTGTTGCACTTGTTGTGGCTTTTTATTTTTTTCAGTACATTTTCATCTTCGTCTCCAGACCCCTCCTATCGGGGCGGGGGGATTTCATTTGGGGAGAGAAAAAAAAATGAACAAAAAAAATAAACCACCAAAAAAAGCACTGCCGTTCTCCGGGAGAAAATGTACAACAGGAAACGCAGAATGGCTGCGATACCACGACAAACATTTCCATTTCCTGTTTTTCTTTGAAAAGGACGGCGTTGTCTTTGTTCCCATGAGAACAGGGGGGCCTGGGGGCCACAAAGCCAGCGATTGTCTGGGGGGGGGGGCTGTTATCTCCACACCCACTGTTTCTCGTTTGCGCCGTGTTCTCCAGACTTCATTTCCTTATTTTTTGTTCTAAACCAATCAGAACCTGGCGGAGTCCACCTTTCACAGCGTAGTGAGCCGACAGGCAGTGATCTTAACCACAACAACAACAACAACAACAACAACAACAGTCTGCTGCAGTTAGTTTGGTTCTCCTGGAGGGAGTGAGGGGGGGGGGAGTACAGATGTGGATTGGCCTGCGAGCAGCAGCAGAGAGGGCTTTAGGAATAAAGGCCTACTTGTGTTTCATGATGAGGGGCCTAACCTGACAGCACAACAACAACAACAACAACGACGCCATGCACACTAACATGCTACACCACCGCGGACCGTTGATTCAGATGCTGACTTGTTTGCGGCTCCACTCGGCGTAGTTTCCACCGCCGTTTGGACTGGACTCGATTTCACAGTTTGAGAATCACATCGCATAACCAGATGTGAGCACATCACAACACTGCCTTGCTCAACGGCACTCAAGGCAATTGAGATGCTATCGGGGGGGAGTTTTGCACCGGGGATCTCTGCGGCCAGTGTGGCATTGGCCTGGCAACCGGCCAGCGGCAATAGTTAGCTTCAACAAACATCTGGATTGGGGGTAAAAGTAAAAAAGTGTGCGTGTGTGTGTGTGCATGCACGTGTGGTGTGTGTGCGTGCATGCATGCGTGTGTGTGCATGCGTGTGTGTGCGTGCGTGCGTGCGTGTGTGTGTGTGTGTGTGTGTGCGTGCATGCGTGTGTGTGGTGGGTAACTCATCCGTGGAAAGAAAAAAAGTGCATTCCAGCCCTCATGCATTTATTTAGATACAGACATCACTGTTGGGTCAGCTTACACACACACACACACACACACACACACACACACACACCCTTTATATTAACTTTATCTACTTTTTGTTTGTGTATTTAATGACACAGCCGTGAGACTCGGTGAAAGGAGGACAGGGTTTATGTCGTTGGGAGGTTTTATTTTGAGGAAGCAAACGGTGACTTTTGTTGTTGAGATTTCCGTGATGATTAAGAAACGGCAGAAGCTAATCTAACCTCGTTCCAAAGATAAACAGACAATCTCCTGTTTGGGGTCGCTTTGAGAAACACATTTCCAGAAATCATTTTTTTGTTGTTATTTTTGTATCAGGCCTTAATGGAGTTTGTATGTTTGTGTTTCATTCTGTGTGAACTTGGGGGGGGGGGGGGCGGCTTTTGATGCCACTCTGCGAGCTGCGACTCAGTTTCATCACACGTCCGTCAAACAGTTTGACTTTTCCCATGACTTTAATTTCCTCTACCCGCCGACCCTCATGAGTGAGTTAATCCGTTCTGTGACCCTTGCCGGGCTTTAAAACGCAAGGTAACCCCCTCCTCGAAATCCCGCTTCAATTAACTTGACCTTCTTTCGTAACTCTTGTTGCGCCAGGCGGGCGGAGTCAAACTATGACTGGCAACAATACAACCCACTGGGGGGGTTAGGCGATGATAAAATGGCTATACAAAGGCTTCTGTGTACATTGCTTTGTTTTAGATTACATACCCCTTGCGTGACCTACCCTCTTAACCTAGCCCCTACCATCTATCCCCGCCCGCTTGCAGTAAAAATAAATAAATAAATAAAAAACACAAATCCGCGCAGTGACGGCCTGGATAATAATTGGATGTCCTTTGGCTGCGCGTGACCAACCAGGACTCATTATAAAACGTGGAGATGGGAATAAAGCGCATCACTCCGTCAGGGTCTCCCGTTCATTCTACACAGTGATGGTGTGTGTGTACATTCATTTTGAGTATGTTAGGTGTGATATTAGGTTTACCCAAGTTCTCTCCGTTACTCGTGAACCGTGGTTTAATATTAGTCCCGGGGTGGCGGGTTCATCGTGTCCAACATGGAGAAACACAACTCTATCTAGTATTGTAGAGGCTCAGCATGGCCCTATAAGGAAATGTTTCAGCAAAAGATGGTTCTAGTGCCATACAAAGGCTTTTGCAAAACATAATAGATTTAAGACGTGTTTTGAATTATTGGCTGTCTTAGGAATTTAACTCGCCATCTGGGGGTCACAAAAACACAGCAGTAGTTTATTATTTTTAACACAAAATCTACGAGTTTATTTATTTTACGATCCACTAACGGAAATGTCTTTGATTCCTCTCGTCTGAAATTCAGTGTCTGCATTTTTAAATGTACTGAGTTTTTTTTCCATTTTCCATTCAAATGTACCTTTTCATTTTTTATAGTTGGTTTACCAATGATGACGTGATTATTCAAAGATGATTACTTGTTTAAAAAAAAAAGCACTTTTTGTTCGACTGCTCTCACTTTGTACATGCTCATGAATATGTAAATGACCATTATTGAACAACTGTATTTTTGTTACTCATCTCCGAGATTGGGGAAAGATAAAAATGTTAATGACAAAGTAATTTGAGTAAGACACTTATTTATACAATAAACCCATGTACCTTCCAACCGTATACACGCTGGTTACAATGAGTTAAACAAACGTGTTGTCAAACATCGTTATTGATACGTCACTTAAATTTACCAAAAAATTCAGATCGTTGCTCATCCAACTTTTTCCAATACTGCCACCTAGTGGCCTTCCCCCCCCCCAAGAAAATAAAACGGTAACAATAATAAGACGTTACATTGGAACCATGTGGATGTGCGCGCTATCAAATGTGTCAACATCTTTATAAATAACAGCGGAACTAGTTATGTTTATAAGAATTGATTTGTGGTGACAGCTGCCGCAGTGCGCGCGTGTTCCCCCTCTACAGGAGAAAGTATTCACAGATGCTTTTTTATTTGTACTGAACTACACTGTATGTGTTCTCGAGTGCTTGGCCTCAGATCCCCAAGTCCGCAAGACATCTGACTGATAGACCCTCAAATTGAGTGACAGCATTATTATGTGGTTTAATCGCAGCTCAGTTTCTGAGTTCTTTTGCTGAACGTTCGACAGTTGAAGTATTCACTCAACGACTGACCAACATCGCGATCCTTTCGGTGTCCTTCGAGAGGTGATTGACGGCGAACAAGTCGAGTCAGGGATGTGCTGCCGAGGCGAGCGACAGCCGACCGACGGCCGACCGACGGCGCCACAGCTGACTGCGTCTGGAACTCTGCTGGTCCCCTGCACCACCTCTACAAGCCGGTCCACAGACCGTCGCTAGGGGGTGCCAGAGTTTCACCCACAACGCGCGTTTCCTCGTCCCTCACGGTGGGGTCTTTGTCTCCGCCTCCTTTACGCTCGTCTCTACGGGCGCGAGACTCCCGGGGCAGGGAGATGGAGAGCTAACGGGGGGCTTTCGGTCCTCCCGCTCCTCGTCTTCCTCCTGTCGGCGCCCTGCCCAGGGAATATCCTCTTCCTCATCTTCATCCTTAACGGTCACCTTCACCCAGGCATCCGCCTGCTCCACAACACACACACACACACACACACACACACACACACACACACACACACTAGTCAGTCACACACTCAAGTTACAAGTTTATCTGGAACTTGGAACTCATACTTGTTATCTGGTATGAGGTTATTGTCTCATACAAGATAGCAACATACATCATTAACAGTAGTCAAATTCTTGTTCTCAGGGTCAACTCAACTTTACATAATAAAAAAAAATAATAAGTAAAAAAAATAGTAAAAAGGTAATACAATGGTAATAAGTGAATAAAGTAAATAAGTTAATAATAGATGAAGTACATACAAGTAAGTATCATCTGGGTAAGGTGCAAACATAATAAGGTGCAAAGGGATGTTCACAGGCCAGTACAAGCCATTTCTTCTTCTTTCCTTTTGTGACATCACAACCCTGGGAGTGTCCACTCAGATGTAGAGTAGGTAGAAGCTGTTTGGTATAAAAAGGTAGCGAAAGTTTGACGCTCTACCTGAGATGAAGGGCTCTCTGTAATGTGTAATCCAGATCCAGACCACAGGCTGAGAGAGGGGGAAAGAGAGAGAGAGAGAGAGAGAGAGAGAGAGAGAGAGAGAGAGAGAGAGACCTTGGTTAACTGTACATTCCCAGTGCTAGTAGTACCAGTACTAGTACTGAGTACTAGTTAGTGCCTCAATCACTTCACAGAGCCACAAACCATGAAACGAATAAATAGGATCTTGGGAAACTACATCCTGGGTCACCATGATGTCATAGCAGATCACAACATTGTCATTACCTCTGGCTGTCGGCGTGCCAGCCGGTGACATCACCAGGAAGGGGGAGGCATGGGGGGAATCCATCAGGAGGGTTCGTGTCGTAGTGCCGCCGTCTCTTTGCGGGTTTCGTACAGACAACCTCCTGGTCATCCGTAGAGCAGTAAACGCTGTGGTTGGGCACTCGGATTTGGACTTGGAGTGCTGGGCAACAAGGTGAGGAAACATTAAATGAACACATGAGATTCATCATCTTAGCACTAAACTGTATTGTTTTCTCATCAGCCACATCATGTGTAATGTTACAAAAATAGTGACTAATGGGTAATGTGTTCAGACACATAAGTACAGTAGAGCTACAGCTAAGGCTGCGAACATTAGGGGATGGAACCCAGAACCTTTCGGTTGAAGGTCCTGGGTTCGATCCCCCACCACTGTTCATCTTCCTGGGTTGGTACTGAAAGGCCCCACGCACCCTTGCTTCTCCGTGAGGGGTTCAGGTTGGTCTGGATGTGCAGAACACTGGAGCTGTCCGTTTGGCAGGCTGCGTCTCGAGTCGCTCTCTGTGGAGCAAAAACAGAGGTTCTCCCCTTTTAGTCTCCCTCGTATCTACCAGTGCATGTTTCCAACACGGGCCCCGACACAGTAAAGACCTTTGGTTCTGTCCGGTACGGTCCACATACCATGGCCCGTGGGTTGGGCCATTGATGCTGCTTTGAGGCTGCAGGAGGAACTGACTTCCAGAACAACTCAACCCCCCCACCCCCAAACACCCCACCTCCACCCCGTAAGGAAACCTTGAGGGAAAGCATCTTTATCTTCATCTGTGGCCCATGAGTGCTTAATTAGGAGTTGATGATCCAACTGTACTTTTTGGAAAACCACGGTGGAGAGTTGGGTGTACAAGTAATCATAGCAATCAGCACAGAAAACAACTTCCAGATCACAACCTCAGAGCACTACAGAGCACTACAGAACACATCTCATACATATTATATTGTATTTCATTGCACTACCTCCTTAGCCATATTTGCACCTATTATTGTACATCTTTTTAAAATGTCTATTTTTCTGGTCTTGTTTTTGTTTCTTTGGTTTTTCTGTGTGCACTAGCTCTGCGGGAGCACCTTTCAAATTTCATTGTACACCGTATAATGACAATAAAGACTATTCTATTCTATTCTAACATGAAACACGTGTTTTACTGTAAATAGAAGAGAAGAGAGCCAGAAGAGACGCACCATTGGAGACGTGACACATGGAGATGCCCTGGTGTCCGACAGCCCGACGGCTCTCTCCCGGATAAAGGCTGTGATCCTGCCGATCTCGTAGACGTTCTTGTGGTATTTACTCAACATTGAACGGCATCTTGTACACACCGCCTTCTGAAAGCCATCGCTTGGCGTCACCTGTACTCCCGTTATCGCCTCTAAAGCTTGCGTGTAATCTGACTTCTCGCGAGACGAAGAGCCGCCGGGCCTGCATTGCAACAGGTTGTGTTTGTTCTTCTTGTCAGAGTTGAAGGACTCGCCGCAGGCACGGCAACTATCGCGCGATATCTGGGAAGTTTTTTCGTTTATCATCATATTGTGCTAGAGAGAAGACGAAAGTTTTTCGTCGTCTTCTTCTTCTGCGTTACTTTCTGTATGGTTGGCGTTTTAGAATGATGACTACTGCCCTCCAGAGGAAATCTTAAGTAACAGCCTGAAGATCCAAATCTGTTTTTCAAGGATTCCTCCCATTCCTGATACACATTTTCAGCTTTTCTATTTCTCTTGAAATAATTGCATTGGTATATCCCTTATCTGTAGCAACAATACCTTACTTAAAATTGTTCTGTGGACCTTTGATTAACAGTTGTGCATTGAATATTGTCGGCTGTGGCTGTAAGTGTCACATCGGTCTAAAAAATAGTTAACGTTTAACGTGATCAGATTCCTGTAGTATAACATAAAATATGCAATACAATAATTAAATAGGGACAATATATTGACCGAAATCAACATACTGGTCAAATTAGTATAAAGAAAGTCACCTAGCTAGGTTACTATTTATTGTGTTTTTCTGTCCCTCGCGGTCTGCCGTACGCCCGCTTATCATTCAGGGCCGGAAGTAAGGAGGTCCTTTTCCCCGCAGACTCCAACATGGTGAGCCGTTTACTCTCACGATTCCCCTCCAAACTTATCTTCAAACATCACTTTCTGTTGTCCAAATATCCCGTATTTTAACGTTGTAGTCTACACATCCCCTGTGTATGAGATGATTGGTCGCCAAATTACAGATTAACCTGATTTATTTCGCTGTTTAATTTAGATATTGCTACTCTGAGTGTGGCTATCATTTTGTATCTTTGCTAGTTGTTAGCATTCAGTACACCAATATGTACTGCCGATGTTGGTTCTTGCTGTTAACAATTCATATGATCTATGTTGTTTTCTCGAATGGTGTATATATATACTGTAATGAGAAACAATCCGTTACTGGTGTTCAATATTTCAAATTACACACTAAATGCTAGGCCTAGCCCGGGCTCGGCTCCAACTAGTATGGATGTATGGACGTTAGCATTTGTGGCTAAACCCCACTTCGCCCTGCCGCCGTACGTGTGAAACAAATGTAAAAATGTGTGCATGTATGCTAGCTTATTCACAATGCAGCGGTACACAGAAAGGCACGTGAATATGTTTCTAACCTGCTCCCGCCGCCCACCTAGGCACGAGGACCGAAGAAGCACTTGAAGCGCGTCGCAGCGCCCAAGCATTGGATGCTGGACAAGCTGACCGGAGTGTTTGTAAGTCTTGTTCAACTCCCATCTTTGTTCTGGGTTGTCGTGTTTGTGGCAAATCATGTGTTGTGTCCTGTGATGCCTCTAGTCAGCTGTCCGGGGTCGGTTCAACTTCAGGTGTGTTTTTTATAGGCATCCTCTGATGGGCCTTAGTTCTTTAGGTCTGTGCATGTAAGATTGTATGCTTATTGCCCAATTGACGATTACATGTCATTTACCTGGTGATGTACTACAGTCGTAATAATAAATAATGAGACATGCAAAATTAAGTTCTGATATTTGAATGTTTTGGAGGTTATCTGAGGTTGTAACCAAGTGTCTTCTGTAAGGTAGAAGTCGACATCCATTCAAAACCTTTTCACACCAGGGTTCAGGTCCCCCAGTGTAGCCCGGTCTCCCATCAGGACCGACTGTGTTTCATACCGCCATGGTCCAGTGTGCTAAAGTGTCTCCCCCCCCCCAGGCTCCTCGTCCTTCCACCGGTCCCCACAAGCTGAGGGAGTGCCTGCCCCTCATCATCTTCCTGAGGAACCGGCTGAAGTACGCCCTGACCGGAGACGAGGTCAAGAAGATCTGCATGCAGAGGTTCATCAAGATCGACGGCAAGGTCCGCACGGACATCACCTACCCCACCGGGTTCATGGGTGAGTCGGGGGGTTCTGGCATGGTGGCGCGCTCGTGCTTGGCTTTGTAATGCTGACCGTCCAGTCAGCATTACCCCTCACCTCCCCTCCCTCCCCCATGAAAATGCCTCCATAGGTGTTTGAGGAGGGGAGTTGATTCCTTGGTTCTGAACGGTTTGATTTCTCCAACAGTCTATGAAAATGCACTCAAAGTTGGTACCGGAATTCCCACATCCAGGAGTTAGAGTCCCTGTCACATGGGTGTCGGACTGGGGTTTATGATGGTGCTTTCATGTGCTGTTGGACGCCTGGTCGTGTATGGCTCTTTGAGTCGGTTCTTTGACCTGCCAGCAAGGCACCGGTTGTAGAAAATGTATTCCAAATGGGTCGCTTTCTTGTATTAGATGTTTGACTGTCAAAACTAAATGTCTCTATTACGTATACTAAACTTCACATGGATGCTAACCACAGTATCTGTACAATGTTGACATTGTCCAGATGCCATTAGAACAAGCCAAATAACATTGTTTTGCTGTGGTGGATGATTTTATGAGATGATTAGCCTCCATTTGTACCATATGTGACCCAACAGACTTGAATTAAAATATCTTGACTGATATATTGTGGTCAAATTTCTACCAACTTTGATGTAGTTGAACACTGCAAGACAAGAGCAATGATGACTTTTGCATTATTTGATCAGCACTGAACTGAAACCATAACAATGTCCTCTAAGAAGTTCTGAGCTCTTTGGTTGAACTCCATTTCCCTATGCGCTGTACCATGTGCCATCCATGGTTGGGTTGTGACCCAGGTAATGGATGTATTCTGTATGTCATGAGAGTTGTCCATTTTAGACCTATTGGTGTTACCGACACCTGCTTCTGATTTCTGACTAGTCTTTTAATTTGATTTTGTGGTCCTATGTTGGCTTACTATAGTTTTATAGCAGTCTTTCATGAACATTCACCCATTGATCTAAACAATGTTGTGTAGGTCTTATGTATTGGATCTGCACCCCACAAAGAATAGCTGACTAGTGTTTTCAGCTAATGGCATCCTTTTAATGAACACTAATCCTAGTCTGCTTTGAGTGAAAGGAAATTGGGTTAAATGTCTACCACGGTTCTGGTCCGGGTCAACCGCCACCGTTGTTTGATTATCATTCATCAGTTGGAGGTTTGGGTCGATTTCAGGCCACTGTAGGATTATTCAGATGTTAGATTTTTTTTTTTTTAAGTTGTGGTAATGCACACAACCAAGTCGGGGTAATAGATGGGGTAATGCTTGTTTTGTTGGTGTTTATACAACAGATGGGCCTACACCAACTGCCCCAGTTTAATGGATTATAGATTCTGTTTGGTTCATTATTCCACTGTCGTAGTACTGCCGCACTGAGGAGAAAAACGCAGTATTTGTCTGGCATGTTAATACTGCACTGAGGGAAAACAGGTCTTTAATATGGCGCTGTCTCTTGCATTACCCCAAGGGAAGGTTGTGTGCAACTGATACTGGGTCTGATTTATTTTGGTATTTGGCTCGATTTCCTGATCCTCTGGCTGGCTGTAGTCTTGCGGTGGAAGAAGACGGGCATCCCCATCATATATTTATATTTGGACATATGAATGCTCACAAACCTAGTCAGGATTTTGCAGATCAATCACAAACATTGCTTGAAGGCCACTGCCTGCATGCATTGTCCTGATCGCCAACAACAGGGAAGATATTTTGTGCGTTTGTGCCCTTAAAATTTGACCTTGTTGTAGGAAAATGCGTCCTCTGCGTGCTTTGGTCAACAGAAGATGTAGATGTGCCCGCGGGTCACATTGACTCGATGTGTGGACCGCGGTCTGGAGGCTGATGGCCGTCTGTTTCTCTCCTCCAGATGTGATCAGCATCGAGAAGACAGGAGAGCACTTCCGTCTCATCTACGATGTGAAGGGACGCTTCACCGTCCACCGCATCACCGCAGAGGAGGCCAAGGTGAGCACTTCATACGCCATGCTGCTGGTTTACACCTGGAAACGTTGTGCTGCCCTCGCTGCGTCGTCAGAAGCATGGTTGTTCCGTGGAGAATAGTATTAGAATGCACCCCAGAGTTCTAGAAGTTAATGTATTCTAGAACCCTCCTTTAAAAGAGTGCAGATTTTTTTTATACAAATTGACTAGGATGCTCAAAGCTAGAGGATTTGCACTGAAGATTCACTGAAATTAGAAACTTAAAAAAACTAAGAACACAAAGGTAAAATGTTAGACACGGGTCGGTGCCTATGTTATGTAGCCATTAAGGTCTCCCTCCTCCTCCTCCTCTCTGCAGTACAAGCTTTGCAAGGTGAAGAAGATCATCATCGGCACCAAAGGAATCCCCCACCTGGTGACCCATGACGCCCGCACCATCCGCTACCCCGACCCCCTCATCAAGGTGAACGACACCGTCCGCATCGACCTGGAGACCGGCAAGATCACAGAGTTCATCAAGTTTGACACTGGTACGTACTGCTGCAGTGCACAGGAACACCAGGAACACCTGGGCTGATGTGACCGCTGCTGTGTCAGTGTTGTAGGCTTACGGACACTTAGGTTTTTACGTTTCCCTATGAGCTTCCAGACTCATTAATGTCCTCCATGTTTAGACTGAACTAAGAGGTTCTCTTTGAACACGT
The DNA here is from genome assembly GCA_027123175.1 of Urophycis cirrata. Taxonomy (NCBI): domain Eukaryota; kingdom Metazoa; phylum Chordata; class Actinopteri; order Gadiformes; family Phycidae; genus Urophycis; species Urophycis cirrata. The sequence continues at coordinate 5,310,754 of JAOPUH010000058.1, read as the reverse complement.
GACAAAACGTTACTCCTGTGTAACACTTCATTCAGCAAATGCTTCTAACCACAGAAACGTGCGGTGATTCACCCACATGTAATTAAGGCGCTGGTAGGAGTCAGTACTTTGCTGAAGGATGCCCCAAAGTCTGCCGTAGACCGCAGACTTGGAGGTTTTAAACACGGTGCCCTTCTGTTCAGAGTCGAACACCTCAGTCAGACGGCACAGAAACCAGCTGCGTTCGTCAGCGCTAACAAATGATCTGACACTAGCAAGGGGGAACCGAGCGGCCTCTTTGATGTGGACGATGCTCCGGGGTTGTCATGGTGACCGTGGTTCCGTTGTTTCCTCTTCCAGGCAACATGTGCATGGTGACCGGCGGTGCCAATTTGGGTCGTATCGGCGTCATCACCAACCGGGAGCGCCACCCCGGCTCCTTCGACGTGGTGCACGTCAAGGACACCACCGGCAACACCTTCGCCACCAGGCTCTCCAATATCTTCGTCATTGGCAAGGTGAGGAGGAGGAGGACCACCGTTAAGACTCCTGAAATGAACCGAGCTAAACGTGTGCATTTTGCTCCAGAAACGTTCATCACAATGTTTGCTTAAGGGGCTCCTTATTGCTACATTTGTGATGTCACAAGTGGAGGTGTCCACTCGGGTGTATGAGGGATAGATCACCCTACTCACTGGACTGTACCAACTGGGAGACTGGCAGTTGATCTTCCGCACGGGTGAACGTTGCCATTTGTGACATCACAAATGTATTTGATTTTAAAATGACTTGGTCACAATCACGAGTCAGCATCACTCACACCTGGGGGTAAAATGGAGGCCCTTTAAGAAATCATTTAGATTATCGGTACGTTTCAAGGGATCCATTTAGATCTTTGCGATGTCATCTTTTGGAGCAATGATGAACTGTTGGGTTTGATTAGCGATGAAACTATTCACCAATTCCTCTAAGAAGTTCTGAGCTCTGTGTTGGAATCCCCTTTCACAATCAGTTTATTAGAATGAAGGAAACACGAGCTGACGTTTGAACCTTGTTAGGAGCATGGTGCTCTCTATCACTGTCTTTTTAAATGAAATAAAAAGGCTATTCCTAGATGAGTTGGCTGCATATTGACTCAATATGCATCTGCCCTACTAGTTATGACAAAGACCATTCAAAACTACTCTCTTAGATGCACTTCTTAAAAGCCATAAGCTGTATTCAGCTCTTCAATTGCCATCATGTTTAAGATGTACATCATTGTCACTGATTGCTCCAGAAGATGTGATTTGCCCAAAGCGTCACAAACGGCAGTTTGGCCTCACCTGTTAGTCCTCACCCCGCCCTCTTTCTGTTACCAGGGCAACAAGCCGTGGGTGTCCCTGCCCAGAGGAAAGGGTATCCGCCTGACCATCGCAGAGGAGCGTGACAAGAGGATCGCTGCCAAGCAGACCAGCAGCTAAACTAGTCCCAAGAAGCCCTGGTTTTGAATAAACTGTTATTTACTAAAAACACACTGACTGGTCTGTGTGTTTTGTTTGTGTCTCTACTCACTGTGTTGATGAGTTGTGTGGTGGAAGAGGCCATTTTGATATGCAAGTGGTTCTTCGCTCCTTTTTCTTTTGGAAGAGTGAACAAGTGAACATTTATGATTATGGTCTCTTCTGATGGCTCCTCATGTATTCTGTAGTTTGACTGGGGTACTTTTGACTTGCTACAAACTAGAGTTTTAAGATGGATCTTTTGTGATATATTTAAACTGCCCAACACCGTAGAGGTGCCACTTGAGTTGGGTGAAGTCTACCTGCTGTTCTCCACAATGGCTGTCTAGAGTTAACCAGGGGCAGTTGATTAGCTGTCTCTGGGAACTGGGCCTCTTTGACGAGCTTTGTGGGAAGTTAATTTATCAGCCAGTTGACCCTGTGCTCAACTGAATGGTACAGCAAAGTTGTAACTGCTTTTACACCTCGGTGAGGACATGATTTACCCCAATTGGCTTTTCTGTTTTTGGCCATTGAATCCAGTTATTTTACATTAATGACATTAGTCTGAATGACATGTAGTTGCCCTTTTGTTGTAAGACAGATTAATTATTTATATTTAAACTATTCAAACACTTAACATCTGAAAGGTAGTTTATTGTCGCTGCAACTAAAGCAGCAGTGGTCACACCTGGACAGGTGAACTGACTAACAATGGCCTTTTCTTAATGATCATTTTATCTCAAGACTTGTGCATAACGTAGCTTCAGTTCTCTGTTGCTATTCTTAGTTTTAGCTCTTCATATCTGTACCTAATCCCTCTCCCTCACTAAATCCCTACTTTCCCTTATTGCCTGCTGTATCCATCTGTTTTTATTTCTGTCTTCCTCCATGGAAAACGTCTTGCTTTGTTCATGACCGTCTTGTTAAAATATTTGGACTACAAGACGTGGACACATTTCCCATAATCTAATCGTGTTTGTTAACAGGGCTTTGTTTAATCATGTTTACCATACTTCTTAAGGATGGTTGTATTTTTTATGATCCCATTGTTGGCTGGATAAATTCAAATGTCCTGTTATGATAGTCTGGTTTGTAGTGGAAATCATCACATGGCTCTGGGACATTAATAGCCTGTGATATCACTTCTAGAAATCTATTTCGTATTGTTTCATTGATATGTAGCCTGGTGTTTTCTACACTTCCTGAGCATTCCCTACTACAGCTACAGGAGAGAGGCTGAGATATGGAGGGAGAAGTAGTAGTAGGATTAATGGTATACTTGCCATTTTTCTTTGTTTCATTTTTAAACCGCTTTGGGAATGGAAATATGCACCTTCCATGCCAATAAAGCTCTCTTGAATTGAGTTGAATAGAAGGAGGGGGGGGGGGGGGTAGAGAGGTGGGTGTGGGAGGGGGAGAGAAGGTGAGGCGGTGCAGGTATGGAGATGGAGATCACATTCTTGTGATACCCCTTCTCGTTTCTCATCCATTTAAGTGTTTCTCCTTTCCTGGCTTTCAATCATTGATCTCTCATCCCATCTCGTCATTCCTCACCTCCCTCTATCTCCCCCTCTTCCCTCAAACCTCCTTCCTCCCTGTTTGTTTTTAACCCTCTCCATCTCTCCATCCCTCTCACTCAATCCCTCTCTTCTCTCTATTTGTCATCCCTCTCCATCACTAGTATCCTACAGCAGGTGAAGCAGGGAGCTAACAGGATAGAGGATGAATATGTAGGATGTAGGATACACCCATGGTTCACCTACTTAACCAGAGCGATACTGCAGCTCTGTCGTTTGCTCTCTTCCACTGCTCTCCCAGCCGCTCACTCTCTAGTTTGTCCTTTTTATCCCTTTAAGCGCTCTGTCTCTCATCCTCTTTATCTCTCTCACTCTCCTCCCCTCTCTCTCTCTCTCTCTCTCTCTCTCTCTCTCTCTCTC
>JAOPUH010000058.1:4754498-4765952 GCA_027123175.1 Urophycis cirrata | reverse complement strand
CCCCCCCTGCACCCCCCCCCCCAGCCAATCCTCCCCCCCCCCCCCCCCCCCTCTCGCCCAGCACCCCTGCCACCGCAGCACCCGGCCGTCGCCATGCCCCTCCAGCCGAGGACGACCAACACCTGAGAGCTCCCATGCGTCCTGTGAGCACCGATTCAGACGGTCCCGCTCCCCCCCAAGGCCTCTCCCACCCCCGTCCCTTCCCGCCCACGGGCCCCCCACTGCCCGGCTCCGACATGTCCCTGCGCCAGTCGCTGGGGCCGGTCCAGAGCTGGCTGGGCCAGGAGCTGGAGAAGTGTGGCATCGACGCCGTCGTCTACACCCGCTACGTCCTCAGCCTCCTCCTGCACGACAGCTACGACTACGACCTGCAGGACCAGGTGAGCGCCGGGCGCTTGCCCCTTTCAGTTGTGATGGAAACCCATGACTTAGCCGCAGTCGTTCAACCTGCTGGCCAGTGTGTATATTTGCTACTTTCGCTTTCATTATCACTGTGCATTTGTTTTTTTACGACATGATTGCCCTTTGGCTTGTTGTAAGAATTTCCCCATACAGAATGATCACGTTTTTGACCAAGCCCTTCATGGTGATGGCAGGGGACACTCCTCTGGGTTTTATTGCTACCACTGTTATTACCACTGTATTTTTTAATTCATTTTTTACCAGATGACCTTTGCTTCGCCTAAAGAATTTCACCCTTTGACTTATTCAGTTACTTATTCAGATCCATTTAGTAGTTCAGCATGACACCCAGCCCCTTATTCATTAACATTTACAATTAGGGCATTTAGCAGACGCTTTTATCCAAAGTGACTTACAAAAAGTACATTTGTCAGAATATGGTGAAACATTTAATCGCTGTTAGTCACCAGAACAAGTTTCAAGCATTTCAATTGCTAGGTTAACCATGCTAGGTTAACCAAGCTAAGTTAATCACGCTAGGTTAACCATGCTAGGTTAACCATGCTAGGTTAATCACGCTAGGTAACCATGCTAGTATACATATAGTATATTCACCGCCACAGCAGCTCCATTCAGTTCAGTCATCTTGTTTCCCCCCCAGAGCCGTTTTAGTTTGTTTTGTTTTGTTCTGTTCCTCCACGCTGTTGTTTATTGGTTTATCAAACGCAACACAAAGCAGACTTCAGCGAGCGCTCTGAACCGCTGTTTGCCCGGTGCGGCGCGTGTCTCCCCCCCCCCCCCAGGAGAACGACATCTTCCTGGGCTGGGAGAAGGGCGCCGGGAAGAAGTGGGGCAAGAGCAAGAGGAAGGGAGGGACGGACCTGAGTCTGGAGGAGATGAAGAAGCAAGCGGCGGTGCAGTGTCTGCGCTCTGCCTCTGATGAGGTCAGGCCCCTTTACACCGCCCGCAATATATGGATTTATAGATGTATGGATTCAGTATTGATTGGATTTTCAGGGCATTGCATGGCTGTTCCGGTCAGTGATTGCAACGAGAGATAGGGGGAATGTTTGTAAACATTTGTCTGGATAACCCGTTATCAAGCTAACATTTCATGCTGAACTTGGCAAGTGTCATTGGCCATTGCATTGTGTCGGTGTGATGCAGTCTTATCAGTGCAGGGTATGGAATGTATACAATGATAAACGTGAGGCTGAACCTCCCGCCCTGGGTTTCTGCAGTCCGTGCATTTTACTTGATGCATTGGTAACGTTTTGATGGCATCGGTGTTGTGGTGGGCTACGTTTTCGTTTGTTTGAGGTCCCAGACACACAGCCCTCTGCACCATTCCTCGTGTTATTTTGTACTGATGTTAAGCTTTTCCCTCCATTCTGACTTCCTGACAACTGACAAGGTTATGCTAAGGTCAAAAGTATACAAGGTACGCATCCAACAAAGAACAGGAGGAAAATCACTGTCGTCCACGACCCTGTACTGGACGTAATGAAACCGTGCGGTGCAACCAGCAGCCAAACCAGGAAGTGATTGTCAAACCATTTCGCCCCACTCCCCCCCGCCCCAATATTACAAACTACGGAACGCTGAACACAGGGGGTTTCCCTCACGCTATGCTGAGGACGGTCAGTGGAAGGGGGGGGGAGGCAAGCGAGAAGAGAGAGAGAGAAAACATGGTGTGTGTGTAGAGAGGAGGGGGGGTCTGAGAGGCAGACGGACAGAGTGAGAGCTGCTCTCTGGTACTCTGCGGTCTATTTTCTAACCAGCACGCGCTGCACAGGATTGCAGCAGCAGAGTCACTTGGCGTCAGCTGATGGCTGCTGGCTTTAGCACAATGTTACAAGGGGGAGCGCGGCGGCGGCTGCACAGGGCAGAGCGCCTGGCGGTGACACGGTAAGCAGAGGGCTCCCGAGTGGGGAACAGGAAATGCACGTGCTTCTGAAGTTGCGGCGGCATTGGTTCCAGTGGTGGTGCTGGTTTTGACTCAAAGCTCCAGGCTCTGACAGGGAAAGCCGACCACGCTGTTCCTTTTTATGTTTGTAAAAGGCGTGGATGCGCATATGTTTCTGGTAATGTCACATTATGATTATCTAGGATGTTTTCCACTGGTACTGACAGCTGAAATTGATACAGTGACAGACTGGAAATTGCCTCATGTTTCACAACTGAGCAGGCCTGACTTGACTCAGCGCGAGTTGTGTTGTTGACATGGTTTAAAAAGCGATGCAGTTATGTTAAAACATTTAGTGTGGGTCCTCACCAGTAAAAGCATTATAAGAAGCAATCATCTCGTGATAAAGCTCTCGCCTAAGCTCAGTAATGTTTGTAATCCATAGCGGTGAGTTGCATTTTCTTTTAGCGTTGCATCATAAGATGCCATGGAGGGCTGTTTTGATTTGTCTTTGTGTATGACGAAGCAGTAAATGCATTGATATTTTTAGTTGTTGAGTTATCTTATTCACTATTCTGTAAGCCCACTGAAGCAATACTACCATATGATGCATGTGCATTATCTCTAACTTGGGACTCATCAACAGAAGGGTCCAGTAATTGAAACAAAGTCTTCTCCTCGACTCTTACCTGAAACAGGTTTGTTTGTCATGAGCGAGGTGACGGGGAGTAAGCACACCCAGGGGCGTGCATTCTTTCCCTGTACTTATTCCACACTGTTACTAAACAGGGACGCTTGGCGCGAAGTCAGGACACATGTTTGGTTTGTCGTAGCAATACGGTGTTATGAGCTACAGTAACGGGACCGAGCGGTTTGTGACTTTTGTCCGTCCATTGGCCACTTCAAAATGGGAGGAAGTTTGCAGTGAGATAAGGACAGAATCACCTCAGGTTTGTGCGGGGCTGCCATTGTTTCCCAACAAAGTAGCCCTGTGGAATATGTTCAAATAAGATTTCCATCTGTGAATTTGCGTTGTCCGACCTGTATGCTTTGGGCTGAGGACCTGCACGGTAGGATTCATGTTATTCACTTTATCATGAGGAAGGTTTGGGTCTTAGAAATACTACTTTTTTTTTTTTTTGTTATTGGCTTTAAGTACTGAATTTACTTTATATCTTTATCTTTACCTTTTTATGTTGACATGAAATGGCCCAAATGAACTCCATGACACAGTCGTTGTTATTTACAGAACTCTGGAATTGAGAGCCTGGTCGAGGAGCTATGCTCCAAGCTCAAGGACATCCAGAACCAACAGAAAGGTTTGGTTAAACACCATTTGCATTCATTTAACAATCTCCATTCTTAGGATAGCAGCCAACAGTGTAATTCCTCTTGCATGCAACTTCAACACGAATGTCTTCTCAGAAGCAAAACAGATCAGAAAGAAGTCGGATGGTTCCCAGTCTCCTGAACGAGCAGACTCCCCCTCCTCAAAGGACCAGGTGGAAATGTAAGTTGCACGATGTGCACTGTGTAACTCCAAAATATCCATGCTCAGATTCACAATACCTTTTTTATTTTGTATTAATCTTTTATTTGTTTGTTGTGGCTTCAGGTATTATGAAGCCTTCCCTCCTTTGTCCGAGAAACCTGTTTGTCTGCAAGAGATCATGACGGTGTGGAACAAGGCTAAGGCCTGTGCCTACTCGAGTTCTTCCTCCTCTGCAGCCCCACAGACCAGCACGGACACCTCTTCTCCGAAAGATTGTAACAGCGAGGGTGAGGCGACTAAGGAGAGAAGCCTAGAGCCGGGTGCTACCACCGAGAGAGCGCAGCAGCGTCCAAACAAGGAGAAGGAAAACCGATACCATGGGAGCGCAGGGGCAGAGGAAAGACCTGCCATCCACACGAAGAGGCCCACGAGGCACCGAGCAGAGGGGAAGCATCGTCCCCGCTCCTGGTCCTCTGGGTCTAGTGAGGCGGGCTCGAGCTCCAGCGGGAACCAAGGCGACTCAAAATCATCCAGCAACAAGGCAGCCAGGCACAAGTCCAGAGAGGCGGGGAAGGCTAAGAGAGGGCGCAACAGTGGGCAGCTCAAGTTGACCACAAAGGTCATCGACAGAGGTGAACGAAGGAATGCAGGAGGAGGAGGCGGCGGCGGCGGAGGCGGAGGTGGCCCTGTCAAACAACCACAGCTTTACAGAAAGGGGAAGAGAGCGCTGAAAGAGATCCGTAAAGATCCGAGCTGGGTGGAGGCTAAAGAGTCCGTCCTCGAGGCCAGGAACAAAAAAGAGTATATGGAGGAGCCCCTTTGGTACACCGAGCCCATCACAGAGTATTTTGTACCTTTCAGCAGCAAACACAGCAAGCTGGAGACAAAGTACCGAAGCAACGCTGAATCCATGGAAGGCTTTGCCCTGTCCGCAGACATGGAGAGGCTGCCAGAGGGCATCCAGGGAATCTGCATCGCAAACGAGAGCTACCAGAGGGCCTACTTGGCGGCGGGTTCCTTCGTAGATGGCCATTTTGTGGAGGGGCCGGACGGAGTGGAAGACGAAGCAGACGACCTCGCCGGAAACTCTTGCTGCCCTCAGCCAGAGGACGGTGGAGATTTAGATGACAAGCATCTGTCCGAATTTACTCACTTCTATGAAGTTGACATATACCAATCCATATTGGATACGAGTGCCTCAGACTCCATACAAGAGAGTCGGATCCTGAACATGATTCGACAGAAAAGCAAAGAGCAAAGAGACATTGAGGCAGAATGTTGTTTAGTATTAGATGGCCTTGAGCTGAGAGGGGAAAGTGCAATAAGGGCAGAATCACAGAAGGAATCTGAGTCCGTTGGATTCCTAAAGCAGGATCTCAACCATATTGCTCAAATCTGGGGGAGTTACTCTCCGTCCAGTTCTGAGGACGTAGAGGGAGAGAGCTTTGTAGAGACTCCCATCCGGCTGTCGCCCCTCCTGGACAGCGTGTCCTTCACCCTGAGCATGCTGAACCCAGAGGCGCCCCGTCTTCCTGAAGTCCCCGGGGAGCCACCTGCACCCAACTCCTCCTTCTCGCTCTTTGAGCTGCAGTACGATAGCCCCAGCGTCCCCTTCCCCTGCGACTCGCTCGCCGTCGGTCACGAAAACAACACGGATTCAAGTAGCTGTCTCGACCCACATTCTAATAAACAGTCTCGTTTGCTAATATGGACCAAAAATAGTGCCTTTGACGAAACGGAACAGAACTGTTCCAACCTTTCGACACGAACGTGTAGTCCATGGTCGCACTCTGAGGAGACGCGTTCGGACAACGAGCAAGGGAACGTTCAAACGGAGGATCCTGCTCAGATTGGCAATGAAGAAATTAACTGTATTATCCCCCCAATTTCTGGGACCTACCTAGAGGAGGAAATCCTAGAGTTTTTGCAGGAGGATACCGGTCGAACGTGTGAGGAGAGCAACATTAGCACACCGTTGAGTCAAACTTTCACCAAGAAATCTAAATTGGAGTCAATTTGTGGTATAGCTTTGGAGGAGGGCGATAGCACGCAGTACAACAGTGGCATATATTCCGACAGCACAAACCAACAGAGTGGCGATTACAGCTCAGGGATAATTAAGGACATTTGGACAGCTATCGGAGAGGGCGATCCTTTGGCATCTCCGCAAGGAGCCGAGAAGCCAAGCAAAGGCATGCTTTTGGACAGCCCGAGCAGTTACTGCGGCAGCTGTCTGGAGGTCCAGGCAAAAGCGAGTCCGATTCAGGGCTCTGCGGAGAAGGCGGTGCAGCGATCCGAGTATCACCTGTGGGAGGGCAAAAATGAAGAGCAGGTCTGCCTGGTCAAGAATAAGCTCCCCAAGGCTGACGGTGCCGGGGACTACATGACTCCGTCCAAGCCCTGGGAAATGACCTCTGACAAGGAGAGCACGTCGTTCATCCTAGGAGGGGTGTACGGAGAGCTGAAAACGTTGAGCGGGGACAAGAGCTGGGCGGTGGTCCCGCCCGCCGAAGCCCAGGGCAGCCTCCTGCAGTGTGCGGCGGCCGCCGCTTCGGCCTCCGGCTCGGACATGGTGACCGTGTCCGGCGCGGACATGCTCATGAACGCCAGCAGCCGCTTCGCGCCTGGGCACAGGCCCCTGTGGAGGCCCCTGGTGTCATTTGGACAGGGCGACCACCAGGCCATCAGGGGGGGAGGCGGGGAGGGATTAAACAAAGGGTTTTCTTTCATCTTCCATGAAGATTTACTTGGGTCATACGGAGGCTTCGGCAGCAAGGAGCAAGACCTGGAATACCCATTTGCATCCATCAACCTGACCAATCCCTTCTCCCAGGTCCTTCATGTCGAGTGCTCCTTTGAGCCGGAAGACATGGCGTCGTTCAGCCCGGGGTTCAAACCCAAGTCCATACTCTGCTCGGATTCCGAGAGTGAAGCCCTCCAGCCGCGGATATACGGCATCAACCGGACGCAGTACCGGGCCATCCGCATATCCCCCAGGACCCACTTCCGGCCGATATCCGCCTCGGACCTGTCTCCGGCCGGGGGTAGCGACTCGGAGGCCGAGTCTGAAAAAGAAGAGATAAGCTTTCCTGTCCCGCCGCCGGTGGATGTCTTCGAAGACCCGCAGGCGGACCTCAAACCTCTGGAAGAGGACGCAGAGTGCGAGGGCCCTTACTATGGGAAGTCTGAGCTGGAGTCTGGGAAGTTCCTCCCCAGATTAAAGAAATCTGGCATGGAGAAGAGTGCCCAGACCTCTCTGGATTCTCAGGAGGGCTCTGGCACCCTCCTGCCCATCGCAGAGCAAGAAGTCTGCCTCGACTGCAAGAAGGCGGCAGCTTTGTCGATTGCTGGCGAAAGTGTCGACGTCCCGCTCAGCAAGTTCAACAAGGAGGTTCCTTGTGGGGCACAAGATTCCTGCTTATGTGCATTGGCAGATCAAGTGCATGGGATCGCCTACGACCTCGTCAAAGATAAACCTGAGGTAAGACACTTCAGCCAATCGGAGGAACACATTTGTATTCAGAATGCAAAATAAAAAAGTAAACCATGCTAACTGTTTTTTTTTTTTGTGGGGGGGGGTCTTTTTAGTTCCCCCTGTTGAGCATAAGCGGGCAGGGAGGAACCAGCACCCAGCAGGACGATTGCTGGTGGCAAAACACACTCTGCTCCCCTCTTTTCCCTGGATCTCAGTGTACAGGTGCTGACGCCTAACATGTATGTTTGCTACAGTACAAAGCCATTGAATTGGAGCGTCAGTTGAAATCCCTTTGTCGTGCTCTAACAGTTTCATTTGCTCCTTCAACAGGGGGCAGCAACATTTGAATACTCCGGTTTTACAGGGATGCCCGTTGCAAGAGAGGAAGGGTCTTCCTCGCTGGCGACCGGACCTCCACCAGCAAGAGATTCGGGTGGAGGGGGGGGGCCTGTGGTGGTGGGGGGGAGGGGGGGGGGGGCGTATTTGAATGCCTCACTGAAGGCCCGAGAGACCTCCCCACTTCTTCCCTCCTCACACCAACCTAATCCTGCTGATTTCCTTTTATGTTAAACCTTGTGTAATCAACAATCAGATCAACAAAGAAAATATATATATACAAAAAGTGAGCAAAAATGGGAAAAAAAAAAAACAAGTGTTCATGTTGTCGCGCCATGTGCAGTCATGCACATTTTTTTTTTTTTAAATAGAAATTATTTAGTTGGATCTTTCTTTCTGTTCTTTGGTCCCAAAACGTACAGTTAGTTCTTATAAGGCGGGGGGGGGGGGTTCCAAAAACAAACCTTCTGTTCTGCCCTGGTCACGTCTCTTTCACCTTTTTGGGGGGTTCATTTATTTATTTTGCTTTTGAGCTGAGGATGCCACCTCGGTGGCATCCAGCTGAAATGTGCATGTGTGTTTGTCTCCAGTAGTCCTCCTTGTTTCTAAACCTGGCCTACAGGGACCTCACTGATGGCGGTTTAACAGTGTGTAACCCCCCCCCCCAAACACACACACACAAAATGAGTGTTAATGCATCATTTAAGTTTTTAACCCCATCCTCTGTTCAGAAAGTCTACGTCCAAAAAGGATGCGGGGGAGTTTTTGAGTTGTGAGTTGTGAGGAGAAACAGCATGGATGCCTTTCTGAATGAAGCAGTGTGGGTGTTTTGTTTTGCTTTGTGTTTTTAATTTTTTTGGTGGAAATCCGATTGCCCCCCGATTGTGCAAAATTGTTCTGCAATGTGAAGTCTTTTTTTTTTTTTTTTTTTTTTTTTTTTCTCTCCATGATGGCGACTCAACAACACCACATGGGAATCAGAATGGAGTGGGGGGCATGTCTGTACCCATGTGCTGAAATCTCTTCATTTTCCTCTCCTGTGGGATAAAACAAAGAATTGGTGCTATGATTATGAAAATATATCTTTTGTTGATTAGATAATATAGCCAGATTTTGTTCGCTCCAGACAGTCGAATGCTTTTATTTCGGTTTAACGGAAAGTTTGGAGGGAAAAACAAAAAGAAAAACATTTTTGGCTCTTCTTTGAATTGCTTAACAAGGTTTTTTTTCCCAGTTACTTTCAGCCTCCTTCTCAGCAGGCCTGTAACAGAACTGAAACACAGGCATGTTGGAGAAGCTTCCCTTGTGCAAAGTTTAACAGACATTTAACAAAATTTAGCGTTTTCCCTTGTCAGTAGAACTCCAGCTAAAAAAAAAGTATATACACAATTTTGAATGTTAGAAACAAACAAAAAGACAAGAATTACACTAAGATACAAATGCTTTTTTCTTTATTGAAGTGTTTTTTTTTCCTCCATTTTATTTTTGGTTCATAATGTTCAAATATCCAGCAGTGTCACTGTGTGTGCGTGTGTCTGTATGTTTGCATTGAGCCTATAACACTAGTTTGAAAAATTGGTGTGCTCAGACTTTATCTCAGAGAACAGAGTGTATGCAAGACATAGATTTTCAAAAATGCAAAGAATTTGTTTTCCCCAATTAGTTATCAAGTTGTATTTCATAAAAGCCCTAAAATGGGTGGTTGGATTGATGTTTGTGGCCTGTGCATTGGAGATTAAATTTTGAGTTAATGCACCTGCAAATATTCACTATTATTTTGATTTGTGTGCATGTGTTTTAGGCTCTGCGGTGAATTAGACTGCTCTCCCGGTTTAATTGTTTGAAGGGATTTGGGAGAAGCTCTCGCACTGCACTCTACCTATTTGAAGCACACATTACAAGGAAACCCAAACCATCACCACATTGTTTGTAGTGGGCGAGCAGTGCGACCGTATACCTTCTCTGTGCTTCTCTAACCCTAACCTAACCCTAACCTGCTGTAATGAACTGACAGGCCAACATCCGCACCGCTGTAGGCGTGGCTTTGCAAACTGCTTCTCTGATAGGTCATCTTCAGTTCTGATGCAGAGACATGCATTCATTGAATGAATACATGCACCGCCCCCAGCAACATGTATTTTTATTTTATTTTTTTTCACTGGGTTTCACTGGGTTGACCGTAGATGTATAGTGCAAGGACTCTGAATTCAGGGGATTGCTTTATTTTGATTCTCTTGACAGTCATACAACTCAGGAAATTGTTTAAAAAAAAAAAAAAAAAAGCAAACAACACAAATTGCACTCACATCAGCGAGTGTGTAAAAAGGAAACAAAAGGATTTTAGAGCAGATTATTGATACTTCCAACTAGTTGACTGTCAAAAAAAAAGATGCTTAAATGTTTTTAGGGGCAACCAAGCCACTGTAGGTTGCACAAGAAATGTGGGGGGTATTTCCAGGACCCTCAGTCCTATGCAATACCTTTTGCGCATGTAAACTAACATTTAGGATATGGAGAAATCTTACTGCTTAATTTTGCATGTTAATTACTTTTTGAGTGAGAGGGATGGCTGAAATGAATTGCGCATTTGTCTTAAAAAAACAAATAAAAGCAGCATGCAAACATTACACTCCCCATTTATGTTGGATTTAGGTTTTTTGAAAAAAAAAAAAAAACTGAAAAATAGCTGAAAAGCAATTTAAAAACATGTGACTGTCCATGAGAGAGAGAGAGAGTGTGCGTGTGTGTGTGTGTGTGTGTGTATGTGTTTATTTGTCTGTAGAACAAGTTAAGTCACAGAAAAGCACTTACCTGGGGCGTTGGAAATCAGTGCATCCTTTCTTAATTCTATTCTTCCATTGCTGGGCTGCTTCAAAACAGGAACATGTTTGATTGGAGAATGTGTTTGGATTAACACTGGGTATGATTGCACTGTGGTGCTGGAACAAATCCAGCACTTAAAACATCCATAGTTTTAATTCCAGGAAAGAAAAAAAACGAATCATACCATTCAACTTCTTCTCTGCACTCTTCCATATTCTGTCCCCCAGCCTCATCGGCCCCAAAGTAGATGTGTTGTTTCGGATTTCATGGTCATACCAAGTAAATGATTTGGTTTCATTGTGGAGTGTCTTTAACATCTAAAATAAACAAATAAACCAGCCTTTATTTTGAAGGTGTCATCTTTTTTTTTTTAAAATATATATATATACATCTCCTTAAAACGAGCACTCTCGTTACGACACTAGAGGGCAGGGTGGTGTGTTAAATGAAAGCCTTGTTTTAGTTTCACCTTCAGAATGCGTTTTTCTTTTTTTTCTTCTGCGGTGATACGTTCTCTAGTACATATCGTATACGTGATATCATCACTACATGCGTGTGATACACATTTGCTGTTTGGGGGAATATTTTGTCTTAACGTAAACCATTCCAATGACAGGTGCACTGTGTTGTTCCTCCATGATGAATGTGATACGGTCATGAATAACCTGTGTGCAATACAGACTACTGTGTGCAATACAGACTACTCCTCTTGATCAAGCAGGGGTTGTTGTTTTTTTCTTGCGTATCGTGGGGTCCAAACAAAAATAACTACAACAAAAAGTGCGATTTCACACCAAATCCGTATGCTCATACTATACTATAGCACAGTATAGTTCGGATCTGTTGTAGCTGAAAATAAACGACGCAGAACAGTTTGACAGTGATGATGTGTACCTGCGGGTCATGACCGGCACACGGGGGGGGGGGGGGGGGGGGAAAAGGGGACCGGGGGCACCCCTATAAATAAAGCGGGGCAAACCCCCCCCAAAAATTTTTTAAAAATGGGGCGGGGGGACACAC
>JAOPUH010000058.1:4395473-4405971 GCA_027123175.1 Urophycis cirrata | reverse complement strand
CCCTAGGATTGAGCCCGGTCTATGGGTCGTGGCCAGACTAAACATTTTGATGTTATAGTCTGGCTTGTCAGGCTAATAACTTTTAGCTTTGCCTTTCAAATACAAAGGTTTGACCACAACCTCGTCCACCATCACTTTACTTTTCGACGTACGCTGCACACGTCACGACGCACATTGTAGACGTCACGACGTACACAACGTCAGCATCACTCGACGTTGTTTGACTCTGTACTTGGTTGGGCAGTCTTGGTAAGTTTATATCGCTTTTAAACCAAAGTTGGTTAGATTTTTAAAGTGTATTTCCGATCATTTCTGAAAACGGCACAGCAGGAATGGTCATATATTCTCGGAAAATATATTTATTTGGTAACATGGAAGAAAAGCTACAATTAGCTTCTGTTAGCATGGACTAATTAGAATAGCGAAGATGCTAGCTACACACGTAGTGTATTAAGTACATGTTGTATTGCTAGTTGAATAGGTAATAGGAAATGCTATCTGCATTGGACGGCGATTTTGTGACACCTGTGTACCATCTGTTGCGGGGTACATTGTTGGCTTTTAAGTCACCTAGCTAGTTCGTTAGCACGCCAACCGGGCTTCCTCATACTGCTCACACCGCCATTTACACGACACACGTCGGGTTTTTAAAACTGTTGTTCTTGTCATCATGTCTTTCAGAGGTCGCCACTAAGTCGCAACCATGGTGAAGATCTTTATTGGGAACATCGCCCAGGAGGCGGAAAAGGACGAGCTGGAAGCTTTGTTCACGCCATACGGCCAGGTCACCGAGTGTGCAAAGTACAAAAACTACGCCTTCGTTCACATGGAGGACCGGAAGTCCGCGACCAAAGCCATCCGCGAGCTGCACGGCCACAAACTCCACGGCCGCCCAATCAACGTGGAGCCCAGCCGGGGCAAAAATAACGGGCCCGTGAAGCTCCACATAGCCAACGTCGAGAAGGGTCACGACGATGAGCTCCGTGGGCTGTTCGAAGAGTACGGAGACGTGTCTGAGTGCGCCATCATTAAGAACTTCGCCTTCGTGCACATGCCCAACGGCGAGGAGGCAATGGACGCCATCAAGGGACTGGACAACACTGAATTCCAAGGTACTTCTCGCACATTCTCATGTTTCATGCTTTGCACGTGTTTCACCCCTTCTGCTTGTAAGCAGGCCTTTGATTTCTGAATTGTAGTACAGTTGTGCGTTCGGCGATGACTTATGGTGACGTATTTCCGCAGGCAAGCGTATTCACGTTCAGCTGTCGAGGAATCGCCCAAGGGGCGGAGAGGAAGAGGAGGAATACCCTCCGCACATGCCCAGGGGGGGTTACTACCCTCCTGGTCCTTACCCGGGGGACCACCCCGACATGCACTACAGAGGCCGCATGCATGGGTATCTTCCTCCCCCGCCCCCGCCGCCACCTCCTCGCCGGCCCCCCTACCCGGAGGCCGGGTACGGCGAGCGGGACGGATACAACGTGGTTGACTACTATGAGAAGTACCGGGCGAGACCCTACGGCTCCGCCGCGCCCTACACCGGCGCCGCGCCACCCTCCTACCCAGCCCCCCCGTCTTATGCCACACCCCCCTCCTACGCCCCTCCGGCATACATGGACAGGCGGGCGCCCCCCGTCCCGCCACCACCCCCCGCCGGGGGGAGGGACCGCCCCTACGACCCCTATGAAGGCCGGGCCCTGGCCCCTCCCCCCCCACCCACCTCAGCCGCCCCCTTCTTCCCCAGGGACAGGAGCCCCATCCGGCGCACTCCTCTGCCCACCGCACCGCCCCCCGCCGGCAACGGCTACTCGTACGAGCGGTCCCGGCTGTCTCCGGTGCCCCGGGCCCCCATGTACCCGGTGCCCAGACCCAGGGAACCCTACCCAGGGGCTCCTCCGCCGCCGCCCCAACGCTATGCCGGCTATTAGCGTCGCCGGAGAGCCAGCGAGAGACCCAAGGTGAGTGGAGCACGACCGGGGGTGCGCGTGGTGGTGTTGTGGGGCAGCCAGGCAGCCCTGGGTGGGGTAAGAAACAATATAGCGGCCCAAAAAAAAAAAAAAAAACGCTTTAAGTAAAACAAGCTGTGTTGGTTAAAATGAGAATCTTCAACAAGGTGTTAAAACAGTGCAACAGCTTGTACACATGTGCCTCCCCTGTTGCTAAAGAAACCCAGACAGCGGTGTGTGTGTGCGTGTGCGCTCGCTGTGTCGACGGCCCGGCACCGCGACCGCCAGCGCTACAAGACGAGACTTGCGCGAGTCCTGCAGTGCAAAGCCGGCCTGACCTGTGTGGTGTGCTCTCTTTCCAGGTTTAGACTTTGTCAAGATCGTCCGTCTGCTGATGCACGTGGCGCTATACCCGCAACCCCCCCCTCGAACCCCCCTCGTCTCTAGTCTCCGGCGGATTGCGTTGCGTTGGCCCCTGAGGCCTCCCGGAAGCGACTGTATTGCGGATGTGTCCGTAATATTTAAAAAAAAAAAAACGACAGTGCGGTGGCTTCGGTTCTCACACACGTCCGCCTCCTTGGGCTGTTGTTGCCGCCGCCGACCTTCCTGTTTGGTTTATTGTTTTGTTGTCATGTTTGTTTTTGCTGTTCAGACTGTTTCACAAGTTTACTGGTGCCTCATCTACCCTTTTTTTTAACGCAACGTTAAAATCGACAAAAAAAAAATCACTTCTGCTTTTTTTCGACTGAACACGGACTCAGAAAACTGTGACCTAATTTGTTCGTGAGTTAAATAACCGATTTGTGTGAAAGACAATTTATTCTTAGTTTTTCTTTGGGCGGGGGGGGGGTTTCTGTTCTACAAAAATGCTATGGATTGTGTCTCTGGCCGCCGGGGTGATTCCAGTGTAGTGCGCTGTGATACAGCTTGTGCATTCATAACCGACCACCTAATTGCGACGCATGACGAATCACATTTCCACTGTTGTTTTAAAATTATATTTTTTTTTACTTTTTGCGGACATTGAATCCCTAATACATTTAGCAACGACATGTACAAATTTATTTCCTTCAGAGACTTCTTTTCATTTCCAAGTCTTTTAAATAAACACATGTTGCCAAAAAAAAGTGCGGCGTTCTAACTCGCATCATTGCATTGCTCATAGGTGAGGTCTTTTCAGTCGACAAGTTTCACTTCTTAACTGCCCTCAATTTCGTCATCAATTCCTGTTGCAATCTAAACAAGTGGTCCGTGATTGCTAACGCTATTGCTCCGATACGGCCGCGTGTTGCCGCGACAACAGCTAACGACGACAACGAAAAGAAAGGGTCTACATGTCTTCATGTCATCAATTGTGCAATACCCCACCACGCATATTCCTCCCACATTTTCCATTCACATGCCCCCTACTCACCGTGCACATGACCTTTCACCCCCCCTCGGACCTCCCTACGTTGGTATCCTCAGTGTTTGTGCTCTTTGTAGGTTACCCCAACCCCTCGCCTCCTGCATAGGTGTGGACATAACGCTATGCCAGGAGACGTTGGTTCGCTGCGCGGTAAGTGTCCCATCTGGAGAGCCCTCTTACAAGATGAGCTGGGTAGGTACTTTACCACTGTGACCTTTCTTTGACCTCCGTCCATGTACACGCGCCTCCTGCTGTTTCTAACCTCCCTTTCCCCGATCCCTCGGCAGGACGCGGAGGCGGCGGCCGTCCTTCTGCCGGCTGAGTTGGTGTGACTGAACGCCAGGCAGCGTCAGCCATTTTGGGACTTTCCGTGGTGGATTCAAAGGTAATGTCAGGGGCGTGCTTGCTTGTGTAAGGCGCCCTGTTTTCTGAAATGTGATGGATGGATCATACACCATGACCTGGGGCACTGTTTTTTTTTAAATTATTCTTTAATCATACATCTGGGTGCCCCCTACCACCTGTGAAGTCACTCTAGGCTACATTTTGAAAAGGATTGTAATGGCCAAAGACCTTTGTTCTTTTTGTAATCGCTGATCAAGGTGCCTATAAAACGTCGGAACTGAGGGCCACTTGAGTTGCTGTTTAATTGTGCAGTTTGTCATGCTATTACTGTCACTGCATTACTGTCATGCGCATGGACAGTAATGTTCTGTTGTGTTCCTTCTTTGTTCTACTTCGTCTTCGTGTGAAGGTATGGGAGGTCAACGTAGCACAACGGCTCCATTTGAATGCAGACCAGTGATGCAGTCATTACGAAACTGAAACCAAACCAAGCCAAGTCATCCCGATACCCAGCCGAGACCGGAAACATTCCCAGAACCCAACACCCGGATGCCGGGAAGCCCGTCATATAAAACATGCTTTTATGATTTGGTTGTGTTTTATTGTAGACGCATTGTCAGACTCCCATTTGATTTGGCAACAGTCGACTCTACTTACAAGAAGAACAATAAAAGAAGTGGAATCATTAGTCCTAGTCATGTTGTATTACACTCCTCGGATAAACGAGGCACCCGGCCTTCTGGCCAAGTGGGAGGCGTTCGTCCTCAGGGTCCTCAGGGAGAACCCAGGAACCTGAAACTAACCCAACCTCCACCCTGCTCCCGGCCCTGTCCAATACTGCATGCGACGAGATGGTGCACGTTGTGGAGAAACGAGCGAAACCATCTCTTGGCCTGAAACTACGGTTGTGCATGCGATGCAATTATGTCATTTATGATTGTATTTGGAAAAACATTGGTTCTTTCCACCGCGATTTGATTAAAAATAATCTGTCCTATTAAGCTGTGGATTTGATTTATTTAAATTCTCTTGACCAGGTAAGGGTGTTTACGACCCCTAATTGTATGATGTGTACGTTCTGTAGGCCACACAGAATGGGCCCTTGTCCCTGGGGTCTCAGATGGGCCGAACCATAATTGTGGTCCCTGCCATAAAGAACCATAATGACTCGCCTGATAACAGCCTATTCCAGTCATCGAATACCAAACAGTTTGCTCTGTAAGCTTCTCTTTTGGAGAGGGGAAACAAACTGGTTCATTTTCTCTCATAATAAACGAGGTGATGATGGAGACCGACATGATGTTTGCGTTGTCAGCATATGCTGTAAGGACACCCCTCCACTGACTGTTGTCAGCAGACATTGACTCATCTATTGCATGACTACATCCTGATTTATTTTTTTGCATAGTTCCTTCCACAAAGTGATGTCTTATGGCCTATATGGATTTGAGCATTAGGCCATGTGCTGTTTTAAGTTTGAAATGATTAGACTACTCAGCTGTACGGTACAAATCAACAGATGTTGTGAGGATTGGATTAGGTGTTATTGCAGGTCCTGCTGGGCCAATAGAAGGGCTGACTATAGCCAGCCATTGTGTCTGACTCACTTTTTACTTTTCACTTTTTTTTTTCCACTACTGGAATTTCTCACTAAGGTGCTTTCCCTTTAACCCAATGTGTACAATATGGAGGTCAAGCATGGATATGCAGGAAGCATGCATGAGTGTCTGTTACAGCTATTTGATGGATTGCACTTAGTATGTGTGTGTGTGTGGGGGGGGGTTCCCCAATTCATGTTGGTACACACTTGCGTCAGCTAACACAGCAACTGCTATTTGCCTCCGGCTTTCTTTGACAGGAAAGGCCATCTTTGTCTTCTTGCGTTCTCTCTCCAAAGATAAGAGGCCCAAAGATAACGGACGGACGTCATTGTCTTGGGAGGTGTTGGGTGGTCTGTGATGGCACCCCAGAGACGGGGGGGGGGAGCAGAATGCCTGGTCTTCCAATGAGCTGTGTGTTGTCGTGGCTGTGTGGCAGAGCAGGCTACTGTTTAGTTTTTTAACGAAAGTACATAGTTGTTAGGTGGTTGTTGTGATTCTCCCGTTTCTGCTAAACCTTCGGGTTTTCTTATCAAAAACAAAAGGCAAAGATTCTCTGTGTGTAACTTGAGTACCCTCAAAGCACATGAATGTGACTTCTGGAAAAACTGGTTGCTGTAGCTGTTCCTGAGTTTGATTACATAACCCATCTTACCATTATCTTTATCATCATTAAAACACAAACAAACCTTGAACTGGTTCATAAATCATTTTACAGCCAACACTGATTTATTGTTTATAGATTAAACAAACAAGTGACATCAACAATTAAATGTGGTTAAGTAGTACAAAAATAAATACTCCCCAAATATAGATATTTACTACATATGGGTCACAGCTTTTATGTTTGAAGGCTATTCTTTACTCTTATTAACTTGACATGACCTGTGATCTACAACAATAGATCACAAATTCATATAATGACATGTGTGGCCATGGAATGCGACCACTGACCAGGTAACACAGTGTTGCTGGTAGGAGACCAGCAATTTCTAATCACGTCAGAAGGGTCTCATCCGACTCTATGGGTCCCCAGTTCTCCAGCCGTGCCCGGCTCTCCATGTGTCCCTGGCTTCTCAGGTCCGCCGGTTTATCCAACCGACCCGTCTCCATGACGGGCGCGATGCTGGCTACCGCCAACGCCTCCGCCACTGCCGCCGTCGGCCGGGCCTCAAGCACGTCCAGCAGCACCTCAAAGCTGGCCTCGGCCTCGCCCTGCTCCACCCGGATCAGCATCTCGTAGTCGCCGAACCTCACCTGCGCCGTGGTGCCAATGTCCGCCCTCTCCAGGTAGACCAGGGCGGCGCCGTTAACGTACAGCCGGCCCCGCTGGCTCAGGCTCTGCACACTGAACTGCAGGCGGGGGCTCCGGGGCATCCGGAAGGCCTGGACGGACAGCTGCTTGCGTGAGACGCGGCGGTCGGCCAGGGCGAAGACACAGGTCTGCTGGTCGCGGCCGAACCTCAGGGGCTCGTCGGCCGGGTGGACGTGGCCGGTCGGGCCCAGGGGCAGCAGGTGAAACATGGCCTGGGTGGCCTGCTGCGGGTGGTAGAGGCTGATGTAGACGCAGGTCAGGTGGTCCTCCTCTGTCTCCAGAGTCTGGGCATCTCTGTCCATGACGGAGCTGGTGGACGGGGAACACATTTACAATGATCGGGTGTGCAGGCAGGATCGTACGCCTAATGCCTGCCTGCACCAACTCCACTGCTTTGGTTAAAAGCATGTGTTCAATTACTTCATAGTAACTAGTGACCACCTCCCCATATTACTGAAATATATATTGAAATATATACTGTATACACAGTATATATTTCACAGAATTAGGCTCATATACGATTCCCCACTATATATACATATGTGTTAACATTATGTGTTATAATATTCAAAACAAATTGTGTAAGAACGGCCAAAGGATGTGAAAATCTACGACACATGAAGACAACCACAAGGAATCATCTTTTTATGAAAGGTTGCATTGTTGTATCACGTCGCAATGACCGTCTCCATTTCAGTAGTATATGATAAAAATGTTAATGGTGGAAGTAGTGTCTTGGTCATTATTGTGTCATTCATCATGCAATTCTCAAATCTGCAAATCTGTTTTGTTTATTTGTGTGGTGACGTAAGTTTAAGTTTAGTTAACGCTGGGTTTGAAACTGCCTCGGGGTTTCACAGCGGTTTGTTTTTCGTGGCAAAACTTAAGGATGATCCCTGCAAGGATTACTGCAACTCTCTTAAGTAGTCCCGAAATGAATCCCAAAGCAGTGCATTCGTCTCCTATACCCTTACTTCTTTGTTAAGTCTTATTTAATAACAAAAATGTGACAGCGCCTACCTTCACGGAAAAATCAGCTTACAAGCCACTGTCAGGCAATATGTCCAAAACGACGTCTGGCACAAAGCTAACGGTAAGAGTTTCTAAACACAGCAGTAGACTGCAGGAACACTCCTCCCCCTCTCCGTTCCTCCCTCATGGTCGGGGGGCGTGGTGGAACTTCCCAGGGTGATGTAAGGCTATGAAGTTTAAGACGTGACATAGTAGCATTCCACGTCGATAACAGGAAGTAGCGCGTGAAGCCGTCTTCAAAACGTGAACTGATAAGCCCTGTTTGTTTTTTTGTGTAGTATTCATTTCGTTTGGATCATCAATGGACAGAGAGGGTTAAATTGACAGAGAAGGTTAAATTGTACCGTTAACATAACGGTACAATTTAACGGTACCGATATTGGTCGGACGACTAATTTACTGGGACCTTGTGGTCTTCATTTGTCATTCCCATGTCTTTTAGACATGGGAACGAAATTTGTTCTCTGCATTTGACCCATCCTATTGTACGTAGGAGCAGTGGGCTGCTATGATCAGCGCCCGGGGAGCCAGTTGGGGTTCAGGGTCTTGCTCAAGGGCACTTCGACATGCAGACAGTTTTGAAAGTAGGGAACAAGGGGATCGAACCGCTGACCCTACAGTTAGTGGACGACCCACTCTGTCCACCCGCTCTACACACTGAGCTACTGCCGCCCCTACATACTTCCTCCCTAAACCGTCAATGAATAACTTTGTTCAAACTTTGTTCAAACGTTTGAACTGGTTGAACGCCGCAATCAACAATCATCTTTCACATGAAACGGACACGGCCATGCTCTTCTTTCCAAAGAAT
This sequence comes from Urophycis cirrata, assembly GCA_027123175.1. NCBI lineage: Eukaryota > Metazoa > Chordata > Actinopteri > Gadiformes > Phycidae > Urophycis > Urophycis cirrata. Next base: position 4,397,513 of record JAOPUH010000058.1, on the reverse strand, counting down.
TTTATGCTTTCACCGTATGAACACAATCACACTCACATCGGGAATGTGCACACACTGAAATTAAACAGACAGTGAGCAATGTGGAAGGTACTCAATGCAACGAGGAAAGATGATTCCATCATGAAGGCAATTTTACTGGGTCAATTCACGTGTAGGTTGAAACACAGTCATAAACTGAAACAGAGGCAGCCGTGTAGGAGGCTTACAACTGGGTGAGGAAAAAACTCAAACTCTGCTACCGAGGTGGGGTTGTGGAAGACAATTTCATGTCACAGGTCATACACCATGGCAAGCCTGAGCACAGCAACAAGACACAAGGTAGTCACGCTGCATCAGCAAGGACTCTCCCAGACAAAGATTTCAAAGCCCACTGGGGTTTCAAGATGTGCTGTTCCAGGTCCTCTGAAGAAGCACAAGGAAGTGGGCAACGTTGAGGGCCGTATATACGCAGTGGTCGGCCAAGGAAACAGGTGGTGCCGAAAAATGGCAGAGGGTGCTCTGGAATGATGAGTCAAATGTGAAATATTTGGCTGTAGCAGAAGGCAGTTTGTTCGCTGAAGGGCTGGAGAGCGGTACAACAATGTGAGTGTCTACAGGCAACAGTGAAGTATTGTGGAAGTTCCTTGCAAGTTTGGGGCTGCATTGACTGACATCATCCAGCCAATGTCATTAAGAACTATCTTTAGCGTAAAGAAGAACAAGAAGGCCTGGAAGTGGCCCTGATCTCAACATCAGCGAGTCTGTCTGTGATCACATGAAGAGACAGAAGGATTTGAGGACGCCTACATCCACAGAAGATATGTGGTTATTTCTCCAAGATGTTTGGAACAACCTACCAGCTGAGTTCCTTCAAAACCTGTGTAAGTTTACCGAGAAGAATTGGTGCTGTTTTGAAGACAAAGGGTGGTCACACCGAATATTGATTTGATTTAAATTGATCTTCTGTTAGTTCACTGCATTTTGCGACTTGATGAAAACAATCTATTCAATTTTGAAAGCATTCTTAGTTGACAGTATTTTTTTCACACCTGCCTAAAACTTCTCCACAGTACTGTATGTATGTATGTATGTATGTATGTATGTATGTATGTATGTATGTATGTATGTATGTATGTATACAGTATATATAAATCAATGGCCAAAGAGCAAAAATCCCTATCTAAAAAATGTACTTTTTTGAGAAAGCAGACTGCTAATTCATTCATTCAAGGATACCCAAACTCTATTTGGACTATATTACTACCTTATGTGTTAACAATACCGACCAGGTATTTATGCCTCACAAAATGCAGATAGGATGGTTTTCCTGGATAATTTTGCAGATCGGATGTTTTGCTCTTCGGCCATCGATATAAATAATTTTTCTTTTTCTTTTGGTTTATTAGGGTCCTGCCAGTCGTTTGATATCCACTCCAGTCCAGTTGGTGGCAGTAAGACACAGATGAGATGTGTGTCGCCCCCCAAGTAACAAAACAAACGAAGAAGCTTGACAGTCTGAGAAAAAATTGAACCCCATTCATTGAAGCCACCGGCGTCCTGTTAAAAGGTATTCAAATAACGTATTATATTGTTTAACGATCAACTATACACGACGATGTCAACTTTATAACAACGTTGTAACATAATGTGGAATTATTAAATGTTTCATTAGTCAGTGGTCGTCGGTATTAACCGTGGATGGATTGTGGGGCTTTGTTGACTCTACGGCCTAGCTAGCTTCATAGCATTAGCCGCTATTTGATCAGAATGTGATTCTTTCATATCATGGTGCTCCGTGCATGTTCCTAAATGTTAGACATGCGTGTTTCCAAAGCAACACAACACTAGTTGCGTATGCGTAAATGTTTAGTTTAGATTCAACGTTGGTCATTGTCAGTATTTTTTAGATATGGACACGAAATTTGTTCTCTGCATTTGACCCCATCCTATGGTATATAGGAGCAGATGGGCTGCTAGGTTCAGTAGCCCGGGGAGCAAGTTGGGGTTCAGTGTCTTGCTCAAGGACACTTCGACATGCGGACAGTTGGAGGAGGGGAATCG
>JAOPUH010000058.1:4354320-4372815 GCA_027123175.1 Urophycis cirrata | reverse complement strand
GGAGATATTAAAAATCCGCATACAGGACCAAACATTCGGCAGTAATGACGCACAGGCAAATAATAACAACACACATTGGATGGTCGATTTCCGACCATTACGACCTGATGCACGTCAATATTAAAAACTCTACAAAACATGAAGAATGTGATGATGAACGCAAAAAGATTCACACGTCACAAACCCTCGGTGACAAAACAAATTAAAGATGAAAGTCCCGAACACACACAAAATAAAAACCAAAGTCTATGCAACCCGTATGTTCTGAAGCACACCACGTTCATATTCGTAATGCTTTAGAAAATGTTCATATCTCTATTCTTAGTATTCTTCTAAATACAAGTGAAAAGGCCAACGTGGTATATATCTAGGCTGATCTAGTTTAGAAAAAAAACAAAACAATAAATTATTTTTTTTCCGGTAGAAGCACCCCCGCACAATCGTCGCAGACAGCATGTACAAAATTCAGTATTCAACACGGTGTAAAAAAAAATAAACAAAAGAGGAATAAAACATGCCATTGGATTTCTCCTTTGTCTTTTGTTCAATGGTGGCACTGACTGTGCCGCGGTCGTCAAGTACACCGTTGCCGGGGCAACCGGCGGAGAGAGAGAGAGAGAGAGAGAGAGCACCTTTCTGAGAGTAAACTGGCGGTTTTTTGTTGTTTTTGATTGGCGGTTTTGTGAATGTTATGTAAACAGTTGCAGTAAACTGGGTTTTTTTTTCTTTCCTTCCGTTGGCTGTTTCGGCAAGTGTTAGCAGTTAGTAGAAAAAAAAAAACAACCCCTCAAAAGGATTTGATTTGTTTTTAAATAACAAAAGTTGCAAAGTGAAATGCTGTGTTTCTTTTGTCCCGGCTTGCAGGAGTTTTGGTTATGACTGCGAGGAGCAGCAACGCCGTCACCGCGATCCAGATGAAGCCGACTGCACAGAGAGAGAGACAGACAGAGAGAGAGAGTGAGACATGGGGGGGTCATCACTCCAGCAGGAGGCGGGTGGGAGAACCAGGAGGGTGTGTGTGTGTGTGTGTGTGTGTGTGCCAGGTGCGTTCTTACCAGGCTGAAGGAGTCGTAGGCGGTCATGAGCTCGTCGATGCGATACTGCTCCAGCACCACCACGTTGACCAGGCTGGGGCTGCGCAGGCGGGCGCAGTCCTCGCAGTGCACCACGTAGGTCTTCCTGCTGTTGCTCTCGCTGGTCACAAACAGCAGGTCAAACACCTCCACCTGGTGGACACAAGGGGAACGTCAGGAGCTGGGTTCTTTTTGGAAATGTGGTTGATGATGGTGTACAATGTACAATGTTTTATTTGTAACTGACATCCCCTGACAATACCCTGAAGTATTATGCTGAAAAAAAACTATCCCCCCACAGCTCAGAAAAAGTAAGTAGGTGGGTAGGTGGATAGAGCTGAAATCATTAAGACACCCCAGAATCAATCTCAAGGACACTTCAAAATAGGGTAGGTGAGGAGATCTCAGTTAACAACTGGAAAATGTAATTCCACACAAGGAATTTCTTGTGCATAGGAATGCCCGTAATCATTGAGATACATTTAGTTGAGGTGGGGATCGAACTGCCAACCCTCTGGTTGTGGAACACACGCTCTACCCACTGAGCTATACCACACAGTTGACAGCTGGGAAGCAAATAGGGGACTCAAACATAACAATGGAAAGGTAGGCTCAATGTTATCTCTATGGGAGTTTTAAAAGTTGACAAAAATTAAAAATACATAAAAATACAGCACAACTATACAAAGGTAGACCTTTGTAATACAGTTTGAATGAAATCTTGAGGTTCAGTCATTTTAGCCTCCATTAATTGCAGAAATTTGGTGTGAAGAAGAATAATATGACGAAAAGCGACATCTAGATTGTGCATTCCTATGCACAGTAATGACATTTGCTGAAGGCAGTGGTAAACACGGTCGTAGTGAACTCACATCACACTCGTTGCAGTAGTAGGCGGGCTCGTCCTTGACCCGACTCTGGTAGGAGATCTTCTTCCCTCCTGCCACCAGCTGGTCTCTCAGTACCTGGATGTGCTTCATGGACTGCAGGAGACAGTGCCTGGTGGGAGAGTCACGGTACATGAGGACTACATCATCCTTAAACGGAGTAAAGCTTCCCTCTTTTGCCTGCTAACTTAATTTACCATTGACTAATGAAAGTCACAAGTTCATGGGAGAGAGACATTGACGTTGGTGGTTAATGAAGCATCCTTATGTTTGAACGCACATCTTAGACCCTGCAGGAGTGCAGGTGGCCCCTCCACTTACTTGAGCATCTTAAAGGTGTCTGGGTCGGTGACCTTGACTGTGCGCGCCACGTTCCAGGACACGTGGATCATGGGGACGATCGACTTGACCTTCTTCACCTCGTTCCACTCGAACCGCTCCAGAGCCAGCTGGTACTGGTATGCTACACACACACACACACACAGTGTTAACATTGATGGCCAGGGACAAGTGGCTAATGTCGCTAGACCCAGTGCCGTTAGCTAGCGGTTTGTAGCCAGCTCAGGACTGACTACATGGTGTGCCGCACTGCTCACCATTGAGAGGACCCACGTTCCACGCAATGTTGTTGCACCAGCCCACGGCTTGGACCCAGTGCACCGTGCCGGCGTTGATCCACACCAGGTCCCCGGGCCGCTGGATGAAGCGGTACACGGGGATGTTGGCCTTGTAGAGGTCCTCCAGGACCGGCCACCAGGAGCCCGTCAGGTAGTCCACCCCGTGCCTGAGCAGAAACCAAACGTTAGTTAATCCAAACAGGTAAACGAACAGTGACCTGGTCGTGTAAAAAAAAGGGGGCTTGTTGCATGAAGTTGCAAAGTTGGATGGCGAACCAAACACTCACTTCTCACAGAAGTCGCTGATGGCCTGCCAGTAGTTCTCGTGCACGGAGAACCATTCGCAGTCCCCCGGGCCGATGTTCACGTTGACCGAGCAGAAGTTGTTGTTCTCCTGGTGACCTGGTGGGAACGGAGAAGACAATCAATGTAAATGATGTGATGTTTGCATCAAACTCTGATATCCGTGTGACGCACGCTGCGGTTTCTCTAGAACCAACTAGGAAACAAACTCCCAACCCACCGAGGGGATCAGTGTTTGGCTCGTGGGGCGTGTCTTACCGGGGGTGCGGCTGCCAGGGACCTTCATGTACAGCTGCACGGTGTTCATGCCGAGGATGGTGTGTCCCACGTGGCTCAGCATGTTGCCGCTGGAGGCCACGCGCATGAAGGCTGGCAGCTTCTGCAGCTCCTGAAGCTGTGGCTTCCACCTGGTGGAGAGAGAGAGAGGAACCTGAGGGGTTAGGGCAGCATTCACTCCTGGTCAAACAATCACATTTATCTAGAATGACGGTGAAAACGGTCTTGCTTTCCTGTAGGCTAACATTGCTGTGATGCGGACGCCGTTGTATTGTATTTAGATAAGGAGGCGACAGACGAAGGGTTCTGAGATCCTCGCTACTTACCGTTTTGGGTCCGAGAGGTCAATGTTGGTGCCGAATTTAATGATCTTCCCCACTGGCTTCTGCTCACCGCTAGCAGAGGGAAGGAAAATGAACCAACGTCAAACCACGCATTCCGTTGAATTGTTTTGTTCCGAGTTAAAATGGAGGATGTTTGTCGTTACCTGCTGCCAGCTTCTTTAGGTGCGTCCTTGCTGGGGGTGTCAAGAAAGCTTAATGGCTTCTTATCCTTGTCGTTCCCTTCATCATCATCCTCGTCCTCACTTCCTTTCTCCTCCTGTGGACCCATGAACAGACATTAACAAACGTATACCAATGGAGGCCGTCACTGAACCGGCAGCTGTTGAAGCCAGGAAGCCATGTTGAAGCCTAGGGTTTGGATCCAAGATGGCCGCTGAAGGTGACGGTCTGCTCACCTGCAGGCTCTCCTGGAAGCTGGAGGCCTGGTACTGGGCGTACTTGGCGATGGTGGTGTGGGAGCGGCTGCTCTCGCAGGGCCAGGTCTGGCCCGTGCCACTCGGGTCCCAGTTCTCGTCTGCGGGCTGCTGCACCTGCGTGCGCACCTCCACCGCCTGCTCCGCGTTGGCGTCCACCAGGGACTTGGTGGAGAACAGGCCCAGGTCTGGAGGAGGAAGAGGAGTGTTCTAGTGTGAGGGTGATGGACTCAGAAGGCCTTCCCCATCGGGTCAAGCTGAACTGGAAGAGTGTGCCATGGTTAGGGGTTAAGTCTTCCTGCCAAATGCCAAACAATTATTATCGGTAACATCCTGCTGCCAGAGTTACTCTACCAACAACAGTTTGAGTTTGAATTAGCTTGCTTTACATCCATTTTTAATCCGGCACCTTAAAGATGTGATCTCTGTGAATGCACGGTAAGTCGCCAAGGACGACTGTAGGAGTGTGTGAGTGCGTACTGAGTCTCAGTGATCCAGCCAGGCCTCTGATGACGGTCACAGGGTTCTTGGAGTCGGTGCAGAACTGCAGCAGAACGGGCGAGAAGGCGTCCCTCTTGCTCTCCAGCTGCCGGGACAAGATCATACACACGGTCACCTTAAAGTACACCTGCACATACATTGGGTTGTTTTGTTTTGTTTTTTACCAATGAACAAGTCACCACTAGATGGCTGAAGAGACTTATGTGAGAGTTCCTCTGCATAGGCAGGAAAACGCCCACATTTCAAAGACAAAGGAAAACCAAGGACACCGTTTAAAACACGTCAAAGGTATACGAAGGTAACAAAGTAAATAGGCTGCTGCAGACTTGAGTCGCGACGAGGCCCCTGAAAACACCAGCTGCCAGAGGACGACAATCTGGTTTCACTGCCGTGAACAGTCACAACAAAAACATCCCGAGGCATTCACTGAGGAAACCAAGGTTAGCGCGCCGGGGCCTCTTACGTAAATGCTGGGCGTGGGAGGGTACAGCTTCTCCCTGGGGAGGGGCACCTCCGAGGTCATGGGGGGCTTCACGGAGAAGGCTGGCAGCAGGTAGGACTCCCTGAACTTCCCCTTCACCCTGGAGCCCCTGGAAGCCCGAACAGAGCAGGGTCAGTCAATGAGACACAGTACTACTGCTCTTGTGTATGTATGTATGTACCTATGTACGTATGTATGTACCTATGTACGTATGTATGTATGTATGTACGTACGTATGTATGTACCTATGTACGTATGTATGTATGTATGTATGTATGTATGTATGTACGTACGTATGTATGTACCTATGTATGTATGTATGTACCTATGTATGTATGTATGTATGTACCTATGTATGTATGTACCTATGTATTTATATATGTACGTATCTATGCGGTATTGTTGTCCTGTTTCTTTTGGGTCTTTGGGTCTTTGAAAAGCGCTATACAAATAAAATGTATTATTATCAATTATTATTGTTAGTACATGTTCGGTTGGAGACGTGGAAGCCTTTGGTGATCCAAATGTGTTTAAAGTGAGTTCTCTCTGGTGGGAGGTACTCACTTGCAGGCCCTGATGATCTCCCCGGCCGTGTTCCTGATGGTGATCTCCTCCAGCGGTATGCGTTTCTCCTCCACCTCCGAGGCGATGAAGGTCTCCCGGTCGCCGCTCTCCACCTTGATCAGCCGGATCTTCAGCTCCTTGGGCGGCCCGTCCGACAGCGCCTTCAGCTTCAGGAAGTCGTTGGAGCCCGGCGTGGCGGCGGCGCCCTCCGGCTCTGCGTCGTGTCCGCTCGGCGATGACGAAGAGGAGGAAGACGAGGAGGCCCTGTCGCCCCGGGACGCCCACTCCGCCGGCTCCCCCTCGCTGGTGGAGCCGGCGGCCGCTGTGGCGTCCTTCCGTTGCTTCTTCTTGTCGTGCGGCGGGTATACCTTCTCGCGCGCCGCCTTGCCCTGGAGGTCCAGGTCACCCAGGATCCTGCGGTCCTTCTCCTTGTGGCCCTTGCCCTCCTTGTGTCGCTTGCGGTGGCCGGAGTGCGTGGACAGCGAGGGGGAGGAGGAGGAGGAGAAGGCCGCGTCGGCCCTCTTCTCCCGCTCCTGCTTCTTCCTCTCCTTGCGGTCCTCGTGGGCCTTGCCGTGGCCGTGCTTCCTCTTCGCCTCTCCGTTCCTCTCCCTGGCCCGCTCCCGGTCCCGGCTCTTGTCCTTGGTCCTCTCCTTCTCCTTCCCGTGTGCCTTGTGTCCCCGGCCCTCCGCCTTGACGCGGCGCTCGGGGGAGCTCCTCTTGTCGGCGTGGCGCCCGGCCATGAGGTCACAGCTGCGGCCCAGCTCCGCCAGCGACGACTCGGAAATGGTGGTCAGCTTCTCCGCCGGCTCCCGCTTGACCTCCGCCCTCACCGGCTGCGAGGCGGGCGAGCGCTCTCTCTTCTCCCGGGGGAGAGCCGTCCTCTCGGCCACCTTGCTCGCCGCCGGGGGAGGCGGGGAGGACTTGGCGCCGGGGGCCGCATTGGGGCCGAACCCGGGATGAGGCGAGTCCGCGGTGGGGGAGCCGCCCTCCTTCTGCTGCTGCCGGTGGATGTGGGGCCCGAGGGACAGCGACGACGAGTACTTGACCCCGAGCAGGGCGGAGGGCGGCGGCCTGCCAAAGGGCCCGCCGCGGTACGCGTACTTCTGGCTCTCCGGCACCGTGGCCAGGGACTTGAACGTGCTGTTGACGCCCGTCTGGTGGAGGTGCGGCCGCCGGGGCGGCGGCGGGGAGCAGGAGGGCGTCTCCGACTCCTCCTCATCCTCCTCCTCGTCCTCCTCCTCCTCCTCGTCCACCTCGCTCTTGCTGAGCTCGGGGAGGCCGTACAGCTTGGCCAGGTCGCTGTGCCGGTAGTTGGTGTTCTCCTCGGGGCCCGGGGCCACCCTGGGGTGGAGGAGCTGGGGGAGGACGCCGGGCGACACCTTGAGGCTCTCCTCGTCCTCCTCGTTGAAGGAGGAGGTGCGGCTGCAGGGGGAGGCCAAGGAGCCCTGGCGGCTCAGCACAGGGGGGCTGGCGAATTCCTCCTGGTTGGGCTGATGCTTGGGCGCCGGGATGAGGTCCGGGGCGCAGAGGTAGCCCTTCCCCGCCTGGACCGGCTCCCCGATGGGGGGCCCGGCGCACATCTCGTCCTCCTTCTGGATGGACTCGTCCAGCATGGCCATGATGTTGGCCAGGCCGTCGGGGAGCAGCGTCGACAGCTCGGACGGCTCCTCCTCGAACTGGGCGCTGTCCGAGTCTCCCCCGCCGCCGCCACCGCTCGCCGCCACGCCGCCCAGGCCCGGCGGGTGCAGCGCGGCCGAGGATGGCGGCGCGGCCGGCCGCGCGTCCCTCGGGAACGCCTGGTACAGTTTGGGGGGCTCCCGCAGCATCAGGGTGGGCAGCGAGGGGAGAGGCCCCGGGCGGGAGGCGGGCTTCTGGCCGCCCGACGGGTCTTTGGAGGAGCCGTGCGCGGAGGGGAAGGGGGGATGGGTCGCCCCCGGCGCGTGATGTGGCGCCGTGGGGGGGCTGTGACCGTTGTTGCCCCACATCTCCCTCTGCCTCTGCTTCTCCCTGGCGTACTCCGTCTGGGGGGTGAGGGGAGGTGGCCGCAGTCTTTCCAGTGGGGTGGTGGCGGCGATGGTGGAGGTGGCGGCGCTGGGCGCCAGAGAGGACGGAGGGCAGGGGAGCACGCCGCCTCGACTCAGCCAGGGGTAGGGGGGTGAGGCCTGGGTGAGCGGGGCAGGTGGCGTGGGGGTGGCGGCGAGGCGGGGGGGCGCGGGGGTCGGTGAGGAGTGGCCTGCCAGCAGTCTCTCCAGGTTGTCCATCGCGGTCTGCTCTCTTCGGCCTTTCGCGGCGGCCTCCTGCTCCTCCTTCCTCTTCTGCTGCTGCTGCTGCAGCTGCTGCATCCTCCTCTTCTCCTCCTCCTGCCGCTCCCTCTGTCGTGTCTCCTCCTGCTGCCTCTCCCACTCCCTCTGTCGTTTCTCCTCCTCCAGCCGCTCCCTCTGTCGTGTCTCCTCCTCTTTCCGCTCCCACTCCCTCTTTCGTGCCTCCTCCTGCTGCTGCCTCTCCCACTCCCTCTGTCGTTTCTTCTCCTCTTGCCTCTGCCGCTCCTGCTTCTTCCTCTCCTCCTCCTGTCGCTCCCATTCTCTCCTCTTGCACTCCTCCTCCTCCTTCCTCTCCAGCTCCCTCCTCTTCCTCTCCTGCTCCCGCCTCTTCCTCTCTTGCCGCTCCAGCTCCCGCCTCTTCCTCTCCTCCTCCTCCTCCTTCTGCCTCTTGTCCTCCTGCTGCCTCTCCCATTCCCGCCTCTTCCGGCACTCTTCCTCTCTCCTCCTTCTCTCCGTCTCCTCCTCCTCCTCCCTGGCCCTCTTCCTCCTCTCCTCCGCCTGCATGTGGCCCTCCAGCTCAGCGTCCAGCTTGTCAAGGGCCTCCTCGATGGACTGCGAGGCCGGCGCCGGCGCACACGCCTGGGGCTGCCCACGGGCCTGCGCCTGGGTGGTGCTCAGGGGGGCCGAGCCGGGCTGGTGCCCCGTCCTGGAGAAGCCGGGGTGGGCTTGCCGGGCGGCGGGGTGGTGGTGGTGTTGGTGGTGGTGGTGAGGTGCTGACGGAGCCATGGGAGCGGAGGTGGGAGGGTGGATGGAGGACGGTCTGCTGGTGATCACACTTTCCCCCGCCCGCTGGAAACCTGAGAACAAGGAGGAGGAAAGCGACGATGATGACGACGTCGAGGGTGGAGGTGGAGGTGGAGGTTTGGGCGCGCCGTGCTGCTCCATCTTGGCCGTCCGCCGGTAGTAGGCGGTCTCCGCCTGTGCGGGTGGGGGCTGGGGCTGTGGCGGTGCGCTGGGCGCGCCCTGATGTTGTGTCCTGTGCACCACCCTCTGCTGTGGGTGATGGTGCTGTGGGTGGTGGTTGTGGGCAGCAGTGCCAGCCTGGGTTCCCTGATAGCTCGCCTGCAGCAGGGCCTCCCGCTGGAAGGTGGTGGGGGTGTGGGTGGGGTTGGAGGTCTGCAGTACCGGCGGCCGTTCTCGGTGCCAGAGTGCATCGCCGCCGCCGCCGCTGCCGTTCCTGACCAAGCAGCTCCCTGCGGTTGTCGTGGAAACACCAGCCATGGTCCGGCTGCTGACGGTGCCACCGCCGCTGTTGTGGCTGTTGTTGCCGTAGCCGCCGACGGAGCAGGAGGGCTGAGAGGCGGGGGTATTGGGGATGATCACGGGGGTGCGGGTGGGGTTGACCAGAGGGGGGCTGACGTGGTGCTGTAAGTGAGGGGGGTGTAGCGAGGGGGCGTGGCTCTGTTGGCCCTGAGGTAGGATCTGGGTGGGCCTGTAGAGTCCCACCTCCTGGGCAAAACACAGAGAAATCCAATTCAGTTATTTACATTCATTTCATTTTTATTTACAATGCGTCTCATCTCTCTGGACAATAATTACAGAGAACCTTGGAGACCCAAGGCTCACATGCTTTGCGTTTCACGTTCCCAGACCAGCCCAGAGAGAACCAGGGTACACTCACCAGCGGGTGGCCGCCAGCCCGGCCCTGGTACTTCCAGTCGTCGCGAGGGGCGCTGGGCTGCTGCTGCTGAGGTACGGCGGTGCTGCTGGTGGGCGGGGCGGAGGCCGCGGCGGGCCCCGGGTGAGGCTGGAAGTGACTGTAAGGCACGCTGCTGCCGGCCGCCGCTGGGGGGTTCGCTGGTGACGACCGAGGCTGCGGGGCTTGGTCCCGGGCGCCCCTGGGCGGCGTGGCCGCGGACGGGGCGTGAGACGCCCCCTGGTGGCCTCTGTGGGGCTCCAGGGAGGAGGGGTGTCGGGGCGGGGCGGCGGTGGCCGGCTTGGCACCCCCCAGCTGGGGGTACGAGGAGTGTGTGGCCTGCTGGCTCACCGCCGGTGGTGGTGGTTGGTGGTGGGGGTGGTGGTGCTGGTAGCCTGCCTTCTGGGGGCCGGGGGCACCGCAGCCCTGGTGGTAGCCCCCAAGGGAGGGGGGGGAATGAGTGGAGGCCGGGGCGGGGGGCTTGTGGCCGTAGCCTGGTTTGTTGGCGTCCTGGGAGAGAGAGAGAGAGAGAGAGAGAGAGAGAGAGAGGAGACACATCAGACATATAGAAACACTGCAGCACCTTCACGCCTTGTGAGCAACAAAAACTAAACATTCATTAACAGCCATGGATCACTGGAGGCAAGAGAAGGGTTTACAGTTGACAGATTCGTAAAAAACAAACGCTATTTCATTTCGTTAACCATTCAAGCTTGAAAGTGTAAGCCAGCTAATGCTATGAAGGCGACCTTGAAGGCCGAGGTTAGCCTGACCGCTAGCACCGTGGGTGAGGAGGCTCAGGCTTCTTACCGGCCGTGCCTGGAACTCGTGGGGCACCAGGTTCTTGCGCTCGGCCGTCTGGGGCTGCCAGGGCGCGTTGCCCTTGTTGAGGGGGTTCCAGAAGGCGGGTTTAGGCGGGGGGTAGTGGCCCTGAGATGCTGCCTGGGGGTGGAGGGACTGGGAGGCCGCCGGGAGGCCTGGGAAACGCTGGAGCCCCGCGTGGGGAACCTGGACGAGGGGATAGGGGACGGACGTTAGCCACTGGAAGGACCTCCTCAAGGTTCTCCTTGAGATTCAGAGGACGGGCTGAACCCGGGAGACTGAACACACAGCAGCTACAAAATACATAAGCAAGATTATACAATTTGGGAGATGACGTGACACACCACGACACTTAAAGAAATCAGAGCCAGCTTGCGCTGCAGTGTCGCCCCGCATGAAGCATCCTCACCTGATCGGATCTCTTCTTCCTCTTGGGGCTGGAGCAGTCCTGGTCCGGGCCGGGCCGGGCCGAGGGGTGCAGGGCGGGGGTGTGCTGGATGACAGAGTGTTCCCCGCCCACGGGCGGCGCCGGCCTCTTCAGCTGGGGCCCCGCCATTTTCCCCGGGTAGCCCCCTCCCCTCTGCTGCTGGAGACGAAGAGACGCGCGAAGGGTTAACGGCAGTGAGGCGGTCCGCGTGTGGCTGCACTTTGACCGGGATGGCGTCTAGCTGCTTGTACGTTGTAACTCATCTGCATTACTTTGTCCTTCTAATAATAAAATGTAATTATACGTTTTAAGTTTGTATTATTCTGTTTCCAATTTTTTTTTTTTACAGCATATTAGTGCCAAGTGTATCTGTACGTTTTGTTCTTGAACAAAATGTACAGATACTGTTGAGGTTAAAGCCGTTCATATTTTGTACTCGGAAATTAATCTTTTATGGGGAAATCTGATGGTATTGTGATGGAAAGTCTTATAAACGATGAGTACATTTCTTTCTTTTTCACAGAATCACAGACGAGGGTCTCTCCCGGTACAACGACAGCGGGAGGGTTAAGTGCCAGTATAGAGCTGTGCGTCACTGCGGCTGTACAAACAGCACCTCAGCCAATTAAAAACAGGACCTACCTGCTGCACCTGAGTCCACGTCTCCTCTCCCAGTGGCTGGGGGGCCCGGGGGACATGGGACTCCTGTGGGCCCCCAAACTGGAGAGGAAGGAAGACCACCGGGATCGTTAAGCAAGCACGGACACACACACACACACCTGTAATCACTGTTTACCTGGGTAAAACCAGCTTCCCTTACCCATACATCTCCCCCTAATTTGTTGGACTCCCCTGATGGCGTGTGTGTAATATTATTGCAATTAGGATTGTTTATGTGCATGTAAAGTTGTTGTCGTGTACCCCCCTTGCTCACCTTGAGAAGCTGGCCCACTCTGCCCGGTGGTGGGTGGGGGTTGGGTGGAGGGGGACCCCCGCCACCGTTAGCGTAGCCGCCTCCTCCTCCTCCACCCCCACAGCCTCCTCCACCCGCGTGCAGCCGCAGGGTGTGGTCGCCGGGCGCGGGCCCCCCTTGTGACGGGGGCGGGTGGGGGTCGTAGAGCTGGCCTAGCTGCTCCCTCATTCTGTGTGGTGGAGGCGGCGGCGGGTGGAGGTGGTGGTGGTGGGGCGGCAGAGGAGGAGGTGCTCTCTGTTGCTCCCTCGCCATGCCTGGTAAGGAGGCGTGTTGCGGGAGGTCAAGTTTGTCTCCTCCTCGCCCCGGCATGGGTCTGTAAAGAAACAACCAGTTGGGTTCGAAGGTCAGAGGTCACCCAGGTGGAGGACAGTCCTGTGATGGTTCTGGGATAGTGGATGTCAGCACGGTGTCTTTTTACTGACCGCCGTATGGCCACGGAGCCCACAGTGGGAGACACAACACTAAAATGTAATGAGTCCAAGGTCAAGGGTGGCGGACTCACCCGTTATTGAAGAATTTGCCCGGATGGTTGAGTCCGCCCATTGGACCGAGAGGTAGATGGGGGAGCAGCTGGTGTTGGTTCATTCCAGGTGCACACCTGGCGTGACGAAACATATGTTTTTTTACATCGTTAGCATAATGGCATGCAGAGTGATTACCTTTGAAACACAACAAGTTACGAAATAATTGATATCTCTCAAAAAGCTTGAAATTATAAATGTTAAAAAATGTGCTGTTTGCTTGATTTTCCTAACTACCTTTCAACAGGCATATCATTTACTTCCCCTGAAAATGTTGGCCCCCAAAACACAGATTTCTCAACAAAATGATGTTCGCAATCAAGTCATCAATTTGGACTAAATCAAACGCGAGCCACGCAGGAAGAAGCACTGGGAGATCCTGCGAGAAGGGGGGAGGGGGCAAAAAGGAGGCGTCGTCATGACAACAGACCTGGTGGGCGGCGGCCAGGCGCGGCTGCCGACGGGAGCCCATGGTCCCCTGTTGAGTCCGTCCAGAGGGAAGGGCTCCCGTGTGCCACGCCCGCCAAATTGCTCTACCGCGTGATGCATCCAGCCTGGGGAGACACACACACACACACACTGTCAGTACTACCACAATACACACACACTGCATCCAGCCTGGGGAGACACACACACACACACACACACTGTCAGTACTACCACAATACACACACACTGCATCCAGCCTGGGGAGACACACACACACTGCATCCAGCCTGGGGAGACCCACACTGTCAGTACTACCACCACACACACACACACACACACTGCATCCAGCCTGGGGAGACACACACACACTGTCAGTACAACCACCATACACACACACACACACACACACACACACACACTGTAAGTACTACCACCACACACACACACACACACTGTCAGTACAACCACAATACACACACACTGCATCCAGCCTGGGGAGACACACACTGTCAGTACTACCACACACACACACACACACACTGCATCCAGCCTGGGGACACACACACTGTAAGTACTACAACAACACACACACGATGCATCCAGCCTGGGGGACACACACACAATGTCAGTACTACCACACACACACAATGTCAGTAATACCACAACACACACACACAATGCATCCAGCCTGGACACACACACACACACAATGTCAGTACTACCACAACACACACACACACACAATGTCAGTACTACCACAACACACACACACGATGCATCCAGCCTGGACACACACACACACACACAATGTCAGTACTACCACAACACACACACACACACACACACACAATGTCAGTACTACCACAACACACACACAATGTCAGTACTACCACAACACACACACACGATGCATCCAGCCTGGGGAGCACAGGGACAGGAGTACACCCAGGGTGGGTTAGCCTAGCATACTTAACACACACACACACACAAAAACATGTCAGACTGCTAACACACGGTTAGCTGGCAAACACACACACACACACACAGGGCAGAACACTACGTCGGCCTCAGCATTCCAAGTGTCCACTTTGGGTACAAGTTTGAATAATGAATGACTTTTTTTTTGTGTAAAACACCCATAACCCCCCCGCAGTGCTCCAAACCCTACCCAGTCCGCGCCGGGACGGCAGTACTCACCAGACTAGCCGTCTGCGTGAAGCCCTCCACTGCAGCAGAGAGGAGGCTTCACACTCACACCCTGAGAGTCTGCCGGTAGCCTCCCGCTACTTCTACAGCACCGAGGACCCTGAAGACCTGGCCGGGAGAGAGAGGGAGAGGGAGAGGGAGGGAGAGAGAGAGAGAGATTAAAAATCGAATGCCGCGTTTCGCGGAAAGATCGACATATTCAGCGGACGAGCGAGAAAGATGAGAGACGTACACAGGTCAATAAGTGCCACTTGTCTCCATTGTTTGCTGTGTTATGGGAGAGAGTGTGTCTGTGTGTGAGAGAGGAAGAAGGCAGACTGCAGGGAGAGGGAGAGAGGTGTGTGTGATGAGGATAGAGAGGAGAGAGCCTGTGTGGTAAGGAGAGAGGAGAGAGTGCAGGACAGGACTGCAGATGAAGAAAAAAAACAAAAAACGGGTGAACCTCCTCTTCCTCCACAAGTTGATTTATCTCCCAATTTTCTCCCTCTCCAGACCTATGTCCTCTGCACCCCCGCCACCGACCACACCCATCGCCACGACAACACGCCCGTATTTCACAGGAATGCACTTCC
Organism: Urophycis cirrata; assembly: GCA_027123175.1. Taxonomy (NCBI): domain Eukaryota; kingdom Metazoa; phylum Chordata; class Actinopteri; order Gadiformes; family Phycidae; genus Urophycis; species Urophycis cirrata. The sequence goes on along the minus strand of JAOPUH010000058.1, from coordinate 4,358,449 downwards.
ACTTCTGTATCTGAATCCATACACACTCGGCGTGCCTCTGAAATGTTGTCTGAGGGCCTGGCTGTTTTGTGCAGGGGGGCCTTTGTGTGAGGTCGCAGTGCCCGGCGGCCGCCTGCAGGGGGTGCTGGTGAGCCCAGTGCAACGAGATTGTTAGCAGGGTCCAGATGGCCTCGAAGAACACAGACCTGAGGTTACCAGGCGACTCACCACCAGAGTGAGAGCGAAGACTGGGACCCTCGCCAGAAGAGTGTGTGCGTGTGTGTGCGTTTTGTGTGTGTGTGTGGTGTGCACGTGGTATGACCACTGCCAAGTGTGCGAGCTATATGTGTACTGGTTCCGCCTACACTAGTGAGCATGCATGAAAACAGTAGAGTTCTCCATTATTTGTGTGTGTGTGTGTGTGTGCGTGCACGTGTGCGTAGATACACTGGGTTTAATCTCATTAAGGCAGGCGTGATGAAGAGGAAGAGGGGGGCAGCCACCACAGATGGAGGAAGAGAGGCAGAGGTAAGGGTGAAGGAGGAGGAGTAGGGAAGAGAGATTATGGTGGAGTGGAGGAGGGAGAGAGCGAGAGATGGATGCAGAGTGTGCAGCAGGAATGGGTTCCGTGCAGCGAACACACAAACACACACACACACAACCTGGGGAATCAAACAAAGACTCCGGGGAGACGAATGCATCAGGGAGGCTGACTAACCCACCATGCCACACCCTTGCACACAAGACACCTCCCCTTGACCCGTTCAGCACCTGACGCACACACAAAAACACACCCACCCACCCACGCACGCGGGGTAACAAGGCACCAAAGGTGTCAGATTGAAGCACCGCAAACGCCAGGTTTCAAACGTTTTTTTGTTTTTTTTTCCTTAGGAAGAAACAAAAGGACGGCGGGAACAAAAGAGCGTGGCGAGGGACCGGTCACATATGGCACGCGCTCCAGGCGTCCCGGAAAGACGAATGAATGAAAGCGAAGAACTTCCTCCCCGCGTGTTATTTTTACTCCTGACGTTGTCCATCACAGCCTGAATGGAAACGCATTACAGGGCAGAGACTTTCCGTTATGTTCGATAGGGGGGGGGGGGGTAGACTGATCGATAGTCTGTCTCTCTCTCTCTCCCCTGCTCTCACCAGGGTTCTACAGACACCGGTGCAGAACAGAGACGGATGTCGTCTGCGCGGGACGCGGTCGGATCCCAACGCCGCTGGGAACACGCCAGGGGTCCAGCTGCTTGTGGACACACACACGCGCGCGTGTGTGTGTGTGTGTGTGTGTGCCACAGAGACAGGAAATGGAAAGATCACAGGGAATAAGAGAGTGGCAGTGTGTGACTGTGGAACGGGGCCCCGTGTTGTCGAAAAGGCTGAGAATGCAGGTTGAGAATGTGACGCCGGGCCAAAGAAAATTGTGTTGGATCAATGAGTGGTCCGCACAGGAGAAGAAACGGCGTCTTGAGATGGTTTTCACCCAGGCACGTGCACACACACACACACACACAGTCAATGGTCTCTGCTTATACACACACACATTAGTCTAATCTCTAATTTGACACACTTACACACTTTACTTATACATACACACAATGATTTTCACTTAACCCTATAGTGTCCACGACTCAATCTCATTTCACACACACACACACACTGGACCATCTTTACACACACACACTGTCTCTGCTCTCTGACACAAAGCGTACCTTTCAGAGTACCAGCAGGTTATTGATTGACAGCAGTGCGGGGGCTCAGCGTCGGGTGTCAGTCATCTCTCTGGGGGCTCTTCAACCCTGCAACACACACACACACACACACACACACACACACAAACACAGACACAGACACACACCCACACACACACACACGTCAGTCAGCTGATACGCACATCAGACCCAAATACACCAACAAAAAACACGCCACTTAAACATACTGCAACAACAATCGATGATGATGCAATCTCTGCCTCTCTTGCCTTCCCTTTATTGTGAGTCGAGTTGAGTGAGAGTGATGCAGAAGGACATACAGAGAGCCCGCCCCTCCCCCAATCGCAACCATGCAAATCTCAATCGTGTCCAATGCACAGGGACTTCTGATTGGACGAGGACGGAGAAAGTCCCTCCTTCCCTGCAACTCCTCAACTTAAGCCTGACTTCTCCCGAGGTCACATGTCTGTTATAAAACAAGAGGGTTCAGAGGTCAAAGGCTGAAGCCAGAAGGGGGGTTGGGGGAACAATGGGGAAGAGAGGAGAGAGAGAAATAGCAATGGTGGGTGGGGGGGGAAGGGTGCTCGAAGACAAACACACACACACACACACACACACAGAAGACAAAGCCGGAGCGACGACCACGGCAAAAAAAAAAAGAAAAATGGCCAGGAATAAAGGCAGAGCACACCAACACGTACACAGAGTCCTCGCTACACACGGGCCACAAATCAGCTGCAGGAGAGGAGGACAGATACGAGGTCTGTCTTGAGAGTGTCCACAAACTCACAGTGTGTGTGTTGGGTAGGTGGTGGGGGTATCCTGAGTTCACACAGGGACAAGGCACCCGGGTAGTAATTAACTCTTTTATAGCGCCGCGGTGAGCGTGTGTGTGCTGTCAACAAACCATGAGGCTGCTCTGCTCTCCCAGCTATCATGTGGCAACACACACACACACACACACACACACAGGCACGCACGCAGGCACGCACGCACACACACACGTGCACACGCACACACGTGCGCAGCCCGCAGGGCGTGAGATGCTCCGCGTTCCGCACGCACCCAGGTTCTATCAAAGTGACGAAACCTCGCTATGCAAACTATGACAACGCGCGTGTTGGTGTCTGTGTGTGTATTTGCATGTGTGCGTGTGTGTGTGTGTGTGTGTGCGTGTGCGTGGGCGCGTCACAAAGAAAGTGTTGGTGGTGCGTCTGAACGTTATCAGCCGCTGAGGGAAACCCCTGTCGACTCATTGCGGCATACCCCGAAGAAGTCCTCTCCAAGCTCCGCCCCCCACGCCGCCCACAGTCAGCTGACCGGAGAAGAAGGGGGGGGTGGTATTTATTCTGCATATCGGGGGGTTTCTTGTGTGTCGACACTTTTCCAGACACTTGTGGTGCAGGAGTGTGTGTCACGACGGTGGGTGGGCGTCTGTGTGGGGGCGGGTGTGTGCGCATCGGAGGCGAAAAGGGCACGGTGGCATTCCCCGAGGGGGGGGGGGGCAGTGTTTCGTTGGAATCAAACAAAGTAAGAGTGATGCAATGACCTCACTCTTACTCTGACACTTTTCCAGAGTTCACTGTAAAAGTTTTGCGCGGGGGGGGGGGAGTCTTTCGGGGGAAACTGAACCTGAACCGTCGCATTTCCGAGGCTCTCGGAAATGCGACGGTTCAGGTTCAGTGCGTCCAAAATCACGCGCCGAGCCGTGCTCGCCGAAGAGGCCGGACTGCAAAGGATTCTTCTGAGGTTTACACGCAAAAATAAACTGAAAACAAAACGAAACACACCCCGACATCGAAGTGCATTTCCTGCCAACACCCCAGCAGCTTCTAAGAAGGGGGGGGGAGAGAGAGAGAGAGAGAGAGACGAAACAGAGAGAGACAGAGAGACAGACAGAGACAGAGAGAGAGAGATAACGCCGGCTGCTTTCTGTTCAGACAGGTTGCAGAGACATTGTTGGTGTGCCGAGCGTGGAGTTTGTCAACATCAGAATGCTGATGAAGGAGGGGGGGGGGAACTAAAACTTTGGCCATCTCTAGTGAGCCACTGTAAATAGCTGAACCTGAGCTAGGAGATCAACACTCTGGAGACAACGGTTCAAGTCCCCCGTGGAAACTAAATGTCATTTTGGAAACTGAATGTCGCATGAATTGAATTTATAACCGGGTGACGGATCATGGTTTTGGTCCCGGTGGCGCAGCGGAGACTGCTTTTAGGTTCCTGCCACAGGGTTCGAGTCCCACAGACGCAGGGTCCATGCACGCCATGTCCCGTCTAACTTCTGACCAGATCCCCTCAGGGCATCTTGGTGTGGAGCGGGGGGGGGCAGAGACGTGTTGGTCCACACACTCTGAAGACGCAAGTTCGAGTCCCGCTTATTTTTTGGTCAGTCTCGAAACGCCATGCGGCGTGCCGATACCGTGGGAGAC
>JAOPUH010000058.1:3971623-3988878 GCA_027123175.1 Urophycis cirrata | reverse complement strand
TATTTACTGCCGTGTGAAAATGGAAGTCTGTATTTATTCCCCGTTTCTTTTTCTTTCGTTGCTTTTTTTTTTTTTCTCTCTCCTTGTAATTTGTGGGCGCCGTGTGTTTTATTTGTGATTTCTGTTGCTCAGTATCACAGCTCTTGATGTAAAGCGTGGATAAGAGTTTAGCTGTTGGGTTCTACTTTATTGTTGATGCATGCCGTTTTTGACGGGTTAAAGGACTGACAAGGGAAGTAATGGCACCGCGAACGAACCAACTCCTTTTTATTATTTTTTTTTACAGGTTGGACAGTCTACTCAACACCACTGATGGGGGTCACAGGGTAACCGGAGTTGACTTTCTGCCTCTCAACGTGTCCGAGGGTATTTTAATGAGGGCTGTCAGTCACCATCTCCCGTTTCTACCCTCGGACACAACCTTTATTATGCATGTCTCCAGTGACAACACAGGGCCCCATTCAGTCAGCTGGCCTGTATTTGCAGTTCACATGGACTCAACACAGTAAACATTTATCTGTTTGACTTGCTGGCCGGTTCGTTTTGAGATGAATGGATTGTTTTTTACATTTTATTTCATACAAGTTATTGCCAAAGGGTAGGTCCATTTTCTCGTCTTCTATTGGATGTTTAGGAAAGGCTTGCCAGTGTTTTGATAAAGATGTCATGAGGTGTGGATAGAATATATAAACACCAACCAAAGCCTGAAAGTGAAGAGCGAAACTGAAAGACGACTACAAACTCCAACAGCGAGGCAAAGTTACAAACACATGATTTACATGAACGTGACTGGAAAAAAAACGGCAAGTATCACATTGGAGTCTGAAGGTCACTTTTATTCAATTCACAGCCAGGAAACAGAAGGGGTCGGGGGGGGGTCAGGTGCAGAGCTTAGGGCGAACCACGCGCTCGGTGACACGAGGACACAAGAGTTCACCGACGTAAAAACCTAAAGGGTACGTCTACCGCCAGAACCCCTATCCGCGGTCGCTCCTAGCCGAGCGTGTCTCGTGAGTTCCGTCGGCCCGTCGTCATCATCGCACAGACTCGGAATACAGGTCGTCAAAGGTTCTACAGCAAACAACAACAACAACAACAACAACACAAAAAAAAAATACTGGGTGAAGGTTCTCCGAATGATTCTGCACACCGCTTACTTCCGGTACTTCATATTTACAAGAATACTGTCACGTTAAAAAGTTGCTTTAGCAGCGCGGAGGAGACTTCAGTGGGTGAGGTTGGGTGCGCGACCCTCCCCGATGCTGGGGGGAAATTTGTGATCGAGTCCCATTCAGGACAGCAGTCGAGTTCAGTCGAAATGAGTTCACACGCGGGTATTAAAGAGTGGCGACGCACGCTGCACAGAGCAGCGTTACAGTGGAATAACAACACAACATGAGATGGTGACCTGTTTTTTTTAAATACTGCTCAGACGGTTTGATCGTGGAAGCGACTCAATCAGTGTGACCGAGGGTTTGATATGACGCTGTAGAAGCCAGCAGCCCCTTTGGCCCATGGCAGACCCCATACTAGTGTCTTCACAAACAAATGGTACATATCTTTTTGTTTCATTTCTAAACACGCCAAGTCATTATTTTTCTCCAGTCTGTATGCATGTGTGTGTATATATATATATATATATACAGTATATTGGTTTAGCTCTGTGTGCTTCTGCTACACTAGGGCATACTGCGTACGTCCATGAATACAAATCACAGTTTAGAGTTGAAAACTAACAACAAGCACAAAAGAGACTTTTCCTTGAGTGAGTAAGTGAGTGAAAGTGTGTGTTTGTGTTTGTGTGTGTGTACGTGCTACGTGCTCAGCAGGCTTAACATGAGCACATTTAAAGATGCGCGGAGACTTCATCTTCCGGGGCTTTTGCCGGTTTCTACGACAACACGGTGAGGGTGACGGTGCCCTTGGTCTTCTTCAGGATGCCCACCGCCTCCTCGTGGGTCACGCCCTCCAGCGTCTGCCCGTTGACCGCCATGATCTGGTCGCCGCGCTTCAGACGGCCGTCCTCCGCCGCCGCGCCCTGCGCACGCACAGACAGACGGACAGACGCACGCGCACGCACAGACAGACGGACAGACACACGCGCACGCACAGACAGACGGACAGACACACGCGCACACACAGACATGTACAGACACACGGACAGACACACACGCACGCACAGACGGACAGACAGACACACATGCACACACAGACACACAGACGGACAGACAGACACACACGCACACACAGACGGACAGACAGACACACACGCACACACAGACACACAGGCGGACAGACAGACACACACGCACACACAGACACAGACGGACAGACAGACACACACTCACACACAGACACACAGACGGACAGACAGACACACACGCACACACAGACACGCGCAGACACACGGAAAGACACGCACACACACACAGACACACGCAGACAGACGGACAGACACATATGCACGCACGCACAGACACACAGACAGACAGACAGACACACACGCACACACACACAGACAGACACACGCAGACAGACGGACAGACACACACGCACACGCAGACATGCGCAGACAGACGGACAGACGCATGCACGCAGACAGACGGACAGACAGACACACACACACGCACGCAGACAGACGGATCAATGAATAAACAACGTAGCGTGACGAATGAACTCTGAACGAAACGTTTTGTCGTCACATGACTCGCCTTCCCGAAGACGGTCTTCACGTAGATGGGCAGGTCTCCGTGAGGGCTGCCGTAGCCCCCCACGATGCTGAAGCCCAGGCCGTCGGGCCCCCGGTCCAGGGTGATGGAGTTGTACTGCGGGGGGCTGCGCAGAGAGACAACAGACCACGTGATCAGAACGCCGACCGGAGGAGACGGGGCGAGACAGCGTCAGATGAGGAGGTCCATGACAATAGCGGTTAGGGGCGTTTGATGTGACATGCAGTTACCCGAGGTCGTCTTGGAAGATGCTGCTGGGCGTGAGGGCCTCCATTGCCGGGCCCTCTGAGGGGCCTGTCACTGTGCTGTCTCCACCCGCCACCACCTGTCACACAGACACACACACACACACACACACACACGCGCGCACACACACACAGACACACACATAGACAAACACACAGTTTAATACTTTTATTTGGATCGTAACAGGTAGGGAGGTACAACTGATCCAAACACTGATGGGAACATTGCAGGACAAAGCAGGTTTGATCAAACAGAGAATGCATTATGCTAAGCAGGCCCCACTGATCTGCCTGTCTGAAGAACTGTCTGTGTACTGTCTCACTGTGTCATCATGTATGTTGCCACCGGTGTTATGTTGTGTTGTGTTTTTGTCTGCTGTCACTGCCACTGTCGTTGTGTAACCACCGCCGTTGTCTGTTGTCTGTTCCACTGTTTTGTGACATAATGTGCAGTCTGTGAAGACAATTTTCCCCACGGGGACAAATAAATCAAATCAAATCATGCTAATACAAATTTTGATCACGGATACACATTGCATCTTCTTATCCAGATTGCTAAACTGCCTATTGTGGCAGAGATGGAGCAGTACTTTACAAGTATTTTTTGCTTTTGGTTTACTCAGTCCACAGCGTTGTAGCCCACGCGATACAAGTTTATGAACATGTCATAGACTTCCAAATATAAGAACAATTAATGTGCAATAAAAACCTAGATTTATGATACTGTTAGCCAGCGGTTGATATTTTAAAAGCTTCGTGTTGAAACAAATGTCCATATATAAATCAAAACAACATGCTAATTCCACAATAGTCACATTCTCATTAGAGACATCTAGAATGGTGATATCAGGGGTATTTGGCATATTACTGAAAGTGGTATTGTTGTTTTGTGCACAAATGAACCAGTCCATTTTAACTGCAGAGTGTTTGTATATCTTTGTTGTTTGCAACAAAGATAAACACACACACACACACACACACACTCACACACACACACACACACACACACACACACACTCACACACACACACAGACACACAAGCCATGTCAGCCGCCAACAGCGTCCTCCATGGGCTTCCACTGCAGCCACGGGGGGTAAAGCCATTGCTTTCCATAACTTTTCCTTCAAAGCTACAAGAAGCGCATGCAAACTCTCACACACACAGGGGAACACACGGCAATTAGATTACCGTGACCACGCAACTAGTACCCCCCCCCCCCCTCCCCTCCCCTCCCGCATGTAAATGTCCCCACTCAAGATGGCGTCATGCAGCGTTTCCAACGGACTCGCTACAGTTTTAAAAAAATGGACCGTCTGAGTGAGGCCCCCCTTCTGGGCACTACAGACCACACAACAACAACAACAACAACAACAACAAAAATGGCCGCTCTTGTGCCTCGTGAAACATCTGACAAGGTGCGCATCACGTGGCGAACGGAACCGAGCTGCCGTTGCGGGGCAGAGGGGGGCCAAGGGACAAGGAGGGGGGGCCTTGGTACTCGATGTTCTGCACAGGCTGCACTGGGGGGCCTGCTCTTTAGGAGGCTCGGCTGGTGGTACATACTGTTGGGGGGGGGGGGGGGCAACGTATTGCCCGTTGCAATCTTAAGATTTCCTTTTAAAAAACGCTGTGGCGGCCGTCCAAGGCCCTCAGGACTCAACAATGGCCCCATTCACATGCCTCTGTGCACAGCGCGTCACGTCCACAAACCGGTGCCCCATCAGAACCACATGTAACTCTAGCAGTGGAGGGAGAGAGAGTTAGACAGAGAGAGAGAGCGAGAGAGAGAGAGAGCAAGAGAGAGAGAGAGAGAGTTAGACAGAGAGAGAGAGCAAGAGAGAGAGAGAGAGCGAGAGAGAGCAAGAGAGAGCGAGAGAGTGAGAGAGTGAGAGAGAGAATTTGAATTCGGGTGAATCATGCAAAAGAAAGCAGGGGTAAGGAGTGACGAAAACCAAAAAAAAAAAAAAAAGCAGAACTCAAGTGGAAAACCGCCATCAGGGTGGATTAGGCTCAAGCGTCAACGTTCAACCGGGGAGGCAAAGGGGTGCGTCTGGACAGCGCGGACAGACGCGTCCCCTTCCAGCGGCGCCATCCTACGCGCATTCCGCTAATGCCTCCTCATTGGCCAACGGGAGCCACCCAGGCGTGCACTTCCACCGCGTTGCGTTAGGTGATTCATCATTAATGCAGGCCCTTCATCTTCCAGCGCCACGTCTTCAAGAAAAAGTCGGGAGGTAATCGACTATCTGTAAAGAGGATCGGTGGAGGAGAGAGAGTCGGCCCGGCCGTGCAGGAGATCTCCCACTCTCTCTCTCCCTCTCCTTCTCCCTCTACCTCTCTCTCTCTCTCTGTGTCCGCCTGCCTGCCTGCAGGTTTCAACGCACGGGGAACCAGTTTGTGCTCGCCAGCCCTGGTTAGCTTAGCGACCGTAGACGAGCAAGGGTTTTGAATATGGTCATTTGAAGAGCTACGCAGCAGCGCTAGGTAGCCCGGCTAGACAAGTAAAAATCAGAGAATGTGTGTGAGTGTGTGTCTCTGCAGATTTAAAAAAATGGCGGGGGGGGGGGGGGAAGGGAGAAAAGGGAAGAACATTTGACTGGACTGGCGTTGGACCAAAAAATGCGAGGAGTGGTCACGGCCCATTTGAGATGGAGCGCGACCAACAAAAGCCCAGACAACCAGAGACAACGCCTGCTGCTAATCCGTACACAAACATTTAGCCAGCGGGCCGACCACTGGCCAGCAGCGACCAGCGCAGAGCTTCAACGTCCTTAACCCCCACCCCCCCCCCACACACCACCGGGAGTCCAGCTGCACAGTGAGGAGTACGCTTTGGTGGGATTCCGGTTAGCGTAACTCCTCATTTTGTTTTAGGTACACTTCGGAGAGGGTCACCATAGACAGCTGGCGTAAAGAGTAAATAAAGTGAATGCAGAAAGATGTATACAGTTTGTGTCCAACGTTGTCAAATCAAAAATGTTCACTGTTTAAATGTTTAAATATTTGATGTATTGCATTGCAAAAAAAATAAAAAACACACCAGCCGCATTGCTTCCATTAACAAACCTCCAGTTCCGATAAATAAGTCATGAGCCCAGAATGGTGGTTACACAACCCTGCCCTCTCGGGGCTGATCTGTGGGGAGCTGAACTCAATGAACATATCCAAAATAATTGGCAGTTTGTAAAAAAGACGTCCGAACGAATAATCCGTCGTATCAGATTCTAAAGAGAGCGAGTTGCAGTTCCTCAAAGGCACCGTTGTAAAAGACGAAGTGCCACTTTGTAAACAGTAGTACACAAAACCACACGTGGGATATTACAGTTAAAACTAAAAAAAAAAAAAAAACAAGCAGTCCAGAAATGGGATTTGAAACCCTGCACTTTTGTTTAAAAAAAGGGTTCCAGGGGGTGTCGGTGGTTAAAATTTAGCACGGTCTAATCTGATTCACCAGGCCAGACCCATTGTCGCATCCTTAATATCGTTATTTGAGACATGACTTTTATGTGGGGCTTAACGTGGTTTCCAGCAGCCGGCTATAAAAAAGGGAGGCGCAGTGCCTCCGCAAACACGTGACATCACAAGATGGCGTCCATGTTGGCGTCCGCTCGCGTCATCCGCATTCAAAACAATGGCTGCCATTAGCCTTAGCTCGTAGAATATAGACAGGCTAACATAATGTAGTGTAATTAATATAATGCATTATGAGCCCAGACAATGGCCGGTGTCTGTTGAGACAGAGCTCTGGTGGGTCTGATTACGCACGGCGTTTACGCGGCATTGTGACGGATAATTTAAAATTTTTTTAAAAAAGGGCCCGTTTGGTAGATGAATGACTTTAAATAAATACACGTGAATGATGGGTTCTGCCATACAGAACCAACGTGGTGCCGTTCGGTTCAGCTAAATCACGACGGAGGACTAACGGGGAGACGCGACAGGTATATGATGAAGATGAATCATCTTTAATCAACTCGAAATGCAGCCAAACGTTTTTTTTTCCCTCCCCTGATGCCGTCTCTCGTTCTCAACTCACCGCCTCAAATGTGCTCTACCCTATTGGATGGTGCCACTGTCGGTACACGAAGCGGGTACCAAACAAAACAATGAGGACATTTATCAAACACAAAACCTTAAACACGGCAAGTCGCCCAACAGCAGACTTAAGTCTATACCAAAAAAAAAAACAACATTATATAACCTACAGGCTTTTCCTTCTAGGGGCCAAACAATGCTGTGGTATCACTAATTCAGCCCCCCCCCGCCACGGCCTCCCAATGGAACGCCCCGCTGTTCCAAGTGCCCACCATGCGATTCCACCATGAAGGGCAGACTGCATTACCATCCAGCATTTGAATGGACCAACATTCGCCACTTTGGCGGTAATGGGCCCAAAAAGGGGCCATACATCATCTTCAATGACCTCCCGTCGTTTGCACACGCCGGACGTATTGTGATGTGAAGGATGATGGGATGGGACAAAACAAGACTGTTGATTTGTGCAGTCTGAGCCACTTCAGTGCCATTTGTTACGTATTCGCACACCACTAAAAGCACTCTCTTTCAGGGGGTTCAAATCAACTTTGTTTAAGCATTTACCATTTGTCTTCCATTAGCTTCTTGAGCCCTTTCCCTATACGGTGTGTCGCCATACAGCTGATTTGTGTTTGACTTGTTTAGACAAAAGGTTGTTACAACGTTAGAGATAAGTTGCTGGTCGGGCCAGTTCCTCTCATGGACATTCTTTTAAGATTAAGCAAAGAAAAAGGAAAAAAAAAAAAAAGTCAAGATGGTTGAAACATCTTCAAGGTGAACGCATTTCGTCCTAGAAGTGCAGCCGCCAAAAGACCACGAAAAATGTTTCGCAAAAAAAATGTTTGCGAAAAAGCTCACCACAACAGGCACGCAGGAGAGAGGACACCATGAGAAAGGGTTGTTCACATTCATTCATTCATTCATTCATTGAACTGAGAGGTATTTACCATTCTGGGCCGAAGTTAAGAGTCTCAGCAGTCATATTCCTCACTTCTGCACAGAATTGAGTATCTGCGGAGGAAAGTTTGGGAGAAAATGTTTAGCCGTAGTACATCGCTTTTACCCACCGTTAGCACAGATGCACTGGAATAATAAATGTAAAACATATGTAATCCAAATACATGTTCAAATCTAGCCCCCCCCTGCCCAGTGGTTCCCACCTTACCCTGTCCAGGTAGTCGGAGCAGGCTGGACCAGGCTTGGGTTCGCTGGCTTGAGTTTAGGCTTAGGTGACTAGAAGGCTGAGTGGTGCTTTAGCTGTGGTGAACTCGCTCCCCAAACACACAGACACAAAAGGAATAGCTGCCAGATTGCAGGTGTTTGAGGAATACCAGGTTGTCCGGTCTTACAGTCGGGTAAGGAAGAGGAGTTGAAGTCGAGTTTTGGAGTTCGGAAGCTCCTGCTACTTACAACTACTACTACGACGACTACAGCCCGAAAAGATTGTTAAAACGAATACGAAGGAAAAAAAAACAAAAACAAAAAAAAAAACAACTAAAAAAATCCTTGGAATTGAATGTTGGAAAAATAAAACACTCTCGATAGCATTAATTGTATTTTTTTTTCTTTTTGTTTGTTTGACAACAGCAGTTTTATCACGTCGAAGTTAAAAATACAAACTGATTCATCAAAAAAAAAAAAAAAAACTTTACGCAAGAACAAATATGACAGCCACAAGAAATCAGGCTGCTGAAACAGCTGCCAATAGCAGGCGTGAATCTCTCCCCCTTCCTTGTCTCTCGCTCTTCCTCCGAACGTCCTTCTCTCACTCCAACCGAAATGTGGATAGAGAGAACCTTCCGGTTCCTCGTCCTCAGACTTTAGTGCTGCGGGACAGAAAACGTTTGGGTTTGAGTCACAGAACAAAAAAGATATCCACACTTTTCTTGAACGCTGGCGGGCGCGCACCCGGCGCCCTAACCAAGAACAGACGCAACGCTCGATTTATATTCTGCCGTGGACTCGGCCGGGCGGGCGGGTTTCATCCGAAGACGATTAGCGACGGACCAAAATAAAAACGCGCTACTCGTGAAAACCGAGCACAAGATGTTGCAGTTCACACGCAACAATTGAGATGGGGTGACCTTGTTTCAACAGGATTTTTTTTTTTCGGTTTTATGTAATCCGCCACAAGTGCAGTGAAATCAACATAACTTTTTACGAGAGTACATTCTCTCAGTGGTCTTCTGATGGAGAGGAACGTTGTTGTTGTTACAGTAAATTTACACCATTTAGGTCATTCATAGAGGCACTCTCTGGGATTTTTTGTTGTTTTTTCCCCCCCATGCATCACAAATGCATGATGCATGACTATTTTGTGATAACGAAGACGAGTATAAACACCACCAGATTTTGATCTGATGTAACTTGCGCATGTTTTTTGGCACATGGACAAACAATGGTGATGGACATTTATCACTGGCCTGGTTAGAAGCCAGGAGTCCCCCGGTTAACTGCTGGGGAAACACTTTTTACTCACTGCTTGGCACCAAGCCCACATCCATTTACCCAAGGCTCTGTAATTTGATTTTCACTTCTGTTAGCTTTGAGCCATTATTTTTCAAAGCCTTACTCCCAGATAAAAACTGGCATAATTTGATAAGATTGCACGCTGCACTTGAAATTAAAAATGGTTGACATGTATATGGTCGTCAATTTAAGCCTGCTATTGAAATATGTTGGGTGAATAGCTGCCACCTTCACACCTGTAAAGTGTCAGGTAAACATATATAGTGGAGATGATACATGAACATATAGGGAGGGAGGAAGGTCTTATAAAGTCCCACATCGCGAATATTCTAAATCAAAAGAGTCAAATTAAATACCCATATTAAAAATAACGAGTTTGGTGTTAAGGAGGGAACTACATGTAATGGAAATTTCAATAATAACATACGTTACAGTATTATTCGAAATTGTCGTAATGGCACTGATTAGGAGGACAAGTTAAAACATTTGGTCCAACATACTGGTAGTTATACGGTAATTTACCTCCCGTCGTTGTAAACACACAAACGTACATTTGAATGCCCTCATTTAAAAAGTACAATAAACGGATCCCGCATGACAACCCTCCAATTCACCCTGGATAAAGTCATTTCTAATCGAAAATCACATTGTTTTAGGAGCTAAAATCCGACTCCTAAGAGACCTCAAAATTGAAACAACTTACTAGAAAAGGGGAAACCGAAAACACACCGAAGTTATTCAAAATAGCGCAGACGTTGACCGCCAACACAATCAAAACATCCACTTACCACACGTTACATTTCGAAAAACGACGACATAATATAAACGATAGACTATGTCGTGGTCCCCCTCACGACATAGTATATCGTGAGGGGGACCACCTTCCTAGCGACAGGTTAGCCTCACCGCTGCGTGTGTTGTTGAACGCATTAGCTTCAGCCTCAACGAACCAACAACCATCAACGAATTCAGGGGGACTTCGCGGACTTTCACCCCCGAACAGACGCGTCGGCGACACAAAAACCACACAGATCGTGGTATCGCACGCCTTTTTCCCCCCTCACACTCCTCCCCAGATCACTACCTTTGGGGGGGTGGTGGATGTGTCCGATGTGTGTTATTTTGTAAAAGAAGGGCCTTGTGCATCGCTAGCAGGTTCGGGTGACACGAGATGTGATATGGCGGAGGGGCGGAGTGTCGGCGTGTGTGTGGATCCGTTGCCCCTGGCCTGCTCCGCCGCTGCGTGGACGGCCAGCCCCGCTCGCCACACACCCCCTTGCCCGTCGCCACCGGGTCCTATTCTCACGCCCTCGAAACACACAACTTTAATCCGACGGTTATCCGGATGCGTATTCTGTAGTGCAAGCGTCACCGATACGGTTTGACGACCGACCCGACCCCGAACGCGGCGCGTTTTGCAATCACTGACGTTAGCTTCTGGGGTTAGCGTTAGCGTTAGCATGCAAGCTGCAAAGAGGAACCGCGGCTTACCTTTTTTTTCTCTCTCTCACTGTTTTTCAGCTGTGAAACTCGATTGCACGGCGTGTTTACAGCCACTTAAGTGTATGCATTGGTCGCGTTGTATCTCTTGTAAACGTGTTCATTCGACAAAAAAATGGTACTTTCGACAAAGTCGTGCTCTGTGTTTTCTGTATTTATTTTCCCCTCCGCCTTCGCTCGCTGCTGCGTAATCGGTGTCTGGTCTGCTGGCTCGCTGCTCGCTACTCTTCTTGTTGTTTGTGTTTCGGAAACATGGCCGTCCGTATGCACACCACGTGACCTCGCACACTGACAAGTCGTGGTGGTGGTAATTACGGGCCCTCCCCACGGGTCTTGAACGCAGCATGTGTGGTTTTGAACCATGGTTTTGAACGTAGTGTTTGCTCTACCGCGCGAGCCTTCTTCCTAAATTAATATCTGTTTGGATGTGTATGAATTGTAATTGCTGCGTTCAAGACACATGGGGAGTTTAGGCACTGCCGTCTTCCGACCTGTACAGTTGCGCTCACATGTAAATGTTAATTCGTTGTGATGACTCGGAATGTATTTTTCTGAAATGTCCCAATATATCATCGGTATAGGTGGTAAAGTATACCTAAGTGACTGAAAAGCACGCAAAAGACGTGAAAATGGGCACATCACGCCTGCTGAAGTTCAACGTTATTTGTAAATGCGCAGCAATTTGATGCAGTTTTTTAATGAGTTAATGATTCAAAGATACTGATAAAAAAATTAATGCATTGCCATTAAAACCGGGTGTCTCCATCGTGCCATTATCCGAAACTTGAACCCTTGCAAGTTTTAAACGGCATCTTCCATACCACATGACTTGAACGCATCTCGCAAACACACCCCTGTCGACGACTGTCCACCTCGCACTCTGCACTGCTATCAACAACCCCTTTTTATTTCCAGTTCCTAACTTCGCCATCCTCGTACGACTGCATTTGAAACCCAACCGGAAAGTTATTGCCCAATAAAACTTGAAAAAAGCGTGAGGTGAAGCTACAGGAACGAATAACAGACAACACACTAATCGTCACTATTTATGTTATATATGCACTTTTTATTGTCCATAGGAATGCACACTCTATATGTTTTATTTATATTCCCTCCCAGAGTAAAAAAAAAAAAAAAACAGATAGATAGTTATATGGATAGATAGCATTGAAATAAATCACTTGTGCAGGGACATGCAAATTGAATGTTCAGCACAGCATGGCGATTTTAATATGACAACAGCATTGTCCCACAAGCAATATTGTGTGTTTGTACACGACTTATACAACACTATATTTGTATTGTGTGTCTACACATATGAAGCCAAGTGAGGCCTTGCACCCTACAGACATGTCTCAGACATGTGTCACGGACAACACATGTCTTTAAGGAGCTCAACAAGTCCTGCTCGTCGCCTTGGTCACACACAAACTCGTGGCCACCAGAAGCCCAGTGTCTGCATCTTTTGAAAAGTGATCTTAAAAACATCCAGACTACGGTCCTTTACTAACACATGCCCATTTGGTAAGCAGCTTAACGGAGATATCTTCGGGAAAAGATGTGTGTGGCGGTCACATGGATCGCATTGATGCACTTTGTGGGGGAAAAACGACGGCCATCCGAGCTGATTTTGAAGTCTTTTTGCACGACAATGGAAGTCTATGACACCGATGGTCATTGTGTGACTGACCTTCACACACAATAGTCCTGTCAAGCCAATAGTGCGGTATTGTACGACACCCCGGTAAGGCCCGAGCTGTAGATAATTGGGTCAGAAGACATTCTTTTTGCGCATTAAGATCTGACATCCATCCAGGTATTCACTATATTGCAAGTTTTATTTTTTATTTTTTTTAATTATTAATCGAATACTTAAAACAAAGTATTGTTTACCATTGAAAGATGGGAACAATGTCTATGCGATTGTGTATTCTAAAAGCCAGTAATTAAACATTCAAAGAGAAAATACGTGTTTACTATGAACGTTGACACTTACAATAAAATGCCTGCGTTATAAGGCGAGCAGGTGTAGTTCAGCCTGGTGTCCACTAGAGGGAACAGGGGGACACTTGTTTTTGCATGAAGGCAGCCTGATGAATTCAGCTTTTCGACCCTTTATTACAAGCAGCTAATGTGTCACTGTTTGCTCCTCGTCGTTTTCTATGTCGGAGGACGGAGAGCATGCGTTGCCTCTATAACGAAAGTAGGCCATGTGGCAGGCCTACTTATTGTGGCGATAGGTAGGTAGGTAGGTAGGGCTGCACGTTCTGATATCAGTGTCAGAGAATTGTGATTTCCTTGTGGCGAAGCAGCGTCCGGCTTGTTAAAGCGACCTGGGATGTGTTGTACAGAGGTCTCTATTCATAGCAACGAGGATTCCTTCAGGGGAGAGGCCCGGGGTGTCTGACTGCAATGTCTTCTTAACTGATTGATGTTAAAATACAGTCAATTGATCGCTTAATTCATAGCAAATATATACATACTGTACAAATTGTTAATCCTGGAAGAGTGCAGATTAGTTTACATGATGTATTATAAGCGGAGATAAAGTTATATTTGGAGTCTGTTTGTGTAATGTTGATACCATGATTTAATTCATTCTCATGACCCCAACAGAAGCAATATGTATTTCATTTAACAGGCCTCCGAAGATTTAACATTCTAAGTGGCACCCATTATTAGTCTATTAAAATTTATAATTATATCCGATGACAAAACAGTTCTTGAATTGGGAACATTGCTAAACTAAATGAAGAAACTAAAAACACTCCAATAATATATATATATATATGATATTCTTAGTGAATATCAATAATGATATGCACTTAAATTATCATTATTGACAAAGGGAAACATAGCATTTAATTGTCACAGCACATGATATGTAAAATGTAAAGTGAAATGTAAAATAAGATAAAACACATCTTTTTTTTGGCTAGCATACAACCCGTTCCACACGGAGACAGGTTGGGTACTGTGGTAATCAATGAGGGCTATTTTCTTCTGCTATTTGTTGCCAGTGCACAGTAGCTGTCCACACAGTACTGTGATTTGGTAGACGACTTATGGCAAACGACTCATGGTGAATCTTTTTTAGATACAGGCAATTAAGGAGCTGTATATTTTCTGTTCAATATCATTTTTGTTCAAGGAAGGCTGTGGACGTGGGGATTTGAACCCACAACCTTTATGCTTTAAATCAAGAGTGGGGGGAGAGAGACAGAGACAGAGAGAGACGACACAATATTTGAACTTGAAAAAGGAAGAGGCGGGTGAATCATGCAACAGAAAGCGGGAGAAAGGAGTGAAAAAAAAAACTAAAAGCAGAACTCAAACCCGCGTTAAAACACTTTTACAAAGTAAGGAATTGTATATGAGAAGATGGTGGTAGACCACTGATCAAAATGGCGGACCTGGGTCAAGGTGGCCAATCGTAATTCAATTAGAAAACCGTTCCAAAAATGACATGACGATTTAAGGAAACCTCGAACCATTGGTAATAGGCAAAAGCAAACTCGGTGACAGAGAATCCAAACATGAATTAAGATGCTGTGCAGAGAGTCGACGACGAGTTCAATCAGTTCCTTTCCTCCCAGCAGCCTTCGTGTTAGATGTTCAGATGTTTTATAAAGGAGGGTGGGTGGGGGGGTGTCTGACAGTATCAGGAAAACACAGAGGAATGAGGACAGGAAATACATTCACCAAATTGTCGTTTTAAAGCCGTAACCATGCCAACTTAATTCTCCAGCAGAGAAAGCAACAAGGAAAACATTTACAGCAAAGTATGATTTAATTATGACTGGGTACAGCAAATGTTCTTTACTCCAGCATATACAGAAAAAAAACACAAAAAAAACAAGGTAGTTGTGACTAAAAAGGTTTTTCGACTTTTATGTCACTGTCGTCTCTCCATGCAGACAATACATTCAGTCACCCCGACTTTAAACGCAGCACTGCTTATCAGACCATGTGACCCTGTCTTCATGAAGATCCACGTGTGTCCTCTCCTCAGCACCGCTGTGCAGGCCACCTGGTAACCATGGCCACCGGCGTGTCCTGTTCTGTCGGGTGAGTTCAGCTGAGCCACCGCGAGGCCCCAGACCTGACGGTGGGTTCAGAACGTCTGCTCACTCTGTGTGGGACGAACCCTCTCTGAAGCTATGATCCCATGGATAACAGTCTATTTTACTGACCAGCTGTAGATTTGAGAACATTGTGAATATATTGATATAAGAAACTGGGTGAGAAACAGTAACGGTATCAAAGAACAATAAATTAGATAAAGTGTGTGTGTACACAAGCCCCTTGGGTTTTCGATTCAGACTTGACTTGGCCGTCGTGACCGAAGAGAAAGTGAATTTTAGGGTTTTCACACTCCTCATATCGATCCTCATATCTGCAGCAGCAGTGAGATCGTGTAGCAGATCATCCTAAGACCTGCGCATCATACAGCCATCCCGTGTATTTCACCCAGAGCATCAATGTAATCATACTTTTAGAGAGATATGTGAAAGGGAGTGTGTGTGTGGGGGGGGGGGGGTATTCTGTATTCATATGACTTCATGTAAAATGTTTTGACGTGAATGAAATGTCACGTAGGCGTAGCATAATCGATCAATAAACAAACGCGGTTGTGGTTGGAAAGGCTCGGCCGGTGAGATGGTTCACGAAGAGGGTTTCTTCGCGTGCTGCGAGGCCCGACGCCTGATCATTTGCAGATAAACCTTTTTTACTGTGGCGCGTTCTCACAGGAGGGGTTTCTCCACGCAACGTGATGAGCGTGTGGAGATAAAATGATAAGATTGTGTGTGGGTTGTTTATAAGGGTCAGCGCATGACTGTGTAATGTCAGATACATTTACATTTAGATCAGATAGGCATCAAATACACTGAGTGAGTGTTTTACACGCTGTACAGCCTAAGTGTTCTTAGGCTGAGATAAATGTCTTACATGACAATGAATGTGTGTCAGTGTGTGTGTGTGTGTGGGTGTGTGGGTGTGTGTGCACGTGTGTGTGTGGGTGTGCGTGCGTGTGTGTGTGGGTGTGTTTGTGTGTGTGTGTGTGTGCGCGTGTGTGTGCCTGCGTGTGTGTGTGTGTGTGTGTGTGTTTGTGTGTAGGTGTGCGTGTGTGTTGTTTACCAGGTTTCAGATTCATCCCAGAGAAATTGTCTTTGCCTATAGTTTCAAATAAATATAACATAATTACAAACGAGACCCTCACATCTCCTGCCAAATGAATCGAGCAGATGTAAGACACGTTCTCAACCCTGTGATGCCGTTTTTAGATCTGTGTCAACTCAACTTGCATCTGCTTCTTCAGATATCGTTTGAACCCGCTCAGCATCTCCGGGTGATATCCATGTCCCATTGGTTTTGATGCTTTGATATAAAATGATCATTTATAGGTCGCTACATTATAAGATAAGATCAGATAAGATATTCCTTTCCTTAGGAGAAATTACAGCAGTACAAGGGGATAGATGAGTGCAATAAAAAACTGACTATAGACAATAAACAATAAATAGATTTACCTAAACAAGATTAGATTATATGCGAGCTCTTAAAGTCAGATCAGGTATTGTCTACAAAGCTAAAGTTTAAAAAAATTTTTTTTAGCTAAAGCCAAATCAGACCCCCCCCCCCAAAAAAAAAATAATAAAGTGACGTTAAAACATATTTTCTTATAAAAAGAATTTAAACTTGAGGCTTTATTTAAACTATAAGCTATTTACTACATTTAAACGTGCCGCACGCATATCCAGAGAGGTATACACACAAACAACTGGTAGGACATGGTAGAATAGGACCTTCAGAAAGGCCTTGTCCCTCAGTGTCTCGTCTCTCACACTCAGCAGACACCCCGAAAAAAGAGGCCTTAAAGCCGCATTAAAAGAAATGTAAATTCAACACGATCGTGTGACGTCACGGGGTTTCGGTGGAGCGGGGCAATACGGTGCCGTGAGTCTGCTGTGGGAACACCTGCTGGGTGCAGAGTTCACTGTACCGGGAAGTGTTGAACACCTCTCTCTCTCTCTCTCTCTCTCTCGCTCTCTCTCGGTCGCCCCCGTCGCACGCCTCCACCCCACGCGTAACGAAACCAAGCCACCACCTCCGACGGCTGTTCCCGGCCACCGCCGCGCACACAGTCATGACCAGCTCTCTGTCTGAGTCTCACTCACACACACGCACACACACACGCACACACACACGCACACACACACAGGCACACACACACACACACACACACACACACACACACACACACACACACACAC
>JAOPUH010000058.1:3121434-3137743 GCA_027123175.1 Urophycis cirrata | reverse complement strand
GAAGACGTTTCGCCTCTTATCCAAGCGGCTTCATCAGTTCGTAACGCATCAGTCTGACTAGTCCGCACTAGTCTGACGTTGAGACGTTGATGAGGAACTGGTCAGAGGTCAGCCCTATCCCGTTACCGATTTAATTGTTGGCCAGATACATGATATATACATGATGATGATCAGACCTGGCACCAACAGTAATTCCCGTTAACCTACCTTTCCAGATCTCCTCGGTCGTAGAGCAACCACAGTAGTTTCTAGAAAGGATGGAAACCAAGAAAAATAAATACTCCGACAAAGAGGTATTTCGGGAACAAGAAAAATGTCAGAAGATTGAAGACTGCCCTGCAGACTGCATGTGCCAACGGTACGGGCGGGCAGCCATTACCTGTTGGAGCTGCAGCAGCTCAGAGCTGTCCGTGTGCAGGTCCAGTGAGGGGTTAATGGCGCACACCATGAAGGCCACCTCCATGTTTCTGTTACACTTCATGTAGGAGCCTTTGAGGTAGAGCCAGCTCTGAACAGAGAGCACACAATAAAACAAAATGACACTTCATTCAACCCAGAACAAGGCAGAGCAGTGGGTGTAGCGAAGCGAGTGAAGGCTTGTCATCACAATGTTTTATATGGAACATCGTTCCTCCACGTGGGGCCAGATACAGCCACTGTCAGCATATCACCAGAGGGGGCGCTGTCCCTATTCCTCTGTTAATCTACCAGAAGGCACATGCGACTTCACAAACGCAGATCTGGTCAGCTGTGCCGCACGTAATGGAACATCAAGTCGTGTCACATGACTCGGACGTGGTCAGCCACAGAGCTCCGGGGGGGGCCCCACCTTTTCGTTGACGCCGGTGGTGATGGTCTGGCCGCGGCGGTCCTCGTTGCCCTTGCCGTGCCAGGTGACCTCGGCGGTCTCCTCGCCGTTCTTCCCGAAGATGACCCAGGCATGGTCCTCCGACAGCCCCAGGTGCACGTCGCGCAGGCCCAGCACCTGGCAGGCCGCCACCACCGCAAACGCCACCCCGGAGCTGTCCAGTTTGGTTCCTGCGCCACGGCGACCAAACAAAACAACAACAAAAAAACACTCATTCACCACCACATCCACCGTTCATTCAAATGTGACGTGACCGGCTCGTCTTGGCTGTCAAACATCATGTTAGGTTGTCACAGCAGATGTGGATTTATTGTACAAGCTTAAACAAAGTTAGTGATGGGATCCCTTACTGATACGCGATCTAACATGCCCGGGTTGTCATACGTTTTGAATGTCTCTTTTGCATTGGCAAGACCCCAACACCTGAAACCTGTATGTGACACCCCCCCCCTCTCCCTCTGCATGAGGCACCACTATTCCTCCAGCGTTCAGGTCCGGGCGGCGTACCAGTGATGAGGCTGAAGAGGGACTGGATGTGGGCCCGGTCCTTGAAGTAGGAGCGACTCAGACTGTTCCAGATGACGTCCGACACCTTCTTGACCAGCTCCCTGCTGGACCCGCCGGCCGGGTGCCGGTACTGGGACAGGTCCACGGCGCCGCGGATCTGCGCCGTGAAGCGCTCGTGCAGCGCTGAAATCATCCCCAGCTCTACCGTCGGGAAGCAAGAGTTCGGGCAGTCCGGCTCCAGGGGCTCGAACTGGACCCCAGGCACGTTGATGGGGATGACACGGTTCACAGCCAGGAAGTGCTCCACGAAGCCCAGCACCAGGGACAGGAGGGCCAGGTCGGGCTCGGACTTCCGGAGTTCCGCCTCAAACAGCTGGAACACGCCGTCGATCCCGCGCAAGGGGAAGTGTTTTTTCTGGGCCGTGTGAAGCCCCATATTGTCCCCAGCCAATCAATCGGGCGTGCTTGACTCTTTATCACCTGCAGTACTGAAGAACACAGCAACTGTGTTACACACCAAAATCACCATGCCCATTTACGGTAATAAACACAGCATACGAGGACCCTGATCGAGATATTGATCTGTGGCTAAGTTATTCATTTATATTATGCAATGTGTCGTATCTACCCACGATGCCCTTATCACGGAGCTGAATCACAGACATCACCGTAAAAAAAAGCGAAGGAAAATCTGAATGGCGCGCGGAGTGGGCGGGGCACTGCCAACACCGTACAAGGTGAAGCTACGTATTACAACGTTAGCAATAAGGCATTTTCTACACACAATGGTTGTCGGAGAGACATAAAATATTCATGTACAATCGCTGACTGAATATCTATTTCTCCTCCGCCATTATATTCACCTATATTGACTGAAACACGCCATATAGCATCCCAAGGAATATACTACTGACCGAAAATGTGTGATAATCGAGGTTTGTTTCATTTTTTATTAAAAAAAAATAACAACCCATGCTAAACCGATAAACACTGTAGTGAAAGTAACTAATTAAAATAGTGTGTACTGATGGGTGGTGACAATAGTTAGCTTAGCTACAAGTGGCTAGTTAGCCTGCTGGTTGCCAGGCCAAATAATAGACAAGACACACTTTCCAAACAAGGTTACTCTGCTACCTTGGCAAATTTGAAGAGCTTCGGCGTTGCCAAATCGTTGCTCATTCAACGGCGAGAGCATACAAATCCAACTCCTTCGCCGGTCATTACAAACGCACTTGCTTATAGCCGCGGCCACATGTTTTTGTTTGTGTCCGTCCTTTTGCCGCTCAGCTCGCGCAGTTCGAAGAAGACCGTGGCGGTTCTGCGCAGGTGCAGACGTCCGCGCGCCAGATCTCACAGCGTTGCCGGCGCCATGTTGGAACGCCGTTAGTCCAATCCAGAGCCATAGAGATAGATTGGACCAATCTACATGACATACGGCACATGTGTCTCGAGCGCCGCGCTAACGCGAATCCCGGATGCATGCATGGGAGTTGTAGTCCATGGCCCCCGGGGTGTAGTCCTGAAACCCAATCCCCAGCAGAGGGCCACGTTGTCACGTGATGCCTCAAACCATGGTTACTAAACGAAACAAAGTAAACGTTACATAATTTGATTAAAACGCTTGATAAAATAGAGATAAAAATGTGTTGGGCTTATGATAAGACCTAAGACAACGCCGCAAAGATATGGCCTCGTAGTTGCCCGCGTCAGCACATTGTACGCAAAATATGTAGGCCATGCATATTTTAGCGAGAGGAGTGTACCTTTCCTCCACCTTTATTCAAATTAAAGTGAAAAGGGGGATTTCAGGCGTAGGAATTTCAAATGTCGACTACATTTAATGGTATCGTGTCAATACATGAAACGCACCGGGGGTTGCGGAATATGCCTTTAAGCGAGCGGGTGTCTGGCTCTCACCCGTGACATTTTCCTTCCATAGGGCCCGCCCTGTTTCCTCGCATTTGTGACGTCACACCTCTAGCTCCAGCAGCGCCCAGTGTTCAGTGGTCCACTCACTGGGAGAAGGTTGAGCAGAAGCAGCAGCATCCCGCTCTTGGGGACTACGTCTACATTGAAAAAAGGCCAGACTAATAATAATTCAGATTAGTTAAATTATCTTGTTCAACGACACAAGACATTTCGTCGCGTTTGATCGAGTGTGAAACTGCAGTAAAAATGGATCCAATGAACCAGTCCGACAAGATATCGTCGTCGCAGGGACTTGCCGATGGACAAATTTCTGCCCCCAAAGAATCTAAACTGTCCGGTAAGAAATAATCAAAATATACGTTCGGGCTTTTGCCCACGGTTATTTTGATCACACTAAATAACTGAATGATTTCGACGTGTGTGTCGATAAAACCCATGTCGACGTCCCTATGTGCGACAAGCCCGAAAACGTCGATTTCCCCCCCAACGATACGACGCTGTTATGTATGCACGTTGTCCAACTTTTGGATGGCAAAATGTCTGATTTATTGGTAATGCGAGCAGTCGATGACCGGAGACACCTGTGGTGAGTCCGGAACGCACGGGGTGCCGCCGGTCCGGCATTGGGGGGGTTGTCGATTAAACCCAACACAAAACGGGGCCTAAAACGTCTTCGAGGTTCGGGTTCGTTTTACCTTTCTTAGTCCCACGGTCTGTATCAAGGAGCTCACCGTACACCAAATGTAATCCAGCCTAATATGTCGAAACACGTACTCGAAACAAGGGGGGGATAAACGTGTTTTACGCGTTGCCTTGTCACTATGCAGAAAAGCTCGTTATGCTGCATGCGTGTTTCACCACAAACACACACACACACACACACACACAACCAATTTGACCTGAAATTCTGCTTAACACGGGTTTACATGCCACGGGAACGCCCTTTTATTCCCCTGCTCGGCCCGTGTCGACATGGCTTCATGGGGCGAAGGCAGCGGTCACCATTGCAGGGGCATTGTGAGCGCACTGCCCTGGTGCACGGGAGACGCGCCTCTATGGCGATGCAACGATTTAGTAAACAAACCCGCGACGCATCGCACACGATTAGATTACAATGCAATCAAAATGGGACGACACCACGTTTTAATTCCGAGATGCTTATGCAAACGACGTGTGTGTGTTTTTTTTTAAACAATGGCCATGCACGGCTGTCTGTCTGTCTGTCTGTCTGTCATGGCCTCGTTGACATATAATAGGGAGGGGCAGGAGGCCTGTGGTGTCGGCGTTGGTTGTTTGTGGGAGCACCGTCCTCAGCGGGTGATCAGGATGTGCACATCCTAACGATGCACTGCACTGCACCGTCAGACATCACGTTTTCTGAGAAATATTTTTTTTGGACAATCATCGTATGATTACTAGTGTAACACAAAGTTAATTTCAAGCCCAGAGAAAATACATCCAACATAC
The DNA here is from genome assembly GCA_027123175.1 of Urophycis cirrata. Classification (NCBI taxonomy): domain Eukaryota; kingdom Metazoa; phylum Chordata; class Actinopteri; order Gadiformes; family Phycidae; genus Urophycis; species Urophycis cirrata. The sequence goes on along the minus strand of JAOPUH010000058.1, from coordinate 3,132,972 downwards.
ACCGAACCAAATTACATATTTATCATCTTGAAATTGCATTGCCAGTGAACACAAAATAATGAGCTACAGTATTGGTTATACAGTATTTGTTTGATATTGTGAAAAACAGAAAAAAACTACAGAAAGCTTAGCCTTGTGGATACACATCTTCAGTATCTTCTTGTTGGAACCACAGAACCAGTTTCAGAACCAGCATGCTGTCTGGTTCTCTCTTCACTTGTCTCTGCGTCCATGCTTGGCTTTGAACAGTACATTGAGTGACAATATTCACAAAGGATGTGACACACTTCAAAGTAGAGACCTAATTTCTTAAACTACATTGCAACAGATTTCAATGGAAATTAGGCCTACACCACAGTTTCTAAATGCCGTATTACAAACAATGATCTGATTCAAATATGATTTTGATTCCTGAAATTACACATAAAGAAGTCTAAAGTTTTAAACTTGATACAGGATACTAATCCTGTGACGGTCACAAAGCACAAAGGAACACATGTAATGGCTCATCGATCCCATAAAACGATGCTCCACTGATTATGAGGTCTGCCATTGATTGGCCTCGGGTTCTTGTTTTCGGCTTGTTGTTCTGTACCGTTTGATCTAACTGCGTTTCAGCGTGTCCTAACGTCTTCGGATGTTCTAGGCCTATACACGACCTGAAGCTATATGTACTACGTAACACAACAAATGTATAACCTGTTTGTTTAAAACCAGATTTAGGTCACTTTTCTCCTGTTTTGCAGTTTGTGCTTACGTACGCCGGGTCACTGTTAGCTTTAAACAAAGAACAAGAAGCTGAAACAAAGACTGGTCTTGCATCATGTGTTGACATGGTCACTGCAGAGAGATGGTGAGAACATCACAGCATGTGAGTGATGTTTATGTTCTCTGCTTGGTCAAAAATGGGATCAGAGTACGAATATATACGTTGTTTTTCTAGTGTTTACTTCGACATGGTTCAAAGCTAAACATAACGCTGGTTCTGTGAGACGGAACCAAACGCTTTTTTTACTCCAGAATAGGCAAATTAATCAAGACATGCAGTTACAAGCCGGCTGTTGAAACCGTGCCATCTTGGATCGTGTCTTGAAGGAACGTGGAATCATTTTTTTTAGCCTATATGGGGGTGAGAACAAACGTGGTATTTTGACAACTCAGGGGGGGTCAAAAGTGTGAGCTATTACGATGTGAACTGTGTTCCCGAAAGGTCGCCCTGCCTCAGATGCTAATTTAACAAAATTAGCCGCCTTTTTGTGCGAGGATTAAATTGCAGACGGAAGACCTTTCTTATCCGAAACATAATTGTTCATGGGGGCGAGTAAGAGAGGGAGTGGTGGTGTGTATGGGAAAGGTGAAGAGCTATGACTGGAACATTGGAATGCTGCAGCGCAAGGGTTAGGCATTAGTGACCTGTCAAGCCTGTCCAAGGACAACACCCCTCTCTTCCACTGGGCTCCCGTGCCTCATCAGTTCTGAGTCATGACTAAAGGCATTCCTCACGTGTCAGTCCCAGTGTTTTAGATGCATGGGAGGTGGACAGCAAATGTAAGACTTTGTGACAGGTATGAAATGCCAGTTTGGGAGTGTTGAATGGGCTTGAGTTCAAATTATATTTCGCATACAATTTGACGGAATGCTATTACTTATATTCTCAAATATAAAGTAAATTAATGTACGAACCAAGTTGTTTCTTTGAACTGGTTCTGTCCTGCCTGCTTAGAGTTTAAGTACATTTATCAAAAAAAAAGATTTATTTGCAAAAGTAAAGCCACATGAATTCATAGAATAAGCATGCACAGTAGAAGTTAAACATCTTTTTTTGGTTCTTTTTCACCATTTTATTGCATTAAGGTTGAAATGAAAGAAAAAGGCCAAATTGATATCTCTTCCTCTGTTCTCATTGTAATCTCTTATTTGCTGCGGGGGTTTCAACAGACCCTCTACCTGGCTAGGATGCTCATTCTTCCTTCCTTACCTTTTTTGTTATTTTTCAGATTCCTTTCTTTCTTCCTCTTCGCCCGTATCTCTCATTCAGTCTCCTCAAGGCAAGTGTATGGTTCTCTTTAACGCTGCACGCCTGCTCCACCCCCTGCCCCCCCTCCTGTTCCCCCCCACTCCACCTCCTCATATCTGCTCTTAACTGTCCCCGGCCTACGCCTTACTAAGCTGTACTGCCCTCACCATGCTGTACTGCCCTCTTGTAGCGCCCTGCTCCTGCTCTTAAGACCAACCGACCAGACGGTGTGCTCCAGTCTAGCCTGGCTAACACTTGGCTGTGTGCTGCAGAATGTCCTCGGTCCGCCATGTCTGCCCATGAGTTCTTTCCCTGGCACCGCCGGGGCCCCGCCCCCCCGGCGTGCGCCAAGACGGGGGCCAGGACTTGGGTGCGCCGGAGGGCCGCTGTTTACCAGACCCCTTTTGCGCGATGCTCGGCGCGGGCTCAGTGAGACTGCGCTAAAGTCCTCCATGATTTGTTCATTTCGCAATACTAGCAGCCATTTTGGTATTTGCGTACTCCATAAGGCAGCAAAGGCCCCTACATCTTGAGCAAGACCAGTGTTGCATTTTGGCAGAGACTAGTTTTGGGCTGAACTAGCTCCAACTATTCTGTACTGGCGTAGCCTCATCACCTACCTGTCTGGCCTTTTTAGACACCCCTCCTCCACTTGCAGCTGTAGTAACTGTTTACCATCTGTGTCAGATGTTAACTGACCCTGGGCTGCTAATGCTAATTAATACTCGGGGGCACAGAGCATATGGCGTTTGTAGTTTCCATAACCTCGCCTCGGCGTACACATTGAACACGCCATCAGTCGCCCTGCCTCGCTAGAGGTGGGGCCGACGCAAAGTGAAAAGCATTTGAAGCTGACGCACACAAAATGTTAGTGTGCCCCTGTAGCATTCTTCAGAATCTAATCCTCCACCTTCCTTATTACCCATTAACCAAAACTCATCTTTTTCGATGAAATAGAGCGCACAGACCACAGCACCCTGGTCCATTTCGGTCATTTCGGTCTCTCGTTCGCCAGCCAGAAAGCACTATGTAGGTCGGCCAGCTTACTCCAGGTTCAAGCTAATCCCATGATTGCCTCCCTTATTTTAAAGGAGGCAGAAATAAGTTCAAGTTGACTTTGTGTGCAGTGAGAGAAGAAGCCTAGAAAAACCAGATTGGTGTCAATGGAGATGGGGGCGAGGGGGGGTTCCTGGAGATGTACCTCCAACCTTGCCCACCCCCCCCATCAACCCCACTGAGCAGGTCATGGAGCGGCATCTGCTCGCAGCCCAAGGAGTTTTCCATGGGCGTTTCCATTACCTTTTGGCTGCCTGACCCCTCTCTCTCTCCACTATATGCTTATATTTTGCTTATGGCTTTTTTTTTTTTTTTTTCTAAGGCTTTTGTGCATGTCTTTTCATCTGTGCTGGAGTTTGTTATAGTAGGGTTTCCTTCATCAGACTATTGTTTGTTTGGTGTTCTTGTTCTCAAGAACCATTCCTTAAATTGGTTACTAAAATGGAAAATGAAAGGTGTTAATGCCAATACAGAATGAGATGGTTTAGGTTATTTTAGTTGGGCTTCATTGTAAAATGGTTCTAGATCTGAAGTTCCCATTCAAATCTGTTAAGACTTAACCAGACTGGTATCCAAATGCCTCCTTCTTGGGCCCCTGTGTTGAGTAATAGGGATGACTTGTAGTGTTGCAGGGTGCTCAAAATCAATTTTACACATATAAACTTTAAAAGCGTTTGTAATCTGTGTTTACCACTCGATTAGGCCATAGCTTTATTGCATTATTATTGCATTATACGTCCATGATGAATCTCAACTGGAGACAATGGGCCCATCACTGAGGGAAGTTGACAAGTAAAAAAATCCCCAAATCTGTTCCTGAATTCCACAACATTGTCTTGGCACCTCGGGTTTGAGCCGCTCGCCCAGAGTAGTAGCCGCGTTTTGTTTTGCCCTCAGTGGAGGCAATGGACTATGACACTGTCTGCGAGATTGGAAAGTCCACTCATGTGGCCTAGTTTGAACAATGCATTGCATTGTGGGTCTTGAGGAGGGGCTGGGTGGGATGGGGGTGGGGGTGTCATGGGGACCAGGCTAAGACAAAACTGCACCAGTCAGATGTCCACCAGCAGCTATTTGCTTTTGGGTTGCCTCTACAGTACAGTGGAAGGGCGATGCCATATTTGTTAAAAGTAAAAAAAAAAAAAGAGCAGAACTTCAACGATGTAGTCCTTGCATTGCACAATTATTTCAAGTTAAACATTGCTGGTGCAAAGTGGTACTCCGGCTTTGGTCGGACAGCTGCCATGAATCTCTATATAGCTTCTCTCATGACCGTTTGACACTGGGTTGTTTTTAAATGACAGGAGAGACTGTTGGTGCTGAAAGGAATGACAGCACCAACAGCCCCCCGACACACACACATACATACACACACACTGACAGCAGGGAAACAGTTGGGGGTTGATCTGATTGGCGCAATCGTTAAGTGACGTGTCTTGGGGAAACTCGATCTCAAAAACCACACCCAATATCTCAATTGTCTTTGGCTGGTTGTCATGATTGAAAATAAATGCTGATTGACAGTCTCTGGCAGAATTTAATAATATTTTACTCGCTTCTTCCAACAAGGCTAAAGGGAAAGTAACGTGAAGTGATGTGCTGTGATACAAACAATTAACGCAAGTACTATATTCTATATGATTTTTCTTGCGTATATTATATGAAGCAATTTTTCATGGTTAACCTAAAAGTGAGACATGCTTTTAGGTTAACCGTGGTGTGGAATTATAAGGGAACTCTCATGTAAGATCTAAAGATATCCACTTTTGAGTAATAAAGGTAAACATACCAAACAGGCAGTGGTCATTCTGTCATGTAGTCATCGTCTTCTTTTACTAAATCACCATTATTTGGTTAGGTCATTTGGTTTGTGGATTCAGTAAATGAAGGTGCATGGACATATAGTATCTAGGGTCTAGTTCCCACTCTAATCAACTGATTGTGTTCTTTGGGATATATTAAAACTGACAATTACCAACCCAGGCCTGAATTTAATATTTACATAAAATTGGAATTTAAAAGTAAATTGAATTCAATACAGTACAGAAATACAAACAATGTGGTTGGCTGATGAAATACTCTGAACTGCCTCATTTAGAGCATATGAATCATTCATTATCCTTCTGCATCAATTGCTCTTTAGAGGTTAAGAGAAGCATGTGATGTAATGCAAGATCCCATCCTCAAAACTGATATAAGTTTCATGACTCGATGCATGATTGCTTGGGCTGCATCACGTAGGCCTTGCTGACTAAATAATGAAGTGCATGGGAGTTGTGTGTCAGATTTCTTTTCATACCCTCCCCTCCTTTCCCCTCCCTCTTTATTGTTACCTCCCCCCGTGAATTACAAAGTAGACAAGAGAGTGGTTCTTGGCTCTGAAAAGCCTTCAGAAGTTGTGGCCACCTCCCTTCGTTTCCCATCTCAGCCTGGCTCCTTTTCCCCTGGTAATTATGGGGGTGAAGCTGGCCCACCTGATGGAGAACCTGATTCACCGATCAAGACGTCCCCTGTTTCAGAGAGAATAAAGGCATTGGAGGCACTAGCCGCGAAGAAAAAGGAGCCAGATTTCCGTAACGATGGTGGCTTTTCTCACTTCAGAGACAGGCACATTGAGAAGCCTCCAGCTGAGAAGATTACCCCAGCTGAGAAGGTCCTGCCCGCTCCTCAGAAGAAAGGCGGTTCTGTCAACTCGGAGTCACCGGAATCTCCCTTCGAAGTGCTCGGAGATCTAGGCCAGGTCAATGAATTTGAAAACACTGTAGACTGGATGAAGGCTCATTTACCCCCAGCTCCGGACTTTGATGATGTTGTAGATTTGCACAAAGTTGAGCAAAAAGAGAAGGAGAAGGAGGCAGCCGTAGTGATACCAGGTGTACCTGCAGCCTTTACAAGTGTTCCCGATTCATTGCCCAAAGCACCTTTTAAAGATTCTATATTGGAAAATAAAACAGATGTGCCACCAAAGCAGCCTAGTGCTGAAGAGGAGTTTGACCTGAGATTTTTACCAACAGCCTACATGTGGGAACAACAGGAAAACCAGAGTACCAAGGATACAATAAACCCCGCTCCTGTTTCACCCGCATCACCTGCCCCTCCCACAGAATTAGAGTCCACACCACCTCCCATTAATCCGCATGCTGTCGCTGATCCTAAGCAGAAGGTTTTAGAGCCCACCAAGACCCGATGTGATGGGGATATGGATCCAACCGAGGCACCAGAGGCGGACAGCTCAGGGGAATCGGATGATACGGTCATTGAGGATGGTGCCTCTCACCCCACAACCTCTGAGTCAGCATCCTCTGTTCCTGCAACTTCAAACATTCCTACCCCTAATCCTGTGTCTGCTGATCCCTCCCTTCCTGATGAGGAGAAAGAGAAGACACCACTGAGAATTGAGAGAAAGCTAATGCAGGTACCAACCATTAATGTGATTGAGACTGATGAACCAAATTATAGCGACGAGGAAATGGAAATGGAAATGGAGATGGAGGAAGAAGATGATCAGAGTGACGATTTTGTAAAAGACCCAGCTCGGGATGCTCCAAGAACTCCAGAGCCACCACCACAAATGACAAACACGGAACCTGCCAACACACGGCCATTAGAAACTGAATTCATGGAAGGCTACTCTCCTCCATCTTCCCCTGTGGAATCTGATTCTGAATACTCACCCACACACAAATTACCCAAATCTGAACCCGATCCAGTCAGACATGAATCCACAATAAAGATGCATGTTTTACAGAACACCTCTGTCGAGTTTCCCCAAACCCAACCTGAAAGATCACAGATCAGCTCCTCCGACAACAAAAATAACAACTTTTCATCTTTCAAGTCTGAGTCTTTTACAAAAGAAGATATTGAGTTATCGGAAAGCTACGATGAATGGTCTGATGAACGGCAAGACATTCTTATTAAACCTGATGACAAGATGGACGTAACTGCTAAGGCTTTGCCTCAAATCTTTAATGTAACAGATCCCAAGATGGATACAGATGCTAAACAAGGCAAGATTGAAGCCCTGCCCCCATGTAAATCTAGCTTCATGCAGGATGACCTATATGAAAGGCAGTCATTTGACGAAGACTATGATGCATTGCCCTCTTTGGATGACACACCTGACCAGAATTACTTTGATGGCAATGATCAGGGTCCCTCTTCCTCAGATACACCACAAATCCATACTGAAACGCCATGCACAAACACCACCAAGTACCAGGCCCCAAGAGAGGTTGCAAGCTCTGAGGATGTTATTTTGCTGGATGAAGAGCCACTCCCAAAACCAGTTGGAGGACAGCCATCCCCGAGAGAATATCCAAAAGACCCATATTCTTCATTTGGCGAACTCCCTACCAACAAGAAGGAGCCAGTTGAGGATTTGAAAGCGGCCGGTGACACTATTACGGATGCCACAAAGAAGATTGAGTCTATTCCACAGAAGAGCTCTGACTCAAAGTTCCACATGGACACAGATGATGGTCCCCACACACCTGACACCACTAGCGACCCGGAAAGCATTGAGCCAGACTGCTCAGTTTCCCGAGCCACAGATAGCTTTGTCGACTTCATGAAAGAGTGCTTGAAATCAAGGCAGGACTCTGAGCCAGAAGACGCTCAGCAAGATGTAACGGCCAAGGATGAGCAACCCGGAAGCACGGAGCATGCACTGCACTCCCCTCCCACCATGGTGATGGACCTTGAACAAGAGGAGCTCACAATTTGCGCTCTTAAAGAGTTGGGCAGTAGTCAGGAGGAAGAGGAAGACGTGCTCATGGAGAAGGCCACATTCAAAGCTCACAGTGAGATTACTGCTCAGGACAAAATGGGTCCAGGGTCAACAGGGGGTCAGAGGTCCCCTCGCATCCCAACTTCCACTCCTCTGTCTACAAAAGCCAGCCCTGCTTCAGACAACACATATTCCAAAGAGGTAGAGGCCATTGACGAGTGGGTGGCCGAGGCCTACTATCTTGCCGAGCATGTCTTGACGGCAATACTAACGCACTTCTCAGGTAACACCCCCTCCCTCCGGGCCCTAGGCCTGCTAACCTTTCACGCAAGCACCTCAAAATTACCAACAATTACACTCTGTCTTGTGCAATTCTTCCCCGTAATTTTTCTAGTTCGAATTACTCACATTTTTAATTACTTGAATGCATTTGACTATTAACAACAAATGCATTCTAACTGCATCTTAATCAAATGCCTGCAATGGTTACTTTCTGATGGCTTGCACATGGTTTGCGAAAGTAAGTTTTGGTGACGTTGAAACGAGCTGGACCACGCTATTATGGATGCCGCTAACGATGATGTTTGTAAAGGTAACGGACCTTTTAGTATAACATGCAAACACATGTAGTCATATAACATTTGTTTTTCCCAGGTCAAAAGACAAAGGTCTGGGGTATAGTTGAAACTGGGGGGCGGGGGGGGTTGCCGCCTGGGGCCGCAAATCGTGACTCTCCAAAACGGAGAGATCCCGACCCACTTTAGCGTTTGACCCCTGTGTTGCCCCCTGTTCTTTTTTTAAGCTTGGCAGTTGTCTATTGTAAGGGAGCTGGGGGCGTGGGCCGGTCGACCTAGGCGCCGTGGGTGACATTGCCCCCGGTGCGTGTCACAGCGGCGCTGGAAGTCAGATGGTCGGGCGCCGGTGTCGAATTTCTGCTTTGATGCAGCTTTTGCGCAGAGGACAAATATTCCAGACTTAATGGGCTTTATCCAGGGCTATAAATAACATGTTAATTATCGCCGTCCATTTGACCTAACCCACTTCATACAGAAATCACGCTAATTGGTTTTGTGTACGTTAGTCACTGTTATTCGACCCTAGGTTCTCTGGCACAGCGCCAACCTTGCCAAATTGCCTTACGGTCATAAGATATTTTTGCCCCCCCCCCCTTCCTTGTCTTCCGTCTCGATTTGACACCAGTCTGCAGCCTCCATTAGCTAGATGATACCGTGGCAATTGCAGGCCTAGCCTTTCCCAGTTCCAGTCTGCTGTCATGTCATGTCATCTGTGTCATGTGTCGCAGTCTCAAAGTAGGTGTTTAATAGTCGCCCCGCCAATTGACACTGGTCGCCCAGTGACGCTCGTCGAAACATCACGTCTCAAATAATGAAACGTTACTCTTACTCTTCCCCCTCCCCCCAACACACTCACACACTCGTGTGGACAGCCACGACATGCAGACCCAGTTTGACACGCTCCGCGGTACTTTTGCGTTTGCTGCCGGACACGGTGTGTGTGTGCTTGCCAGCTGCCACCAGTATGGCACTGGTAACCATAACCAACCGCATCTTTGGGGTTTGACTCATTGATCCAAGAGTTTGTCTCGTTCTGGAATAGACAAACCGTGTGCATACATATATATATGTAATGTTATGTTTTGTTTTTAAGTTTTCAGCACACCACCCATCGATCTGATATTAAGGAACTGGGACTGGTTTTCTGCTCTTATCTCTTATTCTGTGCTGCGTAGAGCCCTTGCCCTCGGCTTGGTTCCCATTTAGTTCTCTTGCGCAGTGTTGTGTGTGTCACTGTAGAGTGCTGGTCGGGCATGAGGGGCAGTTTTTACTAGGCGAGGTTTAACAGCATCAGGGGTGCCCCAGCTGTCTGAAGCCCACCATTTCAGCTATCAAGAACCCACCCTTCACAAACGCTGCAAACCGCATCTTCTAATCTAATTTGAATCCACTCGAGTTGTCTTAAGAGAGGGGTGGGAGCACATGTCCAGCCTTGGCTAGGAAAGGGCTCACTTGGTATAATGCCTGACTTGCTGCCAGCTCTTTAAAGATTAGCTATAAATTGGGTTTTCCGTTTCTACCAAAAGCCATAAAGGTTCTAATCCCGTGCCGGAATGTTTGAGATTGACTGCGTAGGAAGCGTTGTGGAGGGGGGGGGGGGTGGTTATTGTGTCAGAACCCGTGTAAGGACCTGCTAGCCCGATCCATTTCCATAATTACCTCCGGAATACGACTGTTAATGAGACCCAGCTGTCAAATCATTGTAAATGTAACGTAGGAAAAAAAGAAGAAAAAGTACATTGCAAAAGTGAAACAGTAACCCAGTACTGACACACAATAATCACACCATCTCAAATAGGACTTTGATATTTGATTTGATATGCAAGAAGAAGGCGCGTGTCCATTTGATAAACACAGGCACGCACCCAGCACGCACAGCGCGGAGCCGTGCCTTTAAGAACTGCACTCCGCACAGCGAGGTAAAAGCAGGTTACTGCAGCTCTCCCACCACGGAGACCTGCCTCTAGATGTGGGCCCTGCGATGCAGAGAGGAGGAAGAGGAGGAGGAGGAGGAGGAGGGGGGGCAGCACCAAGCTCCGGCTCTTTCCCTTAAGGCCCCCGCGCAGAGCATGCTGGGAGGGACTTAGACCCCTGCAGTGCTGGCCCAGGAAACCCCTCCGTTTGTCAGGCAGGGCGTGCGCAGGAAACAATGGAGTGTTTCCTCCGCTCACACACACTCACACTTTGTGTGGGGTTGTGGCGCTCTCCTCGTTAAGGCATCGTGTGTGTGTGTGTACATCCAACACCCCTTGCGTCTCATTTCCTTTTTTTTTTTAAAACTGCGTAGACATGTCCACAACGCCGCAGCCGCAAGGCACAGTCGCAGACACGAGCTGAGCAGGAAATGTGTGTATTGATTCAATTAATTAAGGCGTTGCATTCGTCAAACGCTGGAATGACGGTGTGTTTGTTCGCCATCATTGGGCCTCTCCCTTGCGGAACGGGTTCCTTGGAGTCAACCCAGGGTTTACTTGCCCCTACAGCAAGGGTGTGTGTGTGTGTGTGTGTGTGTGTGTGTGTGCGCAAAAACGGGCGACTGTTCCCACATGCGGGCACCCTTTTGGGCCGTGCTGACACGCCGCTGAATGCGTTTCCTGGTGAACAGGGTTCACCGAGACGCTGCCACGTGGCGCTAACGGCACTTCCACCTGCGGTTACTTTCATTTAAAAAAAAAGAGAGAGAGAGAAGTAAAGAATTTCACATGTGTGACACACGCAGTACAGAGAGAGTGGGAGAGAGAGAGAGAGAGAGGGAAGGATCGCCGCTGCTGAAAAGCATTGCGTAATGCCCCGGTATATAATGCCCATTACTTCTGCATGTGCAACTTTCAACAAGGCAAGCGACCAGCGTGCCGGGGGGGGAATCTCCTGCGATATGCCAGGGGTCGCCTTGCCCACTCCAGGCAGGACAACGCCAGAAGGGGTTTGGGTTTTGGGGCTTGCGAGTTGTGCTCTCCACTGGCGTGTAGGGTGGTGGTCGGGGTGGGAGTGGGAGTGGGAGTGGGGGTGGGGGGGCTCCACTAGGTGGATAGCAGACCCTAGCTGTGGTGCACCTTGCTCCACGTCTCGTGTGGAAGAATGCCGGGTTTCTGGTGTTTGTCGACTAACTTTTGCTTCTTCCCTTTGTCGTCCTCCGGGGGGGGGGGGGGGGGGGGGGGGGG
>JAOPUH010000058.1:3015092-3032909 GCA_027123175.1 Urophycis cirrata | reverse complement strand
GAGAGAGAGAGAGAGAGAGAGAGAGAGAGAGAGAGAGAGAGAGAGAGAGAGAGAGAGAGAGAGAGAGAGAGAGCGCAATTTGCTTCATTTTCCCAGAATGGGATCATCCCATGTGCACGCACCATTAGCATTGTAGATGAGCATTGTGTGTGTTGTTCACGGGTTCCTCAGGCACCTGCAGGCAGTGAGTGCATGCCTCTGCAGGTGTTTTTTCGCATGTGTTCGCATGCTGCGTTTTCCCTGTCCTCCTCCTTGCCTGTGTCCAAGTCAAGTCCCTCCTCAACCCCCTCCCCCCCCACTTCCTCTGTGCTCCAGCAGACTCCCTTCTCCCGGACCGCTCCTTGGACACCACGCGCCCCAGGGGGCCTGGATATGTCCCTTCGTGGAGGTCCAGGGACGCCCCCGCCGTAGCGGCCCCTCAAACTCTGCCCCCCATCCCCCCCCGTCAGCCTCACGTTGCCCTGAATGCCCCGCAGCATCCCGTCCAAGACTTAGTCTCCCCAAATAACCAAGACCCAGGTACTGAAGACACAGGCGTCACCTGTGACTTCCTGGTTAGACACACGATGAGGGAAATGAATGAGAGACTCTTTTTACCTACTGGAAGGACACGAGGTATCATAGATTCAGACTCGGCTCAGCCTGCTGGTTATTTCAAGTTAAACAGTCACCTCTCAGTGGGCCATTAAAAGCTCTTAGTGAGACGTGCACGCTCCCTCCGCTGTGTTACCAAATCATCTCTTATTTCTATTGTTTTCCTTCTGCCACCTCATTTTTTAGAATACAAGAGGCAACTCAGTACGCTGGCAGAGGAGGACAATCTATCTTCGGGAACCACAGGTGAGCGCCAATAGCAAAAAACCTTCCCTCTTCTTGGAAGCAGCAAAATGTTGCGCAGAATGATGTGCTCCTTGTCTCCCCTTCCTCAAGTCTGTTCGCTCGTGTATCCGTAGCAGAACGTTGGGTACATTTGCAGCCACTGATCCCGGGTGGGTTTTCGGGTTGCAGGGGCGAGCAGTGTCTCGGGCCAGAAGGCAGACCCAGCCCGGACCCAGGAGAGGAAGCGGGGCGCGCCTTTCGGAGTGGAGCCGGTCAGGAGGTCAGTGGGGTAAGTGGCCGAGATGGTGCCAAACCACGATTTAGCAGTTGGTTAGTTTCGCCCTCGGGTCAGTGGTGCTGGAGTTAACCGATTCATCCCCATAGAGCTAATTAACCGGGCAACAAGTTATAATGACGTTCTGTCATGCAATTTATAAGCCTTTAAGTCAGTGAGGAACTCATCATGAACAAGGGTAGAGGGTAGATTTTGACATGGCTTGTGATGGCTCATCAACATGCCACTTGGTGGTGAAATAGGGGCCATTTAACTAATTAATCATCTACAAGTGTATATCAATCTTTTGAAGATTAGTTCATCATTCACTAAAGGCTTATAAATTACATATGACTGAATGTTATTGTAAAGTGTTAACATTAACTGCACTGTGGCATGTTTGAACTTGAGCATGTGCAAAATATTATTGTGTGGGAGATGACTGAGCTGACTTGATGAAACAAAGTACTCAACATTGTAAATATTTTATTTTTTTTGCATTAATGACATTTAGTGCATTCTTTTCTTAATGTTTTCCTTCTTGCTGTACTATTGGCTTATTTGGCTTCATGGTAGTCTATGCTGTTAATATGCTACCGTGGAAAAAAAGGACCACTATTTACTTTTGCTGAAGCCAGAATATCGATTGATTGTATTTCAAAATAATGTTTTTAGAAATTTCTCAAAAAAACATTTCTGTTGATAAAATCTGTTGATGCTTTTCCTCAGAAACAAAGAACGATAATCATTTTCTCAGAAATGCTGATGTTGTCATGTCATATCTCATGGGAATCATATTGATACTGACATAATGTAACCTTTGAAAAAAGAGGAAATCTTCTGACTAAGCATGATGTGTCACTGGCTGTACTTGCTGTTTTGTTATTTTGTAATTTTTAGAAAATGAAATATATATATAATAAAGTATAATGATGGCACAGTGAATGAATGGATGTGAGGAAACTCATGTGCATGTGTGTCCCCATGTGTCAACCGCTGTGAGGAGTGTGACGATGGCGCTTGGCATCACAGTGCTTTGGAGATGCAGTCGCTCTGCTGACCTTGTAACTCTGACCCCATTTGTTTGCCCTTCAGACCTGAGAGCTTGGTCTATCTGCTGCCCTTTAACCCCTGCGCGTCCTCAGCCCCCGGGCTCCACTATTCAGAGACGCCTAAAGTTGAGATGACTAAAATTGAACCGAAGCCGCCAGAGGCTAATCTCAAAATCGGAGAGCATGACCCTTCAAGCACCGCCACCCTCAAGCAAAGTCTGGCCAATCCTGAGCTCTCATCCGCCTCATCGCTCGGGGAGTCCGTAGACGGCCAAAAGTGTCACTTGGCCAAGATGACCATTCAGTTAGGGCCCCCGAATGCCAAATCCAAACCAGTTCAGAGTAAGCACAATACTGCCTCCAACACCAAGCCACCTACCAGACCAGCCCAAACCCCATTGCCGCAAATAGGTCAACCTTTTGAAACTATCCCAGACCAGAAGCAAAGGATAGGAGTAGACCAAGATGTTCTTGTGGATCACATGGGAGATTCCACTGTATCTATGGATTTAGGGTAAGTGTGGCATGGTGCTCAATATTTCTTGTGTAGTATGGAAATATGATTAATAGTTTGTTTTAGCATTGCGTAATTGACTTGCTATTAACATAGCTATGCATTCAAGTTACTCTTTGTTCATCATTGAAGGAGTGTTAATTTCTGCCATCATATTTGACAATTTGTAAGGCCATTAAATCTTCTTGGTCTCTGATGTCTCTTGTCTCTTTAGAGAGAAGAGAGCAGCTGCCTCATTACTGTCTTACCCCAGTGAGGTCAGCTCTGATGTTCCTTCAACAGCAATGAGAAAAACATTAGAAGCAAATGGTGGAAAATGCTACATGGTTATGGACACACTGTCAAATAATCCTCAAACACAGTGCCCAGAAATTGCACCAGATGCTCAGAAATTATTGAAGGATAGGAAACCAAAGGATGTTGCAGCCATGGCCATCCCAGGCACTTTGGAAAAAGTGTTGGATGTCGGATCACAAGCACAGACACATAAAGAAGACTCTGATGTTCACCTGACATCCTGCGGCTCAAGCCTTTCAAATGTATCTCGTCTGACCCAAAAGCATTTCAAAGAGCGAACAGAAACAATCACTATGATTATAGACACAAAGCCACATGTCGAAATGCTAGACACGAGGGACAACCAGGCAACCCCTTGCGTTACTGTTGAAAACAAGTGTAGCTATACATTTACAGAAGAAAAGCCTACTTCCTTAGGGTTTTCAGCAACCTCAAAGCAAAAAAATTACATAGTGAGAGACCCCTGTGTTACAGAGCTATTGCCATCATGCCCACAGCTCTCAGTCATTCCTGGGATTCCTTCTTTAGACCAGCGACTGGATGTAGATTGGCCGACTGATGGGTTATCACGACTGGAAAAATTACCCAGAAAGAGAATGGTGTCATGTGCACATTCATATTTTGAGCATTTACTCTGTGGTGATGGTGCGATGATTGCAAATATGGTTAACATGTCAACATCCTGTCCAAAATCAAATAGTATTCCTGGATTTCCAACTGCTCTGAAGCAAGAGTCAAATATGGTCAATATTCTTCCCTCATGTCCCAGAGTGACAAGTGTTCCAGGCTTGGCCTCAACTGGATTTGATTTTTGTTATAAGGAATGTGTCATGGATAGAAGTTTTCTTTGGAACAAAAAAGTACAAGTACAAACTCACCTCAGAGAAAATCCTGTTGATACAACGATGGTTAAAGCAATGGTAGCCATGATGCCAACATGTCCGGAAAAGACTTTGGTACCAGGTCTTCCTTCAGCTGAAAAGCCGAAGGTTGCAGTGAGTCCAAGTATGGCCTATCTACTCCCCACATGTCCTGAGCAAACAATAGTTACAGGAATGCCATCTAGGCATATATTGCAAATCAAGAATAACAACTGGCTCAAATTAAGTAGCATCAACAAAGAGTTGAAAAGTACTCCACTGTGTCTGATTTATGGCAGGCCAGAAATATATGCAGAACATGTAAACAATATGGTACACATATTACCAGCCTGTCCCAGGACGACAACGATCCCTGGGTTTCCCTCCACACCAATAAAGGAGGCAAGCTTTGTAAACCTTCTGCTGACATGTCCAAAAGTAGCTAGAGCATTGGGCATGCCCTCTAAAAAGTGTATCGAGGGTGCAGATAGGCACTGGCATAAGGATACATCTCTAGTGTGGTTGGTAACATTAAGGAATCGAGAAAGACTTTTCCATGTCGATCACAATCAACAAATGGCCAGTGTTGATTCCAAAATGGTAGCCATTTTGCCTTCATGTCCTGTGAAGTCCAGTCTCCCAGGTTTTCCCTCAGCCCCCAAAAGATTAGCACCCAGTATGGTCAATAATTGTTTTGCATGTCCTAGGGCAAGCAAGATTGCAGGTGTAACAACCAGGAAACTACCAAGTTCAGACAACAGTACAACGTGGTTGGTACTCAAAACAAAAAATTTAGGCCGGCCCCAGAGCAACCGACCCCATCATGTTATAAATGAAGTATCAAAGATTAGTGAAGATTTTCTTAACATGGAAAATATGTTACCATCTTGTCCAAGCAAAAAGACCATTGATGGTTTCCCCTTTGCCCCTAGAAAAGCTCCCAATATGACAAACATCCTGCATACTTGTCCAAAGGTGGCCAAAGCTTTAGGGTTGGCGTCCAGAAAGTGTACAAAGAGTGGAGAGGAATTTTCGGAAATGGGCAATTCCTTGTGGCTGAAGCCATTGGCTGAAGAAGAGCTGCTCATGGGTGATTGCCAAGAGATTATGTGCAGTCATCATGGAATGATGAAAGCCATGGTAGATATGATGCCCTCTTGCCCACAAAAGGCCACAATAGATGGTTTTCCATCTGCACCAAGACAAGAGGTCTCTATTGTTGGCATGCTGTCCACTTGCCCCAGACAGTCAAGGGTCCTTGGTTTTCCTTCTAAAGAACCAAATAGCTCATTTGGTAAGCATTTGGAAATAGTTAAACAGCTTGAATTAGTGAAGCCCTTAAGGAAAAGAGAATTGTTGACCAAAGAATTCCTCAAAATGCATTTGCATTGCCCAGAAAAGAGACAATGGTATAGTTCAGTAGCTATATTGCCATCCTGCCCTTTGAAGACTGTAATTTCAGGTATTCCCTCAGCACCCCAGAAACTAACACATAGTATGGTAAATCTGGTATGTACATGCCCTAAACAGTCCCATGTTTCTGGCTTACCATCAAGGATCTGCATTCATTCTGAAAGCAAAGGCTGGTATGGCCAAAATAAACCAATTAAGACCAGACCAGCACAGAAACGATCCACTGAAATTCTACAGTGGGATCTAAGAGATGTTCAATCAACAGAGTGTATGGCTGCGACATTGCCATCTTGTCCTGAGATGACAAGTGTTCCTGGATTCCCCTCTGTATGGAGGAACACAACAGCTTGCAGTCTAAATATGCAAAACATGCAACCTACCTGTGCAAAAATGTCTACAGTTTCTGGAATGCCAGTTTTAAACCATAGCAAAATAGCAAACTGGTCCATTGATACACAGTCACATACTTCTCCTAAACTGAGATCAGTGCTCAATTTTGAGAACATGTATTCAGTTGATCCGGACATAGGCAAAAATATGGTGTCTATGGTACCATCATGCCCAAGAGAGGCTCATTTGCCAGGCTTCCCATCAGAATCAAACAGCATATTAGTAGATGTACATAGTATAACACATCTTCAGCACATTTGTCCAAAGCATTCCAGATGTTTTGGAATACCTTCCAGATATCCCACTGACATAGATGAAGATATTTGGAATGAGGTTAAAGGATTGATTTGGGAAAGGGAGCCAGGGAACAGAAAAAGTCAAAAGGTTATTTATGGTGAAAGGATGTCTGACAATGAAAAACATATGGTTAAAATTATGGTGTCAATGTTGCCGCCATGTGCCAAAACATCTTTCATACCTGGATTTCCTTCCAAGTTTCAACAAAGTAAACACACATCTGTGAACAGTGAGCAACATGGCATGTTTAAATTGTTGGCTACTATCCCAAAACACTCTGAGATTCCAGGTGTACCTGCCACAAACCACACAGCTAAACAAGACTGCTGGCAGGCATACAGGAGTATTATTTTGCAGAGAGGGTTTGGTACGCGTCGTGGACTTCAGCACAGTTGGAAAATTAAGGAAATGCCATTGAGTGACAGGAAAATGATGCTTAGTATTTTGCCATGTGCTCAACACGCCCTCAGTCCAGGCGTTCCGTCTGCTGCACAATTGTCAATGGAACCCTCCATACCCCCAAAACAATATGGACAATATGGACCAGAGTTTGGTAGCCAAGGAATGACAAGTGAGGCATTGTTCTGTTCCCGAGGGCCCATTGTCACTGATCTTACGACAGAACATTCAGGAGACAAATATTCAAGTGGAAACAAAAAGCCAAAGGACATATTGCTTCGACCTACTGCAATTCAATATTCAATTCATGAGAAAGAAGTGGAATTACAAAGTGGCTCAGCGTCAGGTGGTCAAAGAATGGAAAGGGGCTTTTGGAAGCCAAGTGACACTGAAGATGTCGGAATTCTAGAGAAAGGGTGAGTGAAGGCAAACAGGTAAAGAAGCTCATGTATTTGTGACTGAGCTTTTCCAGACAATTGTGTGCTTATCCATGAGCGAAGTAGTGGCTGAATGACCTGTCTTTCAAATTATATTTTCAGACATTTACACTGCAGAATGTGGCACTCGTTTCCTGATATGGCCTTAGTCTTGAGTGTTAGAGAGAGGTGGGTTGCAAGGGTTTGATTGCTGGTCTGCTTGACTTCTCCAACGCCTTTGCATCATTTCATCAACATCTGGCTGACTAATTTGTAGTTAAGGTTAAGTTTTCTTTGTTATTGTTTGTTATGTGTGTGAGTGGAAATTACCCGGTCAGGGCCACCATGTAAATGAGATGTGAGTGTGTGTGTGTGTGTGTGTGTGTGTGTGTGTGTGTATGTGTGTGTGTGTGTGTTTGTGTGTGACACACCCTTGCCAGAGAGCAGAGTGTCAAGGAGAGTGTCAAGTGATGTCAGGGAAGGCCTCCAATGACACTTGGCACTTGACCCCCTTACACCCTCACCTGTGCCAGAGAGAGTGTAGCATTTGACCCTGTGTTACTGTTGGCTTGTTGTTTGGTTGGTGTATATTTGCATGGCATGGACTTCCATTGAAGGCCATGAGATGGATTTGCAATACTTAATGTATATTTTATTATCCAGTATTTTAAATTATTTTGAAATTATGCCTGTTCTTATGTGAACAACAAAACGTCAAGCCATTTATGTTGATACAAAAGGAGGAATATGTGTGGGTATTGGTTATGCTTTTAATTGTCATAGGGATCATGATGATAATTGTTAACAACATGCAGTTTTTACTCAAGCATAGTTGTTAGAAGAAACAACGTCTATAACAGTAAAGCCTGTCTACGTAGACAATGATGTTGGGGATGATGATTGCCATCGGGAATTTAAGGGTTCATTGCTTCTGATTTAGTCATTATATGCAATGCATGACACTGCAATTTTGATAAAGTTGAGGTCAATCCTGATTATGACTCTGCCCTCTCCATAGAAATCAAAACATGGTTTCACTGCTCCCTTCATGTCCATTTGCTGCTGTTTCACTGGGGTTCCCATCCTTCAACATCCACCCCGAAAAAGGTCCTACGGACCGGAGCATACTATGGGAACAGCTACCCAAGACCGCTGCAGAGCTAGATATTAGAGAACCAGAAGAGGAGATCATGAGGACAAGAGAAATGGTTGATATGGTCCTTTCATGTCCCGTTGCTGCCAAAATCCATGGATTCCCTTCTAAAGGAGCTGAACTTGATGAGGCAAAGGCAGAGGAAAAAAGCATCCCAGATCATTTCATTCAAACCACAGTTGGTGAAGGATTATCTACACTTGAAAACAAGACAGACAGAAATAGGGTAGATGAATTCAAGAAAGACATCCAGCAGTCCTGCAGTGAAAGGAGAGACCCCCCAGATGTTTGCAAGGACATTGTATTGCAACCCTGCCCCAGTGTAGTCAATGGTAGAATGAACATGGTAGATATCTTGCCCACCTTACCAAATATTACCAGTATACCTGGTTTATCATCCACCTCTCGGTGTGATTACAACTCGTGGTCTTTTTTTCCAGACCCACTTTTTGAGAAGAAAATTATACATGTACACAAAGTTATGACAGACATTTCACAAGAGGAAAGAAATAAAATGAAAAAGATGCATTTGGTACCAACTTGTCCGAGGCAATCTAAGATATCTGGATTTCCATCAAAACCGGACACACATTTAACAGATAGGGAAAACATGGTGTGCCAGTTACATTCTTGCCCAAAAGTATCCTGTATCCAAGGTCTTCCATCATCACAAGAGTCTTTTAACAAAACATGGCTAACAGATAGCATGCCTCTCTTTGAAAAGCATAAAAAACCCAATGCAAACCCAATGCAATGCGAGATTAAAGATATATTAAATAAGGACACAATGAAACCAATGCTAGCTCTGACCCCAACCTGTCCCAAAGAAGCTTCCATCCCAGGGTTTCCCTCGGTCCCAAGGCCAACAGTGATTTATCATGGGCCTAATGTATTTGATCTGTTTCCATCGTGCCCTGTCGTCTCTAACATTACTGGGTTTCCATCAATTCAGACAACCGATTGCAAAGACTGGTCATCAAATTGTCCACCATTGTTGGAGAAGCAACCCTGGGTGAAACCTTTATTTGTGCCACACAAATATGAAACAAAGAAAGAGATGACTGAAATGTTGTCTCTCGTACCAAGTTGTCCTAAAGAGCCACAAACCCCTCGATTCCCCTCTGTGCTGCTCCCCAAAAAGATTTACTTTGGAAATGTGCAAAATATGGTGAATCTTTCCAACTGTTGTCCAAGGATCTCACAAATACCAGGACTCCTTTCATCTCAAGATACAAAATGTCAAGAGTGGCCGATAAGCAGTGAGCCTTTGTGGACAAGAACACCTGAGGATAAGGAGGTCTTGTTTACTGACAAGAATGAAAAAGCTTGGGACACCATGAAGGCAATGTTTTTCCTGGTACCTTCCTGTCCAAAGGAAGCACAGATTCCAGGATTTCCATCAGTACCAAAGCCCCACATTGAAAATGATGGACTAAATAACATCAACCAGCTTCTTTCATGCCCCCATGTTTCCAATATTCAAGGAATGCCTTCAATAACAAGGGGGGCAAAAGCCACTTGGGTGCCACCAAGGGAAATATTATTGCAGAGGTCAGTGACGACGAAGAATGTTATGTTAAATGGATCACAAGTTAACAAAAACAACATGAATAATAATATGCTTCTTATTGTGCCATCCTGTCCTAAGGCTGCCACGCTGCCTGGTTTCCCATCAATTCCAAATCCAAAAATGATACATTATGGGATGAATATTGTTGATCTCCTCCCACTGTGCCCTCAGTATTCCAATATATTGGGATTCCCGTCAGTTGAAAGAGTCAGTGGATTGGAATGGGTTGCAGAACTCTGTTCCTTAACAAAGCAACCCCTAAAAATACATCAGTTTATGAATGAACAATCAGTAGTTGACATTGAGAAATCAAATATGTTTGCCTTGGTTCCCTCTTGCTCAAGAGCCCCAATTTTACCAGGCTTCCCATCTGCCCCTCAGTGCAGTATGTCAAAACTACTACCGGTTTGTCCTAAAGAGTCAACTTTCCCTGGTTGTGCAAATCTTCACGGAACTACAAAACTCAAATGGATTTCTGCCGAAGAGGAGTCCGTTGAGTTGAAGAGTTTATCAAGCAACCTACAAAGAGCCTTAGTTGTCACAACAGAGAGTTCCATCCGAGACAGGGAAACTCTGAAAATGATGTTAGCCCTGGCTCCATCGTGTCCAGAGGCATCAACAATTCACGGGTTCCCTTCTGCACCTAAATCCAAGACGGAAGCCCATGAGTGTAGCCTTGTGCCTCACTGCCCTAGAGCTTCAGGTATTGCAGGATTCCCATCTCTGACTGAAGTGAAATGCACGGGTTGGTTAATGGAATCCATTCTTCTGTGGATGAGGTCTGACAGCAAACCATTAGAGATGATTATGTCACTCACTGGACAGGAGCTACCATATAGTCCCAATGTCCCATCAGGAATGATGACATTGGTGACATCCTGCCCAAAAGCAGCTCGGGTGCCAGGTTTACCTTCTGCTCCTGTTGAAAACCGACCCCCAGATATAGTCAGTTTGTATGCATCAACACCATGTTGTTCCACAATTCCTGGCTGTCCATCAGCAAGGATGATTTCCTCCTCGGCTATTGATACAAAGGATAGGATGCACGGCACCAAGCCCCTCCTAAAGAATCTGCTAAAGAGGAAGATGTCTGTTGCAGAGTGGACTGCAGAAGACAAAGGGAATGTGAAACATCTGGCATTAATGGCACCGTCATGTCCATATTTGGCTCAGATTCCTGGCTTTCCCTCCATTCTACCTCGGACCCCCTTAGACAGTCAGGCAGTTGTTCGTTCTTTGCCGAAAGCCGATGACTCTGAACCACAAGAACTGTGTTATACACATGTTCAGTCTTCTTTAGAAGCAAGCAGTGTTGGCCATACCTCTACACCTATGAACATCCCTGCTGTGGAACATGCACATGGTGAGACATTTTTAGTGTATGTTGAATATGTAATGATTTGGAAGATTCAAATCAAGGTGCAGTTTCTGAATCCATTGTTCCAAACAGACCACAGAATCAAAACCTAACGTTCAAACCTTGATTCTGGGGCTCAGGCAGGATACTCAAAACATCCAGTGCAGTCCTTCAGGGATTCCCTTTCACACATACAACAGTATAACATCACACATGACAAGGGCGGGACCTTCCAGTCATTACCTGTTGTCTAGGTTAAACATTACAGAAAGGTGCGACCACCCTATTTTCTACTGTGTAAGCATTATTTGAAAAGGCCAATTACAAACAAACAGCAGGCGAGATGTGATACCTGGGTCAGATTGGCACACAGACCGGTTGGTCAGTGGAGGATTCGTTGTTTGACTGTAAAATGAAAGTAGACCCATTGCATGCTAATTCCTCCATTGATCAACTCCTCAAGAACAGTAGGGGGTTTAGAGTCAGGTCTGGCTGGGAGGGGGGGTGAGGACAGGAAATGGGTGAATCCTTCTTACTGTCTGTTGGTTGAATTATCTGAATTAGTATTTATCTGAATGACAGTATTAGATTTTACTTGGTGCAATCCTTTTTGTTTTTGAAAATGCTTTATTTGTTTCTTTGTTGTTTCTTTCATATTGGAACAGAAGTGAAATCTAAAAGTTCAGAGCAAGCCTTTATGGTTGATGGGTAAGTGAGCTCAGAGCTCTTGCATGGTTTTGTGAAGTGCTCTTGCGTAGTTTGCTTCCAAATTATCTGTCTATTCAGAAAATACATCTTATTTATATAGTACATTCTTACTGCTGCATTTTGTTCTGGCAAGAATAATCTTCTTTGCATAAACATTGTGTCTGGGTCCTTAGAAACCCGCAAATAAAGAAGCCTAAAGCAGAGGAGGCGGCTACTGCGAAGATGCATTTGAATACACCGGAACAGGATGTAGGCTTTGGTTGGGAAGTGTTGGAAGCAGATGGCACAGTGACAGTTCAGGAGATAGAGTCATCCTTGTTAGTTAAAGGAAACGATAGTTCAGGACTAGTCAATACAATTGTGGGGGTTTTCAACAGAGGGTAAGTCAAACCTTGGTGTGAAGTATCTATCTTGCATGGTTTAGTGTGGGCATCAAATTAACTTCTAAGAAAGATAACATCAAAATACAAACCATTTTTATTATATTTTAAGGATTTTTCACTCTAATACAGATTAATGTTTTTATTGTAATGGAATGGATGGCCTTCAAGCAGGCAAGATGAAAATAGCATGTTTTGATGTGAAATATTGTTTTAGTTTTGAGACATGTAATTTTGCCCCAGCCATGGCTTGGTCACCTAAAAAAGTATTCCTTTTCCACAGTTATGAGACAGTAGCATCCATTTTAGCGCCATCTAGTGCCGATGCGGCTGAAGCTGTCCAGCCACAGGCTGCCTCATCCTCAGTGGATCTGGAGTCTCACGAGTCAACCATCCCATGCGACGGGTTCCCCCCGCTTTCTACGGACAACATTGGTTTGATTGAGACGGCCAATCATGAGGGCTTGGGTGAGGGTGAAAGTGAAAGTGAAAGTAAACACGGCATACAACTCCCAGAGAGCGCAGAGCCCTACATGTGGGAACTCGCCGAACGGTCAGCATCCGCGTCACCGACTTCGGAGAGCGATGACGGGTCATCGGGAGTGGTTGGCTCTAGTGCCATGAAGAAATGGCCGCCGTTGACGGAGGCAGATATTGATGAAATATCTAAGGCACAGCTTGAGGGATCTGAGAAAGAGCGGGTCTCCTTTGATCCATGGGGCAGCAAGGATAAGTTAGTCACACAGCAGGTGTTAGTTCAGTCATCAGTTGAAGGTGAGAATCTGTGCCAGACTGAGATAGGACAAAAAGCAACTGAAAATGTGCTCCTGGATGAAGGGTGAGTGCCAGGGGGCAACACCTCTTTTTCTGCACGGTGTGAAAGTATAAATAGTTCTCCATGCATTGTATTACTTCTGTTATAACTCTTGTTGTACCTTTTATTCTACTATCATAGACTGTATGAGAGTCTTTGCTTGTGTTTGCTATTAACATCATTTGAGAATTTAAAACTGGCAATTTAACCTTATTTAAGATATTTTAAGATATGATTGCTGCACGGGTCTTGGAGAGACATGGTTGTCTTTGTGCTCACCTATTGGTGTGGTGCTTAAATGCATGTGTTTAAATGTGGAAGATTATTAAGATATTTTCATGTTGTATGATTTGATTTCAATTAGACTATTAGCCATTAAATTACTATTAGCCATTAAAGATGCAGTAGGGAAGATTTAAGAGCTTTTGTTTTAGTGTAATTTGTAATTTGAAAATGTAGTAATTGCACAGCCATCCATCAGCTATTAGTGTGTGAAATGCGCTGTGGGAATATCCGTTTTGAGTTGAGTGCTCTCCCTGAATGGTTCAGGGAATCCATCTGACTTGCCTGTCGATCACAGGTGCATGAAATGCAAAACTTCTCAATGGTGGAAAAACGTAGGGATGGAGGGAGCAGAGAGGGAGGGGACTTGGTTAAAAAGATCTCTCATTTGCTCTTCTCCGCCCTCTCTCTCTTCAACTCTCAAATCTTACCTACAGCTGTAGCACCTCTAGCTGGTTTTAAGCTTTTAAGCTGTGCAATATATATATATATATATATATATATGTGTGTGTGTGTGTGAGATGCACAATGGGATGCTTCTTGCATCAAACACTGTGTTGTAACAAGCAATTGACTGAGAAATCTGAAGCCTGTCCCTCTTTGTCCTTGAACTCCCCAAGGCAAAGTACAGGGGGAATATCTGCCGCCTCCATGGAGCCAACAAAAAAAGAGGCTGTGGGTGCTACCAACAATGAAGAGAATACAGAGATTACTTTAATTTTAGTTCCGCCTGGGTCAAATGTTCCTGAACAGCAGGACGAGAGAGAGCATAGGCCGAATCTCCCACTCCCTGAACACTCAGCATTCCACCTTGAAAATGCACCAAATGAGGTTGGAAAAAATGACAGTCCAACTGACATTGTTCCAATGCCGCCAACTGCTGAAATAGTCCCTCCCCGCAGAACAAAGCGAAAGACCAAGATACCTTCTCCACATGTCCAGAAGAAAGTGGATACACAGGAAACTGAACCTCAAGAGTCCATGCAGGTGGTTTCCTCACAGCAGGCAGCGGAAAGTAGTTGTAGTGTCAGTAGTACTAGTTGCAGTATACCTTCAGATGGAGTGGAGATACAAAAAGACAAACAGGAACAAATACAGGTGCAAATACAAAGTGGTGTTGTCCCTCCGCGACGTATCAGAAATAGAGATGACACTATACCACTCGAGACACCACAGACAATGAAAGATGTTTCCCCACCCATCCCAGAAATTCCTCAGAAGCTATCCAGAAAAAAAGGCAAGTTGAGTAAAAGTGTTCCTGTTCTGATAACTGATGTGCAGCCGGCCTTGGATGTCCAAGCCAGATGTGTTCCAGAAACATCTGTAAAACCATCTATTCCACTGCCCTATGTAAAAGGCACCAAGGCTTTCAGTAATACCGAAAGCGATGATGGACCCAGCCAAACATTTGCCATACTGCATGGAAGGGTGCTAGGGACTGAAGTGGATTATCCAAATGATCAGTCTGAAGAAACGCATGTGTCTGAGAAAGTTAGACATCCAGAATTGGTTTCCTCCGAACAGAAAGGACAAACCTCCGGCCAGTCTGCTTTACATGTATCAGGCCAATCTTATCAGCAAGCTGACCTAAGTCCTCTCCTGAAAGTGAAAATAGAGGACAGAGGCCAAACAAAGCCAGAAGCTGAATCATTTCCTGATTTTGGTGTTGAGCCGACAGAGTGTCTCTCAATTATCAGAAAGATAGCCCCTCCGAGATCAAGAAAGGTCAAAGTGCCTACAGTAAACTCTATGAGCAAAACAGTCAATGAGGGTGAAAAATATGACAAGGAGGAAACCCAGCTACAGGCCCTAGAAGTGTCTCAAATTCCCACTGCTCCCATCCCTTTACCTCAAAAGGATATACCGGTATCTTTCCCTATTCCGATGCCCAGGGCAAGGAAACGTCTCAGCGGATCCTTCCTAGATGCCACGGCCACTGAGGGAACGTCTCCTGGTTTTTCAGTTCAGCTCAGTAGAAGTTCTTCCAAAGATGACATTGCCAAGCCCAGCAGGCAGAGAGGCCGTGGATCAGTCACACGTCTGTGTCCAGGACAACCAGAAACATCTCAACAAAACAAGAGGAGCCGTAGTCTTCCTCCACTTCCTCCTGCTGATCAACAGGCAGTTCCCTTTGTGTGCCCGAGAAGACCTCGGCAGAACATTGGGAGCAAAGGTAAATTGATTGGTGACGAAGACTCGGAGAGAAGACCATCAGGCTTGCCTGTGCCAAAACCAAGGATGAAGAAACGTTTAAGCGGATCCTTCCCAGACAACTTCACCCCGGCGGATTCGTCATGTCCCTCCTCAATGGACAAATCGAATGATATGGTGTGCGATGAAACGGTTTTACCCTGCAGTGAACAGGGAAGCATCTCCCTTCCGATTCCAATGCCACGCCCCAAAAAACGACTCAGTGCAACTTATCCAGACAGTACTCCTCCAGAGTCTGTGCTCTCCACAGACACAGAAAGACATGGTATTAAGCAGGGAGTTACATCTTCCCATCACCTGGAAGCGAGAGCACCATCGTTGGAATCGTGCACTCACTCTGAAGGAGGCTTTGTGACAATCCTTGGTTCAGAGTATGTCACTTTAGAGTCAGCTCAAGGAGCCATCAAGATACAAGTTTCCTCTGAGGCGGCACCTCCTCGACTGGGATCTGTTGGAGATGCTGTTCTTAGTACGGAGCAGGGCATTGAAGACTGGACTTTTACTGATAAATCTGCTGGGACTCAAGATGCTGAAATTGCTATGGAGGTAGTGGCCGATCAGACTGACGGTGAAATTGTATCTGAGGCTGAACCTGTGAAGGGCTTTGCTTCTACTGTCACAGGAGATGACTGGCTGCATTTAGAGAAAATGTGTGAAAATGAGACTGCAGAGTTCACCTTGGCTCAAGAGGGGGGAGTTGAAGAGGTGGACTTTTGCCTTGTGTCAGTAGCTGCTGGTGATTTAGAGGAAGGATGGTAAGTTTAGCATTGATCTGCATGCAAAACGTGCTGATCTGTTTAAAGGAAGGAAACAAAATATTTAAATCTAAATGTCCCATTTTCCCAATCTTAAGGATTAAATTCCCCCATAATTATTTTTAGAAAATGTTCACTGATATGTCTGTTTGTGTGTTTCTGCCCCTCCCCAGCCAAGGCGGGACAACAGAAAAGCCCTCAGACCAACCGGTTCCAGTTCCTCGCGGAAAGAAACGATTAAGTGGTTACCATGACAATGAGCCAAAGACACCTCAGAAAGGATTGTCAGCTGCACAAGACACTGAGGTACGTTTTACTATGTGGCCTAGGTTCACTTAATCATCACTTGCTCAAAATGGACAGTTACTTGAATGGCATCAGTTTTTTTAGTTTTTTTTATCAACACGCTATTACATCTACTTTGTGTGTGTGTGTGTGTGTGTGTGTGTGTGTGTGTGTGTGTGTGTGTTCTGCATTTACCTTCAGACCCTATTGACCAGCCCTGAACTAGTGACATCCAGTAAGTCATTACTACAGTGGTGTCAGGAAGTGACACAGGGTCACAAAGGTGTCAAAATAACAAACTTCAGCACGTCCTGGAGAAATGGGCTTGCCTTCTGCGCCATCTTGCATCACTACTATCCCGACAAGATGTGAGAAACACTTCACTGGAAATGTTTTCGAGCTCGATTATGCTGACTTTGCATAATTTTTTTAAGTGATTTTGTTGTATTCTTTTTGGACAGCGATTATGAGATGCTCGACCCTTATGACATCCAAAGCAACAATAAGAAGGTGACTTACTTTTTTTTACCTCCTGACATTTTACCACAACACCATAGCAATTTCATCAACACTCACTGTCTTGCGTCATCAAATGCAACCTTTTTTTTTTGCCTTGTTGTTTCGTCAACCCTCCAGGCTTTCGACGGCTTCGCCGAACACGGCATATCGCGGCTGATGGGTCCTTCGGACATGGTGATGCTGACCGTGCCCGACCGCCTCATCGTCATGACCTACCTGAACCAGATCCGCACCCACTTCACAGGCCAGGAGCTCAGCGTGCTGCACATCGAGAAGGACAGCAGCGAGTCCAGCTACACCGTGGCTGCGGACCGGGAGAGCCGGGAGAGCCTTGACCCCCAGGCCGCGGCCCGCTACTACGCCCAGAAGCTCCAAGAGGAGGGCATCACCCTGGAGACCAATGGCAAGACGTCCTCGGCGACGCCCGACAACGAGGACACTAACCGTGACAGCAAGGCCGGCAGAGAGCTGGTCCCACCACCCCGGACCAAGAGAGGCACCCACTTCCTGTCCAAGACGGGTTTCTCCCGCGTCAAAGACGCAGACCTGGTCAAAAAGCGCAGGTCTCTACGGAAGAGCGGTGGTTCCGGAGAAGAGCTGGAAATCCCCGGGGTAGGATTACAAACGTTTCGAACACCATGGCTTCATCTCATCTTCAGCTCTGTCTGTTGTTTGTGGAAACAATGCCTTTGTCTTTTTTAGGTTGTGGCAGGGCCGGAGGAGACTGAAACCGCACAAAGAAAATTGGAAACAGGTAGCTTGTTCTGAAGAGGTGTTTCCGTCGAGTCAGCTTTGTTCAGCACTACGCATGGATAACAGCGTCATTGTCCATTCCTGTTATGTTTGTGGTTTTTGTCTTATTTGCCGTGTACTTTGTTGTGTGCGTGCAAATCATGCATCTGCCTCATTTCCCATTTGTTTGTCTTCCAGGAACAGACGCTGCTGAAGAGGAGCGGCCAGAGGATGGCCAGGTACATTGTAGCGGCCCCTCGACTTGATTAAACAGGCTTGGGAGTGTTTCCATACGGGTGTACTTTAATTCCGATGAGTGT
>JAOPUH010000058.1:2278439-2299259 GCA_027123175.1 Urophycis cirrata | reverse complement strand
GGAGCAGTGCTCCCAATTTCGTTGTATGCACCGTCATATAATGACAATAAAGGCTTTTGACTTTTGACTTTTGACTTTAGGGCAGAGATGGAAGGGGGCGTGGGGAGAGTGTAAGTATGAATTTATTTTTGATTGAAATTGCTTTGATACAATTTATTTTTAATTCGTATGTCCGTTCAATGCAATACTGTACAGTACAGGAGAAACATGAAATGCATGCAAACTCGGCCAATAGCAGCGGATTTTAATGACGTGTCCCCATCTGGAGGCGCAGTGGCAGCATTACAGCAGGGCAGATACACGCCTGTTCACTGTAGCAGTCTTCTTCAGCGCCACTAGATCACCGGATCGCTTGAGCACAGGGCAGGATCATCTCCTGCGAGTCAAATAACTTAACATTTGGTCGTCGGAGTTGAACTTGGACGGCGTTATGGAGTCCTCGTACAAATATGAGGTTTATTTTGAGTGTCCTAACACCGACGACGAGACGAGAGGCAAAATAGAAAAGTATTTCAAGGTTCGCCGTAAGTCAAAAGGAGGGGAATGCGGACGGATGGAAGTTGTCGAAGGAAATGTGTACAAAATTGCGTTCCAACATGAAGAAGGTGAGATCTGGACCAGATGTTCTCCAGAAACCTGAAACTTGAAACTGCAAAACTGTGGGCCTGGGCCTCATTATGTTAGTCCAGCTTTTGGGCTCGATGAAAAAGCGAAAGTGAAACTAAATGAACCCACGTCAGGTCATCTGTAGGCTAGTGGTTTTTACGTTTTGGTTTCAGATTTCTTTAATATATGTATGTATTTTAATGTATAATTTAGTCAGGTGCCAACATAGTTTTGATAAAACGTATCTTGCCCATTGAAGAGTGAACGGGTCTCAGGGCTTGTGTAGATGGAGACGACCACTATGAACAATCTTCATGTTGTTTCAGATCAGAGAAGAGTGTTACTCAAACGTGAACACGAGTCAAGCTGTTTTCCCAGAATCATCGTCCATGAAACCATGCAGTCTCTCCTTCAGGAGGGACTGTCTACCATCACGGCTGCTGCACCCGAGGCTGCTCACCCGAAAGTGGGGTTGTCATCTCCACCTGAGGTGAGCTGTGGCTATGGGTTGAATTGATATCAGAAATCTATATCTGACCAGTGAGCACTGTGATGAAGGCTGTCTCTTTTGGCTCGCATACCTGATTTGATATTAATCATTTTCACAAATAACAAACAATTAATTAAATACAATAAAAAAACATCACCTCATCAACTACTAGAAGGTGCTAGAAGGTTAACTTAAAGGTGCAGTAGGTAAGATTTGAAAGCCGTTTGAGTGAAATTTGTTAGAACAGTCAACTCCCTGATTGGTTCAGTGAAGCCATCTTCCCTGTCAATCACAGGTGTGTGAAGTGCAACACTGCATTAATAGAGCCCTCCCTCTCGGCTCCCTCCTACCCTATGTTTCTCCACTGTTAAGTGTTGTGTTCATGCACCTGTTGGAGCTGTGATAGCTCTGTGTGCACATGTGTGATTGACAAGATGGATCCCTCGAACCAATCAGGGACGAGAGCCCCTGATTGGTCAGATAAGAACTGTGAGTGTCCAAAATGGAAAGTCTTATACAGAGGCAGGCGCTGTCAATCAGAACAGATATTCTCACAGAGAACTCGGGAGCAGCTGGCAGAGGGCATTTATATAAATTACATTCAAACTATAGGTTTTGAATCTAGCCGACAGCCCCTTGAATATATTTGAACTGATATGAAGGTGTTGGAGTTAAATTGAGCAAAAAAGGTCTGTATGACTATTTGACAGTCTTAGAATCACATTTAATTAATACAAATAAATAATATATACATGTTTTTTACCCATCCAGCATGAAGTACACCTAAAAGGTGGCCCTCACCATCTAAAAGAACCATCATTGGCAAGGAAGCACCTGAAGGAACAGCTCCCATCAACAGGCGTTCTTGCTCAGATGCAGCAAGGGCAGGGCCATCCTGATGGAGATGGATTCACGGAACAGGGGGATAAGGAGGAAAAAGTCAAAGAAAGGGGCAGACCCAGTCAGGCTGCTAACAAGGTAGACATTGTTGGCCATGTGCAAGAACAACCTGCAGAAACAGAGCTATCAACGGCTAAGCAGGATGAATCAGAAACAGGATCCTTAGACATCCCTAGCAGCACAGTGCAGGACAGTTCTCGCAAGTATGAAGAAACACAAAGAGGCCCCCTTTCTGATCAGCCTGTCACCAGAGACGCCAGGGGTTCTGCAGCAAGACAAGTCCAAGGAGGAAAGACGAAGCCACATTACGTCCTTCCAGGCGGAGTGTGCGTGCAGGTGTGTCATGGTGACATCACGAAGGAAACCGCAGATGCTCTGGTGAATGCTGCCAATGGAGATCTGGATCATGCTGGGGGCGTAGCTGCTGCCCTGAGCCGTGCCGGAGGTTCTGCAGTGCAGCAAGAAAGCAGAGCTTTAGTAAGACAACATGGGCCATATGCTACAGGGGACGTGGTAATGACTTCGGGAGGGAATTTACAATGCAAGAAGCTGATTCACATTGTCGGTCCAGTACAGGGGGAGGCACGGGGCCGAGAGAAGGCACTACTGAAAAGCTCAGTTTGGTCAGCGCTGAAACTGGCAGATGATAACAAGTTCCGGTCCATAGCCATGCCCTGTATCAGTTCAGGTATTTTCCAAGTTCCCATTGCTGTGTGTGCAGAAGCAATTGTTACAGCTGTGAAGTGCTTTGGGAGACAAAGCCTTTACCTCCGCAACATTACCCTGATTGATACCAGAGAGGAGGTGGTGAGGGCCTTACAAGCGGCCTGCGACAGAATCCTTTCCCTGACCGATGAAGAACTAGAAACAGCCGGGGGTCGGCAGTTCCAGGAGAGCATTGGAGCCTCCGGTCCGTGGTCCAATTCTGGTGCCAGTCCAGTAAACACTGGGACTGTTGGCAGTGCTTTCCAGTTGAAGACTATGTTGGGAGTCATAGAGACACAACAAGTAGGAATTATAAAGGAATTTTGCTATAAGCCCGTTATATTTAGTAAAGTGTTGAAGAATTGACAACCCGTGGATGACAAACCTTATGGTTTCTCTTGCTAGGTTGATGCCATAATCTCACCTATGATATACCTTGATCCTCGCTCCACCCCGTTGGGGAAGAGATTGTGTGAGATAATCGGACCCAGAGTGGATACTACGTTTCTGGCGAGGGAGAAGGATTGTCCCATGGTGGAAGTGGACGTGGACAATCTGCCGCCACTTCGCTGTCGCAAGGTCCTCTTTGTCAGCCTCCTGCCGTGGGACGGGCAGCACGCTGCTGAGGCTGTCATCAAGGTAGCACAGCCTGCGAGGAGGCAACACACTGGCATTACTTCACTGTTGACGACCTCCACGTTTTGTGGTACAATTTGGTATTAGCATTAGTTTGTTAGAATCTGTTGTGTGGGAAGACGTCCTTATTAACAAAGGGAGAGGTACGGGCTGGCCAGCATTTTGTATTGAATATATCAGTTATAGGATGTGTGATAACATTTTTGAAATCACTCTCAATCAACATTGATGGCCGAGATATGTATTCGGGTAATGTGAAAGTACGAGCTAGTTGCAATATGACAAATTGCAATTTGAACATTAACAAATGGTCCACAAATATGTCTGGGCTGACGAATGGAATCAAATGGTGCATTATACCTCTGTCGTTTTGAAAAGAAAATGGACAAACATGCATTACGTATGGGTTGTCTGTGCGTTACTCTCAACATATTTTTCCTCCCTTCATACCCTCCCAGGTTCTGAAACAGGGACTTCGTCACGTTTTGTCCTTCTGTCAAAAGCAAGCATTCGGCTCTGTTGCCTTCGCCTTGCTTGAAACCAGCAACGTATTGCAGTTTCCCCCGGATGTGGCAGAATCAGTCCTGGGCGAGGAGATCAGAATGCTCCAGCAGCATGGACCCAACAGAACACCATTGGTGGTCCACATTGTGGCGCAGCCCAGAACCACCCAAACAGACCAGGCAAGAGCTCAGCGCAACTGTCCTTTTTGTTAAATGCTAATTTGATGCTTTCATCATTTGTGTCTCAAGGATGGATATCGTGGTCTTGTTTATGATGAAGTGTATGATATTGCTCATACGTATGCTGCCAGCTTGGCACTCTGTTATCGGCTGAAGTAGAGCAGCACGCACAAACAGTAACTTCCACTTCCAATGTTCAAATGATGACAGCGATAATGACAGTCTATAAGTGATAATGACTTTGTTGTACTTCAAAGAACAAGAAATAAAATGGAGGAAATCCCATTTGTGCTAAGCAAATGGGGTCAGGGTCTCTGACATTTGTGCATCATAGCAAAAAATGCTCTGGTGTTGACAGCCGCTATGCATTCTGTTCTCCCTGTGTATCCAGGCCATGCCACCACAACAGACCTTCACGCCACACAGAGGTAAGTGGAGATACTGTGGTGGGACATCATGGAAGGGCCTCCTCACCACCAGGTTGGCCACTGATTGATTGATGTATCTTCAAGTGATGTCACGCTTGGCTGTGTCCTGACACGATGGTCGATGGATGAATGTATGAATGTGGGGTGTACCAACTGGTTTGGGCCCTTTTCAAATGTTATTGTCGTCTCCTCTTCAGCTTCCTTCTGCAGATATGCCGTGACATCCTTGGAGGAGGTCAGCGCCATGGTGGGCAAAGTCCAGCTTCAGCTGGTTCATGAAGACATCGTTCATGAGAAAACAGATGTTATTGTAAACACAATTTCTGTAACCAAAGAACAGTCAGGTACTCTTGCCCTCATTGGAAAAAAAAGGTTTTACATGTTTTTATAGTTATTTCTTTTTGACCACTTTTGCAATGTTATGTACAGTAGACGGTAGACACAACTATCGTTTAACCTCCACAGGTGTTTCCAAGGCCATACTCAAGGCAGCAGGGTCGCTGATAATGGAGGAGTTTCATACAAAACTAGGTGGGTCTTGAATGTACATGAATAACATTGCTGCCACACAGGGAGGCAAAGTCACATGAACTGTACCATACCATTGTCGGCACTATTCAGTATCAGTGCATGCCCATGAAACCTGCTGTGAGGAAAGCATAGCTTATCATTTAACCTTGTAAAACATGAGGAGCTTCACCACCAGCTCCAACCTGATCTCAGTATCTTGCACTCTGTCTTTTTTTAATCTTAGATGCCTGTCCTGATAAAGATGATGTTGAATATTCAACTTCACCGGGAAAACTGCAGTGCAAGACGATCATTCACGCCACCTTCTATGGTGAACAGAAGATCCACAGCACCTGTGAAAACATCTTGAAGATTTGTGAGAGCAGACGCTACAGCTCTGTCTCCTTCCCAGCTCTGGGCACTGGTGTGTTAAGTGTGTGTGTGTTTGTGTGTGTAATTCATCTTAAATATTGACAACACTTTTCATTTTGTCCTTTGCCTTGACTAAGTGGTTTAAAGTAAGTCTCCTCAGCTTGTTAAGCTGCTGTTATTTCATGCCTGTCCATCTGGGTCTTTCTCACCTGGTGGCCATCTTGGTTTTGCTAGGCATTAATGCTAGCTAGCGTTAGAACCAAGATGGCCGCCAGCTGAATAAACCCAATTGCCCTCCTAGCCCTCCCCTGGAAGCAGGAGTCCTTCCTAGGTGTTCCTTGTCAAGCTTACTCATTTTGGTCGCTTGAGAACACGGCTTTCATTCAACTGAATCCCGGAGTCTGAATGTGTCTTGTCACCAGGCACAGCGAGATTGGATCTCAACAAGGCTTGTAACGCCATGCTGGATGGCTTTGAAGAGGCTGTGAGGAGCATGGAGCCAACATACCTCAGTGTGGTCCGCATCGTTGTGTTTCAACCG
This sequence comes from Urophycis cirrata, assembly GCA_027123175.1. Lineage (NCBI taxonomy): Eukaryota > Metazoa > Chordata > Actinopteri > Gadiformes > Phycidae > Urophycis > Urophycis cirrata. Next base: position 2,293,388 of record JAOPUH010000058.1, on the reverse strand, counting down.
AGAGTCTATGAGAAGTTCAGGTATGACTTAAACTGTCCCTTTCTTCCAGGCAAGCACCAGTGGTGGAGGATAACAGAGCCAGGTGTAAATTTATCTGGGTGTGATGTGTCATGTGAAGTGGGCTCAAGAAATTATAAATGTCTTCTGGTGAAATTGGCCACATATTTGAAATATGAGTTTGAAATATTTGTTTGCATTTGAAATAACTTTACTATGTGATTTGCATATACATTTCTTCATATTTGTTTGCAGAGAGGTGCTTGAGAATCGCTGTGAAGGAGGAAGTGCCTCTGGACAGGAAGGTCAAGGTTTAAATTAGCTTCTATTATGATTATCATTATACACATATGGGATGATTAAGTGAGAAGAAACCCCTGGGTTGAACCATGACTGGATGGCCTACCTGTCTGTCTACCTACCTGGCCGCTCTTCCATACACTCGTTGTGCACGGCCAGACTCAAGGCCAGGCAGACTGTTGCTAAATCACGCGAGCTTGTCATGTTTTTGGGGAGTGGCTTTGGAGGGAGGCCAGAAGGGAGGGGTGGGGCTTTATAAATACTAATATGATAATAGTACATTTCTGAATGGGCACGCACAACGTGATCATATGGGAATAATTGTGGAGACAGGGTCTGATGAGTGTCCGTTTTAGCTTGGATTAGATGCGAACTGAGGACACTTCACCCTGAATGTCACTGAGTGCCAGTGAGCCCGGCGGTCCTCCTGACTCAGACCTCACCGTGGTCACTTCCCCTCTTCTTCACCGTGTTTCAGGTGCACGCGCCCACCAGGAGTTACAGCGACACAGCCCCCCCACCAACACCCACAGCCCCTCTTTCTTGGATGGCTTCCAGTGCAATTTCATGTGAAAGACAAAGACGGTGGGCTGAGAGCTGCTGGGTTTGGATCCCCAGTGCGCCACGGCCTGCCCAGGCACTGTTGAGCAAGAGGCCCTCAGCCCTAGCTTATTTAAAAACCCTTTTAAGAAAGAGATGGAGGAAGATTTATAGAGTGATTTAAAGATATATAGCATATATCCATTCAGTCTTCAATGATCAGTTTACAATTTGTATTCCAATTAAATATTTTATTATACTTATAATTCCTTATCACAATTATAATTTCACTTTTGAAATGAACTCTTTAACTTGCCTTGCATCTCCATAAATAAAGAATTTGACAAAAATCTTAAGTGTGGAGTATTTGAGGGAGTAAACAGAATGAAATAACCAAAATAAAAATGGGTTTTAGAAAAACATGTTGAGTGTAACTCACATTTACACTGCAAATCTCTTACTGTTATGAATGAATGAATGCATTGAGGTGGAATGTGGTGTGTGGTGATTTATCTTCTTATCATTGACTTGTTATTCAAATATATTGGGTTGATAAAATGAAAAAAGTCAAGTCAATAATGTAAAGTCACATAAAAAAACTTAAAATAATAAAACACTTAATAACACTATAGTTATATATATATATTCTCAAACTGTGGTCTGTGGAGAGATATTGACCCAGTTTGAAGAAACCGAATCCAACTCAACAGGTCCAGAAATAGCCTCGCTTGTCTTCAGATCCCAGACCGTCCTGCCAGAAGGGCTTAGGACACACTCTCGGGAGCCTTTGGGTTCGGAGTCCAGATGATTTGGGCGCTGTTGGAGTGGCTAACAGCAGAAAGAGGCATAAAAACCAAGACAGAAAATCGCGTGCTGCTGGTGGCGAATGTGACACGCTAAGAGCTAAGTCCCTTCGACGACATCGGATCCGGGGATCAGCTGACAGCTTTATTGGCCTGAGGCGCCGTGGAGGTCCCGCCCCGACATATCCCAGCAGAATGGGAGGAGCACTGGAGGAGGGAGAAGGAGAGGCGGAGGCGTGCGATTGAGGAGGGGGACCAGGGGGTGGAGGAAGAGGACAGACGGGAGCTGTGGAGGATCAAGGCCTACAACGATGCCAGGATCATGGGCCTCGCGGTGCCACCCAAGAGGGCGGAGGTCCCACTGGGGAGAGACGAGGAGCAGCGACAGGAGAACAACATGGGTGGAGGAGAAGAGAATTGGGGGCGAGAGGAGGAAGAGGAGGGTGAGGAGAGGGACAGGGATCTGGCGTACTTCTGCCAAAGCCACCCTGAGGAGGTCTACGCAACATTAAGGGGGTTCCGAGAGTGCTCCCTCCTCAGCGACCTGACCCTGACCCCAGGGGGTGGCACCACCGTGGGGGTGGGCGCAGCAACCCTTCGGGTTCACTCCCCCGTCTTGGCTGCCGTCAGCTCCTTGGTCCGGGACGCACTGCAGACCAGGCGGGACGACAAAGCCGACCCTGGACCCGGAGAGATCCAGAGCTGGTCCCTGAGTCTGGGTCCTGAGGTGGACCCCGGGGGGCTCCAGGTGGTTCTGGATTTCGCCTACAGCGGAGACGTGGTGGGCCTTGATGAAGGCACCGTGGCCCAGGTACAGGCCGCGGCCCTCGCCCTGGGGGTCCCAAGGGTCCTGGAGCACTGTGCCCAGGTGGAGGAGAGGCAGGAGATGCAGAGGAGAGGTGTATGCAAGGAGGAGGAGAGGAGGAGGAGGTCAGCAGAACAGATGAAGGCCAGTCTTCGGGCCATGGAGGAGCTATGGGAGGAGGGACTGGGCTGCGACGTGGTCCTGGATGTGGATGGAACAGCGTTTCATGGTCAGCGTCTTCATACATATTTCGTCTGAAAGTATGAATCTATATATAGATATTTATGCGAGAATGATTTGTTTCAGGTAGTAGTAGCAGTAAAACCTATTTTCTTTTACCAATGTCATCTTATGAAACCTAGTAACACTTTACCTTGTAACTACCACTACTATGCCTGTACTCCCGCGTCCTGCTGCTGTGCAGCCCACAGGGCGGTCCTGGCAGCCAGCAGTGACTACTTCAGGGCGATGTTCACCTGCGGGATGCGGGAGTCCCGTCAGCCCCGTGTCTCCCTGCCCTGCCTGCATTCCTCCGAGCTGCGCCTCCTGATGGGCTACTCCTACCGCGGGGTGCTGCCCCTGGGCTGGGGCTGCGTATTCGAGGTGGCCTGCCTTGCCCACCGGCTGCAGTTCTGTGGCGCGCTCACGCTGTGTCTGGACTTCATGCGGCAGGAGATGACGGCGCGCCGCTGCCTGGACGTGGCGTCCTTCGCTCGGGCGTACGGCGCGGCCGAGCTGCTGGCGGCCACAGACGACTTTGTCCTGAGGAACTTCCTCGCCGTGTCGGCCTCGCCCGCCTTCCCGGACCTGGCGGCGGAGCGGCTCCTGGCGTACCTGAGCTCGGAGGCGCTCGCCGTCCCCAGCGAGTTGTGCGCTTTCCGCGCCGCGGCCGCCTGGGTCCAGGCCGACCCGGAGGCCCGGCTGGCCGAGGCGCCAGCTCTGATGCGCCAGGTCCGCTTCCCACTCATGACCTTTCGTGAGTTCCGGGAGGTGCGGGCCGTCGCCCTGCGCATGGAATGCTGTGGCGTCGGGGGCAGAGGAGGAGGATCCCCAGAGGTGGAGCTCTATGGCTCGGCACTGGAGGAGTTCAGTGCAGACCTCCCGCAGGCGCGCCGCCGGGTCCGCCGGCCCGAGGACGCCCTGGTTCTGGTGGGTGGCGACCGGCTCGGCTGTGATGGCGGGCAGCAGGAGCAGAGCCGCGAGCTGTGGTTCGCCAACGCGCTGCGCTGCGGCACGGGCCTGGTGAAGGACGTGGAGTGGAGGCGTCTGGGGGCGCTGCCTGATGGGCCGCGGTTCCGCCACGCGGTGGCTGTGGTACGGGGGAGGCTCCACGTGGTGGGAGGGTGCAACTCCTATGCTCCTGATGACACCATGAAGTCAGCCTACCGGTAGGCACTCCTATGATCATCCCGGTTAACCGAGGCAGCCTACAGCGAGGTAGGTGGGAGGAAGTTAGTGGTGCGGGGTGAGGACTACTAGAATTCAAATCGTGCAGATGTGACCAAGCCCAACCCGACCAAGCATAATTTCTAAATATTTGTCCGAACCCGACCCGGCCCATCGGGTACCGTCTGCTCCCGTCAGGCTCGGGTCGGGTATCCATCCTCTAGCGAGGACATCAAGGATGCCTACAGGGAGTGTACAGACACGGGAACCCAGGGGCAAAGTATAGTCACAGAAATGTGTTGGCTGCAGAAACAAACAAGTACAACAACAAAGCTACAGAAACTAAAAGTTGTGACAACAAATGAGCTTCTTGACAACAAATGAGCTTCTTGAGTTATGAACACCAGATGTTTAACTCGTAATACTGGTTCTACAGGAACCTGATGTATTCTCTCAATCTCCCTCTCCCGCTCACCCACTAACACACTCACTCACTCACTCACTCACTCACTCACTCACTCACTCACCCACTCACACACACACTCACTCACTCACTCACTCACTCACTAAGCTATGACCCAGTGCTGGACCTCTGGCAGAGGCTGGCAGACATGCAGGAGGCCCGGAGCAGCTTCTCGGTGGTGGTGGGTGGAGGCGAGCTGCTCTACGCCCTGGCTGGAGACCGGCAGATCAACACCAACGTGGCCAGTGTGGAGATCTACAACCAGCAGTCTGACACCTGGAGGTAGGACAGTGCCACCTGGAGGTAGGACAGTGCCACCTGGAGGCGAGAGAGTCGGGCTGTCTCCACCTATGGGCTGCGTCGGTCGTGAATGCATAGTGTTTTGTTTTCGGAAATTGCTGACTTATGAGCCACAGATATTTCATGACAATATTGAATTTAAAAGGGTGGAAATGTCTCATGAAAGGTTATGTGTGTAAGAAAAAGATCCGTGCTCGGCATGATATTCACATGTTCACTGAGGATGATAGGGTGATTGGGTTAACGGGATGATTGGTTTAGCGTTCCGTATGTGGAAGCAAGATGCCCCAGACTGACAAACACAAAGAGAACATTGGTCATGGGCCACAGAAGGTGGGTTTGGGGACAGCTGTACTAGAGCGACTTGACCATCCGGCGCAGCACACCGTTTAAGCGTTGCTCCACCCCCAGCTACGTCCGACCTCTGGACCAGCCTCTGAGTGGCCACGCCTCGGCACACCTGGCCGGCAACGACATCCTCATCTCTGGCGGGTTCGACCGCCAGTACCGGTGTCTGGCCTCCACCTTCCTGTACCACCCCGACCGCGGCACCACGCGTCTGGCCTCCATGGGCAACGAGCGGGCCCAGCACTGCATGGAGGTCCTGCTGGACGGCCGGGGCCGGTGCCGGCGCCTCTACGTGGCGGGGGGCGTGTGCAACCTCCGGGCGTTCTATGGTGACCTCCTGGCCTGCGAGGCGTACGACCCGGCCGGCGACGCGTGGAGCGCCTTCGCCCCGTTGCCGGTGCCGCACGCGGGCGCTGCCTCGGCCCTCCTGGAGGGGAAGCTGTACGTGCTGGGCGGGTTCTCCCAGGAGGACTACCGCGAGAGCAGCTTGATCCATCGCTATGACGACGCCACCGGGCGCTGGCAAAACATGGGTCAGATGCCCGGGGCGGTCACCGACGTACGGGCCTGTCTGCTGCGTCTGCCCGGGCATCTGAGGCAGTAAGGCCCGGGTCCTGGGTTCCAGGACCTGGCTGCAGCATGCCAGAGGCACTAAGGGACTTCATAGGAGTACACGCCAGGCACACGGATTCACGGCATTAGATGCAATGTGCTTTGAAATGACTTGATAGATTTGTCTTACTCACAGAACCTGTGAGTAGGTGTATTGTGTGCATGAGGGATAAATACAGATGATTTATCCCTGAGGATGATCAGTGTTCAGATGACTGTAATAAAAAGTACAGCATTCTGAAACTAATGCACTCTTTGCTTTCTTCTGAGGTCGGTGATCAAAACATCGACATCAGGAGTAGGTTAGTGGAGATGGATGACCAAGTGGACCATCCTGTATTTAACCAGAGGGTACCAGCGTGTCCTTTCCCTTTAGCCTCTGAGCAAACATATCTTCTGAAAAACCCTTTATTTCCCAAGAGAGTAACATTTTGTTATTTACCTTTGGCCTCTGTGCAAATTTATCTTCTTATCTGTCGTCTGTTCAAAGTGTGGCGACCTTAGATGCAAAACGTTTCCCATATTTAAGACAGTCTAAGGTTAGAAGAAGTTATTATAGAAGTTTTATTCCAGTGAGGCTGAGAACAATTGAAGTATAAAAACTATAATTGGAGTGACTGCAAAAACGTTTGAAGAATCCTGCTCAACTGGAGAGCAGCCACAGCGATCAGCACAAACACACGTTTTTGAGGTGAGTTCCTGCCGCTTCGTCTCAAAGGACAGTGTCAGTGTTGTGCCTGTTCATTGAACGATAGTTCATATTTTGGGCGAACGTGAACTGAACGTACTGTATTACTGCCTGATGAACGTAATTGTGAACGCGTTAATTCTGGTGTCGGCAGTCTGGTGGATGGCACGCTCTCTTGGTTTAACTTCATTCAATACGGTGACAGATTTCTTGAGTCTTCCAGGCGGGCTGAGTTGTAGTTGAAGTGTGAAACAGCGCCAAAGTTAGTAGTGGCCGAGAACGGTATTGTAGGGACGTGGCAATGTGAAGGTGTCAAAGACAGACAGATAGACAGAGTCCTATATAGGTGCACAATAAAATTGTGGCTACGCTATGGCTTTAAAACTGATTAAATAATTGCTGTCTGTGGTTCTATATGGGCAGTGGCAATCATTTTGAAAAATGATAGCTTGCAGCAACATATTGAAAAAAGGAACCATGAACTTGTTAATTTTTGGAAACCGTGCACTTAGTTCAACATTTTGAATTATGAACTATGAACTGAAATAGTTCATGTAGAAAATGAACTTCTGCCAACCCTGGAGAGCGTATCCTCTAACAAACTATCACCATAGCGATGACCCGAGTCGTGGGGCTGGTGGTCTTCTGGGTGTCGACGGTGGGGCTCTCCCTGGGGGCGTGCTCCTCCACAGCGGTCCGAGAGCTCCAGGAATCGGTGGACACATTGACGGCCAGGCTGAATGGCCTGGAGGACCGGCTGAAGGAGGAGAGCTCGGCCCTTGAGCAACTGAAGAGGGAGAACCAAGGTAGACAATGCATCACTGCTGTCTTTGTGTCTGTGTGTGGTTCCACTGAATATCCACTGCTTAGGTTCTTCTGTGTAGCATGTATGAGCTGTTCATATTGCCACCACATTGCCAGATATCAGATGTGAGGTCCGCTATGTTTAAGATCTAGGGCCACAGATGAAAGAATGACTTATGATTATGAAGGTGATGCTATGACTTATGATCATGAAGGTGATGTTACTATGACTTATGATCATGAAGGTGATGTTACTATGAGTTATGATTATGAAGGTGATGTTACTATGACTTATGATCATGAAGGTGATGTTACTATGACTTATGATCATGAAGGTGATGTTACTATGACTTATGATCATGAAGGTGACGTTACTATGACTTATGATCATGAAGGTGATGTTACTATGACTTATGATCATGAAGGTGATGTTACTATGAGTTATGATCATGAAGGTGACGTTACTATGACTTATGATCATGAAGGTGATGTTACTATGAGTTATGATCATGAAGGTGACGTTACTATGAGTTATGATCATGAAGGTGATGTTACTATGACTTATGATCATGAAGGTGACGTTACTATGCGTTATGATCATGAAGGTGATGTTACTATGACTTATGATCATGAAGGTGATGTTACTATGACTTATGATTATGAAGGTGACGTAACTATGAGTTATGATCATGAAGGTGATGTTACTATGACTTATGATCATGAAGGTCATGACGTTATTATGACTAACATTTACATTTAGGGCATTTAGCAGACGCTTTCATCCAAAGCGACTTACAAAGAGTACATTTCTCATAAGAAGGTGAAACATTTCATTGCTGCTAATACAGTAAGAAAGTCATCAGAACAAGTTTCAAGCATTTACCATGAGCACATGGAAAACAAATTATTATCCAGCAATTCTCTTTAATACAAAATAACAAAATGAACTGAATATATGTTTGTATGTTCATACAAAGCACCCTGTTGTTCGTTTTCCATTGGCATTTTACTGACTATTTCTTGACTCTCACAGTAATACGGCTACAGCTCAATACGGGACAGGTTTCTAAATATGGGACAATTCCGTTTTTCAAGGGACGGTTGGCAACCCTAGTCGACACTAAAGCTGACGCTAACAACACTAGCAATTTATCTGTTCAGATGCTATTGGTGTAATCATAGCTCCGCCCACCTATCAAGGCTATTGTCTACACCTGAGAGGCCGAATCTTACTTGCTGCTCTTGCAGTCCTATTCAACAACATCAACACCACCACCAATACCAATAACAACAACAGCAGAGAGTGACTACTAACTGTATGAGTTAGTTCTACCAACAGAAAAGCACAAGTTCTAATTCCTTATGTACTCACCAACAGCAACAATCCTGCAACTCCTTCTTTAAAAGACAAAATGTATCTTGTCTTTGTCTCTTATGATCATGAAGGTGACATTACTATGACTTATAATCATCAAGGTGACGCTACTATGACTTATGCTCATAAAGGTGATGTTACTATGACCTACGATCATGAAGGTTACGTTACTATGACTTACGATCATGAAGGCGACAGTACAATGACTTATGATCGTCAAGTGACGCTACTATGACTTATGCTCATAAAGGTCAGTTACTACGACTTATGATTCATGAAGGTGACGCTACTAAGACTTATGATCATGAAGGTAATGATACTATCACTTATGATCATGAAGGTGACATTATAATGATTTATGATCATGAAGGTGATGTTACTATGAGCTATAATCATGAAGGTGACGTTACTATGACCTACGATCATGAAGGTTACGTTACTATGACTTACGATCATGAAGGCGACATTACAATGACTTATGATCGTCAAGTGACGCTACTATGACTTATGATCATGAAGGTGATGTTACTATGACTTATGATCATGAGGGTGACGCAAACTATGACTCATGGTCAAGAAGGTGATGTTACTTTGACTTATGATCATGAAGGCGACATTACTATGACCGATGATCATGAGAGTGACGCTACTATAATTTATGATCATGAGGGCGATGTTGCTATGACTTGGCGTACAGTATGCTCTGTTGCAGAGCGTCACGTGGCCTTCTCGGCTTCCTTAACGGCCCCACTCAGCAAAAACCATGGACCCTTCAGGAACGAGACAAACCTGGTCTTCAACAAGGTCCTCACCAACATCGGCAATGCCTACGATCCCAACACAGGTCTGTCTGTCCCTCTGCCTGTCACCCTGCATGTCTGTCTGCGTGCTTGTTGGGCTGTCAGTCAAGTTCAATTACGTTCAGTTCTTCCACACCTGCAATAACCTGAAAAGCAAAGGTTATCATTATCCCCTCCACTTAGTCCTCTCTCTCTCTTTCTCTCTCTCTCTCTCTCTCTCTCTCTCCACCAGGGGTCTTCACAGCGCCTCTGAAAGGCGTCTACTACTTCCACTACTCGGGGTCCAGCTTTGCGGCCCACCCCAGCGGTCTGAGCATATTCCACGCCGGGCGGCGGGTGGTCTCCACGTACAGCTACAGCTCCCAGGGCGCCGCCTCCAATAGCCACGCCTCCAATGGGGTGACGCTGCTGTTGGCGGCCGGAGACGCGGTCCACATGCGGCTGTGGGTGAACAGCTGGGTGTTTGTGGACCGCCGCTACGACTACTGCTCCTTCAGCGGCTTCCTGCTGTTTCCTGTGTAACGGGAGTGCAGCTTCCGGCTGTTTCCTGCTGTTTCCTGTGTTACAGGAGTGCAGCTTGCGGCTGTTTCCTGTGTAATGGGAGTGCAGCTTCCTGCTGTTTCCTGTGTAACAGGAGTGCAGCTTCCGGCTGTTTCCTGTGTAACAGGAGTGCAGCTTGCGGCTGTTTCCAGTGTAACAGGAGTGCAGATTCTGGCTGTTTCCTGCTGTTTCCTGTGTAACAGGAGTGCAGCTTCCCGCTGTTTCCTGCTGTTTCCTGCTGTTTCCTGTGTAACAGAAGTACGGCTTCCGGCTGTTTCCTGCTGTTTCCGGCTGTTTCCTGTGTCACAGGAAGCAGCAGGAAGCCGGCGCACAGTGCAGCTTACGTGACTGTAATGATGGTTCCCTTTTTCATCTCTATAATCAAGTTAAGCCAGTGCAACTTGTGAGGATATACATGTAGCGCATATATGTGGTACTGTCAGTGACGCCCTGAGTTCTTACTCTCTAAGAGGAATTAAATAAACTTATTGTGAATTATGCTGTGAATATTATAACTGTAGTTACTGCAAGTAAAACTCTTGGAAAAGTGTTGTTTATCCTCAACCTAGACTAAAGTAAGTGCAATAACCCTCGTACTACACACTAATGCATTAAAACATGAATTTCCACACTTTAGGTATAGTTTAGGTACTTGTATTGAAAGAGAATACAACATGTATCAATTGAAAATAAAAAATAAAAATAAATACCATTGAAGATTAAAAAAAAAAAAATAGAATGCACTGACATGAAATTAAATCCCATAACTTTTCCAATAATAGCAGCCTACCTGTTTCCCCAAACTGAACTGGTTACACATAACCTCATACCAAGGAAAGATTACCAGGAATTTAACTTATGGACTCATAAAGTGATTAACTAAGCACTTATATCTTTGGAAAACACGCACACGCACACACACACACACACACACACATTAAATGTTCCCGTTGCAGGCCTGAGTCGTAGTTTGTGTGCGTTTTGGCCTTAAAACTGAACTGGCTGCTTCGCGCAATGCGCATCAAACAAACAGCTTGATAACTCATGCAGGGAATGCGCTCCGGGCTCAGAGGACGTCTCTCTTCTGTCTTCACTTTCTGCAATATTTATAAAATACATACTCTTTTACATTTGATCAGCCTGCTGCTGTCTTTGTTCTTATCCAACTGCAACATTCGCCCTGACCACGGATGCGGAGCCAACCTCACTGTTCACCACCGTAACCGCGGTGGCAAGCACAAAATGGCCGCCCGTATGTCGGCGGTGGGCCCGGGCGTCCCGCCCATGTTCTCCCAGCGCCCGGTGGCCGGGTCGTAGCGGTGCACCATGCGGGTGTGGCTGTGGTCCCTGTGACTAGAACCCCCCAGCACGTAGAACCGCCCCCCCGTGGCCACACTCCCGGCCCCAACGTGGGGCACGGTCAGCGGCTCGAACGCCGTCCAGCAGTCCGCCGCGGGGTCGTAGGCCTCGCAGGCTAGCTGGTTGACGGTTGCCCTGACGTCACCGTCGTCCGTGGTTACGCCGCCCGCCACATAAAGACGGCCTCCGAGGGCCTCCATGCAGTGGTGCGCGCGCGGCCGGCTCATGTCCGCCAGGCCCCTGCTCCCCTCCTCCGGGTGGTACAGCGACACGGAGGCCCGGCACCGGTACGCTCCGTCGAAGCCCCCGCAGACCAGGATCTGCTGGTCCAAAGCCTTGGCACAGTGGCCAGTAAGGGCCGTGCTCAACGGACAAGTGAAGCTGCGAGGGCGCAACACATGCTGAGTGAACACCGGGAAACATCTGTTTTAAAGTTTGTCAACCGATTTAAGATGTCCGAATAACCTCGTCTCCTTAAACATCAGTTTAACTTCACTTTAAACATCATTATATGTTTAGCCACGATGGGTCAATTTCCCGAAGCATATGGTCTTTCCGTGTAGTAACGGTGTGCATTCAGTGTGTGCCGCCAAAATAAGAGTCCCCTCACGTCCTACCTCCAGGTGTCGGTGGCCGGGCAGTAATGCTCCACGCTCCGCAGGCAGCCGGTGGGGGAGTCTCCCCCTACGGCGTGCAGCCCTCCGCCCAGGACCACCAGGGAGAAGCAGCAACGCCGCTCGTGCATGTCGCTGAGCCGCCGCCAGCTGCCCCCCAGGGGGTCGTACCTGTGGTCGGAGACCAGCCGGAGCGTTTACACGTCTGGCTCGGCGAAGGTCAGCCTTTGGGCTTTATTTACCACGTTGCGCCGAAAATCGATAACGGATGTTTTTTCGCCCTCCTTCGCACGCAGTGATAAGAAGGCTGTTTACATGTTAGCCTCAGTGGCCAATCAAATCACTAAGAGTCCTTCTACTTAAGTATTATAAATCCATGAAACCTGCAGAATGTATGTGTGTAACAATTGTGTTATTAAAGGCCTCCATTACAGATTTTCCAATAGAAGATAGAAGAAGCTGAAAGTGTGTACAATGCCTTGTGATGCGCAATAACAGTAACAAAGTAATGTAGTGTAGTTACTTCCTACGCTCCCTCACCTGTAGGCTGACTTCAGCATGTCCTCCCTGCCATAGTACTCCTTTCCACCGATGACGTACAGCTGTCCGTGGAGCACGGCAACCTCGTGGCTGAACCTCGAAGGTTCCGGCATTTCCCCCAACCTCCTCCACTCCACGCTCTTTACGATCCCGGTGTGGTTCCTCAGGGCGTTCCCGAACCACAGCTCCCGGCTGCTGTCGCGAGAGCCCAAATCCTCCGTGATCTGGTCTCCACCGACCAACACCAGAGTCTCCTTCGGGAAATAGGTCCGGCATTGACTCGGAGGTGTTGGGCTGGTGGAGTAAAAGTCATCTGAAAGTCTCCTGTAGAGCGCCCGCAGGTGGGGCCAGGCCCATATGTCGGCGGCCTGAACTTCCTGGAACTCCTTCAACGTCATCAGGGGAAAGTGAATTGTGCTCATCAGTTGCCTTGCGAGCTTTGACCTTGTCCTGGGCTTGTATTGGATCCAAGCTACAACAGCTCTGAATACCACCAGCTCCGAGGAGACGCACAGTGAGGGACTGTTCAAGTATTTGAGGAGTTGTTTGGCGGGCAGACACTTGAACTTTGCAGTGCATGACACCCGTTGGAACTGGCTCAGGGCGAAGTCATCGGCCAATTCGAAAAGCTGCTCCATATTGTAGGCCTTCGCGAAGGATGCCACATCCAAGCAAGAGTCGGGGTTGATTTCGTTCTGGAGGAACTTGAGACACAAGGAGAGGGCAGGCTGGTATTGAATCTGCAGGGCCATTTCGGTGAGCTCAAAGACACAGTCCCAGCTGAGGGGAAGAGCACCTGAGTAGGAGCAGCCAATCAGAGCCTCCAGCTCAGATGCCAACAGGAAGGGGAGGGTCACCGTGGATTGGCTGGACTCCTTCATGCCGTGTGTGAACATTCCCCGGAAGAAGTCACTGCAGGCGGCCAGGATGACCCTGTGAGCTGCAGGGAGATGGATTAATTAACTTTCTTTATAACTTTTTTCACAAGTTTACTCACATCGAATTCAGATGCAGCATGTTTACAGATGCCTCCAGGTAAGCTGAGGACCATGCTTACTCACCAGGAAGAGATGCTTCCACTGCTTCCAGAACGACATCACATCCCACCTTCTCCAGCCGCAGCTCACTGATGGCCCGCAGACTGATCTCCATCTGCTCTAACGCACGCCTCTTCATAACTTCTGCTTGGTTGTTCTGGTTTTTACTTGAAGCTTTCAGCTGGGTTTCCCTGTTGCACAGCTCCAGGACCCTTGGGACCCCCAGGGCAAGGGCCGCCGCCTGTACCCGGGCCACGGTGCCTCCGTTCAGGCCCGCCACGTTTCCGCTGTAGGCAAACTCCAGAACTGCCTGGAGCCCCACGAGGTCCAGCTCAGCACCTAGGCTCAGGGACCAGCTCTTGATCTCCGAATCCGTCTTGTCACCCGGTACCTCCCTTCTTCCCCCTTCTCCAGACTTGGCCTGGTACCCCTGTGTCAGTGTGTCCCGGACCAGGGAGCTGACAGCAGCCAGGACAGGGGCATGAACCTGGCAGTTCGTCCTCCCACCTCCAATGCTCAAGTTAAGGTCTGTGAGAACACAGGAGTCCCTGAACTCTGTCAACGTGTGGAAGATGTCTGTGGGATGACTCTCTCTGGTGTAAACCTTGGCCAGAGCTTCATCCACACTTTCCACATCATCTTTAGTGGAACTTCTCGCCCCTGTGTCTTCATCGTCGGTTGAGTCTTCCTGTTGATCTAGGAGATTTTTCCCTGCGTCATTTAGCTTTTCTTCTCGGTGTTTTGGAAAGCTTTGGGCATTATACCTGACAGTCTTGGGTTTGAGATGTTTCCCATCTGTTTCAACCTTCTCCTCATTTCTTTCTTTCCACGCCCCTATTTTCACCCTTTCTTCCTTGCTGACTCTGTTCTCGATCTGTACATCTCGCTCCTTCAGCTCCTCTTCTTGCTTTTGACCCTCGTCCTCATTGTCGTCTTCGTCCTCGTCCTCATTGTCGTCTTCGTCCTCCTCCTCTCTTCCATCGTCTTTGCTGTACCTACCACTCCTCCTCATCCTCAGTATCAGACAACTCAGCCTCTCTTTCCAACTCCTCCTTCTCTTTTTCTCCTCTATCTCTCTCTTCCAGTCTTCCTCCCAGACATGTTGGAGATAAGACTGGACCACCTCCATGGCTTCAGCCAAACCCCACGCAGAGAAGCACCAAGAAGGACAAAGTAGCTGTCAGGCACTCAGAGGTACACAAGAGACGGCAACTCACTTGCACTCTTCCATGGGTGCTTTAGAAAACATCAGGGGCCTCATTTAGCTGATGAGTGCTGCAGCAGTCTGATATTGTAGGTTATCTGTCTGTGTTGTTGTTGTTCTAGCTCTATCTCTCGCTCACTGTCTCTCTCTCTCTCTCTCTCTGGTCTTATATGAACCCCAGCTGTGTCATGAGGTTTGTCTCGGCCCTCCCTCCCGAATGACAACAGTATTTGCTCAACCCACCGCTAAATATACTCCCATACACATTCATATCATTAATCGCCTTAATAAAACCATAGCCCATTCTTTCCACATGAGTGAACTGCTCTATCTCTCTCTTTCCCGCTCTCTCTTTCTCTCCCTCCCTCCCTCTCTCTCTCTCTCTCTCTCTCTCTCTCTCTCTCTCTCTCTCTCTCTCTCTCTCTCTCTCTCTC
>JAOPUH010000058.1:1941110-1951992 GCA_027123175.1 Urophycis cirrata | reverse complement strand
AGAGAGAGAGAGAGAGAGAGAGAGAGAGAGAGAGAGAGAGAGAGAGAGAGAGAGAGAGAGAGAGAGAGAGAATGGGAAGCGTCGCCTCCGGGATCGTTTCAGAAACGTGATCATGCGGAGAGAGGCCGCTGCGTTTGCTCCATTTTCATAAAAAATCCCCTCCACGGCGGGCCTCCCCCTCAGTGAATGAAGGTCGTATTACAGGAACCCCCCCCGCGCCCCCAAGGTCAGAGCCGGCCCCGGGTTTGTGTCAAAACGTTCATCCCAGATTTACAACAGCTTAGACCCTCTCTCTCCCCCCAGTCCAGCTCTCCCCCCACCCATCCTCTCTCCCCCCACAGGGCAGTAACTCACCCATGTCGTCCATGATGGTGGCCTGTGCCGCCTGGCCGTACAGGTCCACCACGGCGTACACGCTGGGCGGCACGTTCCACGCCGCCGGGCCCTGGGCCACGCCGTTGACGAAGAAGTGCAGGCTGCCGTCCTCCCTGCGGACCACGCCCACCGTGTCGCCTGCCTGGGGGGGAGGAGAGAGGAGGAGGAGGGTGAGGAAGAGGAGCTGGTGGTAGAGGCGTCGTTAAGCTTTGGTCGTGTGGAGGGGGGGACACTCACTTTCAAGCGGTCCAGGTTGTGTCCGTACTCGTCCAGGATGGTGGTGCCGTTGTGCATGACCCCGTTCCCCGTCATCATCCACGTCCCTGGGGGAAATCAAACCCACAACACAAAACGGGACCGTTAAGCCCCGGCGCTCCCCACGCCGGCCTCCCCCTCCCCAGCCCCATCCCACTCCCCCCCCTCCCCCTCTCCATTCCCCTCCCCCATCCCTCCTCCCCCGGGTCTAAGTGCGGACCCCCACCCGCCTCACCTGAGCGCAGGTTGGTCATGGTGGAGGGCAGCTGCAGGTAGGCGGGGTTGTGCGTGGTCACGCCGATCTCGATGGAGCCCGCCCACTTGTCCACCATCTTGTCGATGCGCACCTGGAACACCTCGTTGGAGCGCAGCGGCCGGCTGCTCAAAACCACGCCGTGGTTGAAGTCGTCCGTGGCGCTGCGAAAGCAACAAAAACATGTGTGACGGAGGCCTCGTCTCGGGGGGGGGGTAGGGGGGGTGGCCGGTAGACCAGACCAGTGAGGACCGCCGTCTAGTGCTGGGCCCCCGAGGCAGCGAGGCAGCAGACGGTCCGGAGCGACGCCCGTGTCTCTACGCTACAGCGGTGCCACCGGGGTAAGGGCCCATTAGCATGCTTTATCTACTGCGGCCACATTCGCTCCAAGCGTGCGCTTTTACAGCCATTTAAAGCCTTTAAGGAGACATTCACTGCCAGTAAAGCGCTAAACGGCGGTGAAGGGCATTCGGCGCGAGCCAATGAAATGGAAATAGTAAATAAGCGAAATGATAAACATATGGGAGAAAACGATGGAGCAGATGTGTTGAGGCACGTGCGTGTGCGTGTGTGTGCGTGCGTGTGTATGGGGGCTCTTACTGAGGTCGCAGGGCGGTCCGGCCGTCGCTGATGATGGCCGCCTTCTGGCCGCAGTTGGGGTGGAAGAGCAGGCGGTCGGGGCCCTCGGGGTCAGGGGTCAGGGCGGGCCGCGGGCGGCCCACGTCGGGGGACAGCGCGCGCATGATGGCGTTGTTGCGCCGCAGCCGGTCGCTGTGATTGTGGTTGTGCACGATGGTGACCTTCACCGCCATGCCGTAGAGGTCCACCACGCCGTACACCACGCTGGGGGTCTGGGCCGCCGCCACGCCTGGGGGGAGACGCCAGGGAGAGAGAGAGAGAGAGAGAGAGAGAGACCGGACCGATGAGGCGGTGCTGGGAAGACACAACAACGGAGCCCCCCCCCCTGACCGGACGCGCGCTCTGCCCCGAACCTGCAGCCGATTGGGCCGAAACGAGTGACTTCACCCGACAACCCGATCTCCGTTTCTCCTTCCAAGCAGACTGGATTTAGTCAAGTCATGCGTTTACATGGAGGGAAAACAAAACAAAAAAACAGGAACTGAAGAAAACTTGGTAGCTCTTCAAATGCCCCGCCTACTCCACATAGGCCCCTCCCTCCCCGCGACTCTGGGGCCTTCTACTGGACCAGTGGTGCTGCCCGTCTGCCTCTCTCACCTTGGTCGATGCCATTAATGTAGAAGTGGAGGGCACCGCTGGCCTTGCGCATCAACCCTATGTGGTCTCCCTCCTGGGAGGGAGGGAGAGAGAGAGAGAGAAAGAGAGAGAATGTTATTGATCGGTTCTAAGAAATAAATAACCATTACATTAAGGATCGTCATGGGAAAGTCATGGAATGCCGATACAAGGGGTCAGAGGTCACAAGCCAACACTGAGTGAGTGAGTGAGGGTTCAGACTTGTCTGACCTGTAGTTCGTCCAGGCTGAATTCACAGTATTCCCTGCGAGTCCCTTTCCCATTGGTCAGAATTCCACAGCCACTCATCATGATTGTCCCTGGAAGAAAACACGACGTCAGTGAAACAAACGGCCCAGGGAGGCCCATTCACAGGCACACTCCCATCATATCATATCATCATCATCATCATCATCCCCAGGTGGGGCCTACGCATCACCACGTACGCCCCACCTGGGGGAACAATTATGTGTGTGTGTGTGTGTGTGTGTGTGTGTGTGTGTCCCACCTGACCGCAGGTTGGTCATGGTGGCAGGATAGTCCAGGTTGTTGGGGTTGTGTGTGGTCACGCCGATCTCTATGGAGCCCGACCACTTGTCCACCAGCTTATCGATGCGGATCTAAAGCCGCACACGAAACACACGAAAGCAAAGCCACACGATTATTTAGTCACCCTTGACTCCCTTTTGTTTTTTTTGTTTTTTTAAATGCGAGCGCCATGCGCTGAATGTCATTCAAGGTCATCCGGGCCGTCTGGCTGCAGCGTCTGCGCCCCCTCCCCCCCCTCCTTCCCCCTGAGACCACCGCTGTCGCCTGCGGAGCCTCTTAACCGACACCCTGCTGTGTGGGGCGGGCCGGGCCGGCACCGAGGGGACACGGTTTTCAGTGGAGTATTTCTAACCAGGAAGACTGCTTTGCGCTTGTGTTCATAAGGGTTCAAATACTAAAAGCAATTTAAAAAGAGATACCATTCCCATTGTAATCAGGTCTAAACGTCTGCGTTTGACGACCGTAAAGTGTCATAAAACGAGGGGAAACGGGAGGCCGTGTAAGGAGCCGCGTGATTGGCCGCACCTCGAACATCTCGTTGTGCCGCAGCGGCCGGTTGGTCATGACCACGCCATTGTTGAACTCGTCCAGCGGCCGGCGCCGCTCCGCCGTCTTGTTGTTGTTGCTCAGCTTGATCAGCGTGCCGCACTTCTCGTGGAACAGCAGCGCGTCGTTGGTCGTCACGGCGCCCGGCGCCACCGCCGTCAGGCCGCCACCGCCGCCAGCGGGGCTGTTGTTGGCGCTCCCGCCTCCTCCTCCTCCACCCGTGGACCCTCCGCCTTCGATGCTGCTGGCTCCGCCCCCTCCACCACTGCTGCTCCCGCGGTCACTTCTGGAGGAGGCGGTGTCTGACCCGGGTGCCCCTCCTCCTCCTCCTCCCCCCCCTCCCCCATCGCCCCCCCCTCCCTCATCCTCCGAGCGGTAGAGAGACACGATGGCGTTGTTGAACACGTCAAACAGCTGGTGATCTGTCAGGACTGGGAGGACAAGAGGGGGCGGGGGATAATCAATACCAATAATCAATAGTGTGAGGGTGAGGAGCAGCCGGCCACGTCCGGCTGTCTGCGGTGGACTCACTCACCCGTGTCTGTGTCGAGGTTGTGGGGGAACTTGTCTGGCCTGCTGTGGCTGCAGGCGAACTCGGGCCCTGCGTGGGGCAGAGGAGGAACCGGCCGGTCAGAAAAAAACTCAAACTAAACCGCGGAGAACGGCGCGGGGGCGTCAAAGCCAGACACTAAAGCTACCTTCGTTCAGCGCCACGGTCGCTGCGGCGCCGGTCGTCGTCGTCGTCGTCGTCGTCACGGCGCCGTCCTGCCGGCAGCCGCGCACCAGCAGCTCCTCCTCCTCGTCCTCCTCCTCATCATCCTCGTCCTCTTCGTCGTCCACCTCCTCCTCCGCGTCCTCCGGGTCCTCCTCCGCCTCGGCGTCCGGCGGCTGGCAGCCCACCACCGTCACCTGGGTGCACTTCCCGTAGAGGTCCACCACGGCCCAGAGGCGCGGCGGCAGGCCGCTGGCGGCGGCGCCGCAGTCCTGCCCGTTGACCCAGAGGTGGAGCTCGCCGCGGGCGCTGCGCTGGATGCCCACGCGGTCGCCCTCCGCCAGCTGGTCCAGGTCGCGGCCGTACTCCTCCAGCACCGAGCGGCCGTCGCGCAGCACCGAGCAGCCCGACACGATCCAGGAGCCACCCTTCAGGCCCGTGGCGCTGCTGGGGAAGTCCAGCGCCGCCGGGTCCAGCGCCGTGACGCCGATCTCGATGGAGCCGCTCCACGAGTTCACCTGGTGGGGGGGAGGGGGGTGGGGGGGGGGTCAGAGGTCAGCCTACAGTGGTGCCGTCGGAGCAGGTTGTGGGAACACTCAAGGAGCTTGGCCTGGGTCTGACCTTGGACATGGATGTTTAGCTTATGCGAGGTCAACCTAGTTAACGTGGACCTCTTGGTCAGAGGAACATGGTGGCTGGTGACTCGAGGAGGAGGGGGGGCTCAAAAGGTCATCGGGTCAGTGGGTCAGGTTCAAGAAGCAGACATATTGAAGTATTCATGATTTTTTTGTTATGTCCTTCAAGTAAGACAATAAATAATTCACATGACATGAATACAGTTCACTCCCGGTTCAACAAAAATAACACACTACTACCACTACTATGGCGGCGGTGGCAGTAGCTCAGTGGGTAGAGCAGTTGGACAGAGCGGGTCGTCCGCTACCCGTACGGTCGGAGGGTCGGAGGGTCGATCCCCTTGATCCTCCCCTCCTCCTCCAACTGTCCACATGTCAAACCCCACAAACCATACTGATTGCAAGTCGCTTTAGACAAAAAGCGTCTGCTAAATGCCCCCTTTACTACCAAGTACCAACCACTTTAAAAGGACAGGGTAGGCATTTATCTGAGAAGAATGTTTTGTCATATTTGTTGAATTTCTTGAAACCATCCTAGCAGCAATAAATAAACCAAATGCTCTGACATATTTTAAGATTCCAGTATCTGTGGCTGTCGCAGGGCTGTAATCTAGGGGTGACAGTAGCTCAGTGGATAGAGCGGCTGGATAGAGTAGTGCACGACCCACGACACCAGGGTAGGGTCGGCGGTTCGATCCCCTCCTCCAACTGCCCGCATGTCGAAGTGTCCTTGAGCAAGACACTAAACCCGGGCGCTGAACATAGCAGCCCACTGCTCCTATGTACGATAGGATGGGTCAAATGCAGAGAACATTTGACCCTTATCTAAAAAAAAAAATACTGAGAATGTCCAATAAAGGCCGAAAGGTCCCCTCTTCTTTGTAATAAGCCCATCCAATCATGTTATTCGGCCCGAATAAAATCATTGGATGGCTTACCTGTCCATCAGCCTTCCTACGCAGCTGCCACCACGCACTCTGCCCGGTCACTCAACGCTCATGACCGGACTCTTCCTCAATGCTGGGCAGACCTGTTGCTACAGCCAGCGAGCTAAGTCACGTGTTTTGGGGGAGTGGCTATGGAGGGATGGCTGAGGAGAGGGGTGAGATTTTGTTTGGTTGGATACTTTTCAAGCCTAGCTTACTCTGGCCGTTTTTTCCCAAATTGCCTCGCCTGGCTTTAATGTAAGCATTCAAGCGTTTCGTTTACAGGAGGATAAAATGTGTTGTGCAGATCAGAGGTCCACGCCGTGGGCCCAATATTCTACTCATCTGTAAAATGATGGACGGCGAAGGACATTTCATGAAGCTGCTGACGAGATTTGCAGTGTCACACATTTGGTTTGTCTGCATTCAAATCACCTTTATATTTAAATGCAAACATGCTAAGCTTATACATATGAACAAAGAAAAAACAACTCAAGTGTAGCCGTCAGCGTTAAAAAAAACAAAAACACACACTGTGAGGATGCCTTCAGTTTATAGCAGTGCCAAAAATAGGCCCTGCGTCTTTATGGATCCGGCGGTTATGACGGGTGACATCATGTCTTTGTGTGACCTTGAAGGACGACATGATACGCGCTGTGCTGCGAGGTGTTCCATTTCCCCGCGGTAACGCCACCAAATTAAAAACCGCGCTCCGTGGGTGAGCTCTCAAACGACACACCAAAAAAAAGCTTCTTTTTATTCCCCCCCCCCCCCCCACACACTTGGATTTCCGCGCACCTCACCTCTCTGAGAACAACGACGGGCAAAAAGCTGAATACTCTCGCATACTTTCTCCCGGTTATAATTGGCCTCGGTTCACAGCCTCTCACCTCCTGCCGTAGTGGTTTGACTATTGGTGAGAGAAGCTGTCACTCACACCCAAAAAAAAAAACGCCCCCTATTTCCCAGCAGCCATCCCTAGAAACGATGTCATGGGACTACCCACCGAAGGCCACAATTATCCAGCATCGCCCTTCCCAGCCACTGGCTCTGGCAGTTTTTCCATGCCTAATTGATCATTTGCGTTGAACATTTACTGCCTTTCAGCGTCCAGTGGCTCGCTCTCCCCTAGCGCCCCTTGGTTACCCCTGTCTGCCCTATATAAGGCAGTGTGTTACCACAGCTTGTGTGGATCTGGGTTACAGGGACTGAGCAGCGGTGCCGTGCAGCGCCGTGCCCCGTTCACCCACTCGGCCCAAACACGGGGACCAGACGGGTGGGCGTCTGCAGTCTACCGTTCGGGTTCCTCTCACACATCCAGTGCAGTCGGTGCTCCATCAACACTAAAAGCACGGAGAGAGTCCAACATAAGGGCGCCTAATGGTTTGATTTTAAAAGCATCACGTCAGACACCTGATGGCAACCCCCACCCCTCTGCAGGATCTGTTGTCTCCCAGTGCTCTGAAGGGAAAACAACAGTACAACCTTGTGCATAATTAAATGTAGAGTCACATCTGGATCTAGGCCGCATTCCATGTTGGAATCAAACTGGCCGAGAAGGAATGCACTTCAAAATCGATCGCGACACACGAGTGCACATCGACCCCCTCAGCACTCAGCTGAGATCCACAACATGTTGATGTGGAACACGAAGCAGTGGGGTCGTTGTTTCTCCTCTTTTGTGCTCAAAAGAAACATAAACAAAAGGGAACAATGTTGCCAAGTTGGTTGCTCTGTACTGGAAAGATATTGTTTGAGGGCGAGCAGTGAATGGCATGAGACACACACACACGGACACACACACAAACAGTATAAAGCCTTTTAGAGGTGGCCCATCACATATGCAGCATCATAACAAGCAGGTAAAAAAATATCCATAAGACCACCTTTTCTGGTTCACTGCCATAGTCTGGATGACAATAGTGGCTGGCGATGGGGGTCGTTTGGCCATAGCACTTAATTGTGAACGTGAAGCTATTGAGGGGCATCTGAGTGACCCCTCCAGCAGACTTCCACAGCATACTGTGTGAAACTAAGCCTGCCCTCCTCCGTTATCAGTTGTATGTTTACCCTCAGCTCAGTCGAAGCTAAATCTCTACAGAACAGAGGCTGAGGATGTTGACATAAGTGCAGTGTTTAACTCTAGGGCTGTTTCCCTGAGAGATCAGTGATTCGGACGCAAAGTTGAGACTGTCCGTTCACTCCTGGGCGTTCTCACAATTTGTCACTTCACTGGTGTGCAGCGACAGGCCGTCAGATCACACGGGCAGCTTTAACAGGTTTTAAGACAAATAAACAGCAGTGCGCTCTTCCAAGCACCCAAGAGAAACGGTAGCCAACCGGAAAGCATTTATCATGGGGCTCGGTGCTGCTGGTGGCTAGTATTAGCCAGCTAGCACCGTTAGCTCACAGTCCAGGGCATAATCATCATATCGGCTATAAGGACCGTCTAGCCTAGCCTCGTTATCAAGTGGGATACACGATACACATCCCGTGCACGCTGTCCACAACACACACCACTAGGATCACCGATCCCACATCACCCGGTTCGTCATGACAACACTGACTTGACAGCTTCTGAGGGTGCTGTCAGGTGGCCCACCGCCTTGCCAACAGCAGCCGGAGCCCCGCTGCGGACCACGGGAGCCCCGCACGGAGCCGCAGCTCGTCGCCGCTGGAAGCAGCAAGGCAGGGCCCGTGTTTACCTTCTTGTCGATACGGACGGTGAAGACATCCCGGTCCCTCAGCGGCTCCCTGCTCAACACCAGCCCGTGGTTGAATTCCTGAACGGGTTGGTTGCGCTGAGCGGTTCGGTTGGAGTTGGACAGGCCTATCAGCTTTCCGCTGCGCGGATGCAGCTCTGCCGCCATCTTCACTGGGCGGCGATTTTCACGACACTTGGCTTTGCGACAGTAGGGTGCTTTACAGCAGCCTGCGTCGCAAAACCCCAAACCGCGCCCATTGTCAGGACAACACGACCGAACACGAACTGCACGGAGTCAAATGGGCCGAATATATTTATTTATATCTATTAATCGAAGTTTCTGTCTCCCATAAATAATACACATTTTCCTTTTGTGTAAATGTTTATGCGGAGTTAGTGCTTACGTAATACTCTGAGTTTGCTCTGCTAATTATGTCACCATTAAAATGCATGCAAGTATTGCTGTCTTCATTCGTCCACTAGAGGGCACTATATTTCCAATACAGGCGTTCATAAACAAGTCATTTTCATTCATTTGATATTGACATGATTCTTCCGAGCACCAGTAGAGCCAGTTTTAAGAGTAACAAGTTTTAACACAACATATTTTCAGGCAATGCCTTGTTTGAAGTGGGATCAACATCTCTCTCATCATCCCTCCATGGCATTAGTTGTTAAACCAACAAAGTAAGGTTGAAGTACTTTCCATTTTAGAAGAACACACTGCTTTATTTAGTTTTGCTTTATTTAACAAATTTAGCCCACACAACATTTGCGACCAGATTACAAATTATTCACATGACGAGAGTAGTTACAAAAAATAAAACAATTATAAA
The DNA here is from genome assembly GCA_027123175.1 of Urophycis cirrata. NCBI lineage: Eukaryota > Metazoa > Chordata > Actinopteri > Gadiformes > Phycidae > Urophycis > Urophycis cirrata. Next base: position 1,942,947 of record JAOPUH010000058.1, on the reverse strand, counting down.
CAAACAAATCAGTAGTGTACTTGCTAGCCACGGGGGATTAACGGCGTTGTTCTCTCTAGCCCAGCCTAAAAAATATGCCTTAAAGCGCGTTGCAAGCTGTCCTGTTCATTCCCCCGGACGGGGCAGCTGTAAGACGAGATGGCTGCGTCCTTGACGGACAGGTCCATGTCCAGCTGCTTTCCCTGGACGAGGACCTTCTTCAAGCAGCCCACCAGGAAGTTGCTCCCGGGGGCATCCTGGCCCTCACCTGAGGAGCAGGAAAGAAAGGACAGGGGAGCTACCATTTCTGTTGTCTGTTGGAGCAAAAACCATGCGACACGACGCGCCGCGGCAGTTGTTTTCTTAGGGCTACCGCCCTCGGTAGGCCGAGAAAGCATCGCGTCAAGTCGAGTGTGTCGGTAGGCCTACTGCCCTTGATTAGCGTCTCAAACATGTCTCAAAGCGCTTCCAGGCCCACCGCAGCGCCCCCCTCGGGTCGTTAGTCCTCTGTTATTGGTAACGTGATACCCCCGCCGATCCAAGAGGGGGAACCGTGAGACGCAACGCAGAAACAGTGAATTTATAACATAATGCTATCAACAAAACCAAAAGCATTTCCAAAGCCTGGGACAAAACACTCAGAGACGATTAACTCCCTGAACCCGAATGAATTAGGAGTGATTGAGTTCAACGTTGGTTCATGGCTGTAGGCTAGACTGTTGTTGATTACAGTTATTAGAGTTATATTTAGAGTTATTACACAGTACAAAAGGAGTTGAAGTAATCCCAGGTCATTGACATTATTTAATGGTGCTAGTGGTGGTGTGTTCTCTTTATTCTTGTCATGTTCTTCATTTGTTGACTTTCATTTAACTTAAAAAAAAAAATCTAAATCAAACCATTCCTATGACCATTATGAATTATCATCATTACACTTGACTGACACAAGATGAGACACTTGTGTCTGTCAAACAGAACCCTGGTTCTAATGAATCAACCCTCTGGGTGTCTGAACAGGACCTTGTGGACCGACTCCCTGGTGGTTCTGGTTCCGGCTCTCATCTCACCTAGAAGTCCTCCGACGGCCATACGCCCCTCTGTCCAGACACGGTGGTCCACGCCCACCACCTCATAGCGCCCCAGTGGCGCCGGGCCTTGCGGCAAGTGAAGGGAACGCTCGCTGAGCACCAGTGTGATTTTCTGGGAGTCGGGATCCACGGGGAACACCGTATTCCCAGAGATGAGCTGCAGCGCCTGGAAGACCGGAGAGCGTCCGTCACGTTCACAGGCACTACGCCACCAGAGACGTGGCTCCACCCACACCGGCCCGCATGGCCCCCCCCCAGGTGTTGTCACAGGGTGGAGCCACAACCAAATATGGGGTGTCAGCCAAACCAAGGCCCCTCCCACCACCCCCCCACAACCAAGTATTCCCGTCCCGGTTTCAACGATGATGGAAGCAATGGGAAAGGTGTTCGGAAAAGTTGTTGTTTTTTTTTGGAGTATACCCGGGAGTCTTTCCTGATCTCCAGCGCCAGCACCAGGGCCTGATCCGCACCTCTGATGCTCAGAACCGTCCCGTCCATCATTGCAAAGTCCCCCTCCAGCACCACCGTGACCCCATACTCCGGGGCCTGGATGGCGAGCACTGGGAGGTGAAAAGAGTCGCTCCCTTTCAGGCTTAGTAAGCCTTTGTCAAGTCATTTACATTTACATTTAGGGCATTTAGCCCTATATTTAGTCGCTTTTATCCAAAGCGACTTACAATAAGTACGTTTGTCAGAAGGTGAAACATTTCATTGCCGTTAATACAGTAAGAAAGTCACCAGAACAAGTTTCAAGCATTTCAATTGCTAGG
>JAOPUH010000058.1:1892127-1907987 GCA_027123175.1 Urophycis cirrata | reverse complement strand
CCCCCCCCCCCCCCCCCCCCCCCCCCCCCCCCCCCCCCCCCCCCCCCCCCCCCCCCCCCCCCCCCCCCCCCTTGGGCAAGGACTGACATCATCTAAAACAAACAAGCAAAAGAACAGGACATTCTCGCTGTGTGGATGGAAATGGGCTGGCGTGTTCAAATGGTTCCTGGAGAAGTATGCCTCCCTCTCCCTCCCTCTCCCTCGCTCTCTCTCTCTCTCTCTGTCTCTCTGTCTCTTTGTCCCTCTCTCTCTCTCTCTCTCTCTCTCTCTCTCCCTCTCTCTCTTAACACGTCACCCTCTTCGGTGCAAAATGGAAACAATAAAATATATATCCCTATAAATATATTGATCATTATTGATCGCAAAGAAAAAGTAGATTTTGGTACAATGGTGGTTAATTTCAAAATATAATGTTTTTCATTCATGGCCAAAAGTGCATGCAAATAGAGTAAATAATATAATAGATATTATTATATATATAAATATATTATGAACGTATAAAAAAGTTGTTTGAAAGTTGCATTCCAAAAAAATACATTAATATGCATGGATGGAAAACATGAGGATAGGTGAAATCCTTGCTTCGGGTAAATTTGGGATTCTTTCTGCACATTTGTTTGCAGATAAAAAAAAAGGCTTGCATGTGTTTCCTATCAGTACCAATCCGACTGCAGTGCATGTACGCCTATAAAGACACCCATTTCAGCTCCGGCCCAATAACTTAGCTATGTCTATACTGGTATCTTGCGGCTTTTGATCTGAAGTCACATGGGAAATATAAATAAAGGCATGTTTGCTCCTCCTATCCTGTTATGCATATGCCTGTCTCTCTCTCTCTCTCGCTCGCTCTCTCGCTCTCTCGCTCGCTCTCTCGCTCTCTCGCTCTCTCGCGCGTTTGATCAACACAGCCTCCTCCTTCGCGGGCCTCCCCCCCCCAGACCCTGTTGGCTCGGGAAAAACATGTTCACTGCCAGGGAAACACTGACATCTCCTGACTGCATCTCCCCATGGACAGGAGAGCTCCACAAGTCCCGCTTCCAGGAATCCAAGTCCTCAGTATGATGGGGGGCGGCGGGGGGCGGACAAAACTGCAATGAAACTATGTGACAAAGCTAAAGCAAACCCCCCCACAACAGCTATGATTTAATAATAATGAAATATACCTGAGTGGCTATTGTAAGTCATCCGGCGGCCCCAACCATGGCGGTGTTAATGCCACGCTCGACAGGGAATCGAACCCCTGACCCCTGCTGCCGGTTGAGCAAGGCAGGGCCCGCTAGTTTTTTACATTTTCCACAGCGGTCACTGCTGGCCCTTGATGGTCAAGTGGAGATTTACTCACAGCAAAGAAGCTCAAGTACCCTCGTTTAGAGCGAGGCCTCGTGGGCGAGTGAACCACCAGCAGGGGACCTGCGGGCGGCAGAAGGGTTCACAGTTCATGTCCGTTAACCACCTTCTGGGTGCACCAGTGTCCTTTCCTGTTGACCCGTCATCACCAGCCATCTCCAATGCCCTTCAGTATTTTCAACCATGGGCGAGTTCCAAACTAAATGTGGCAGTGTCGCCTTAAGATCGAACGTGAAGATAACATTGTGGCTCCAAATGTCATTTGTGAACAGCAGTTAAGTTTACGTTTAAGTTCAGTTTGGTTTTTTTCTATAAACTTAGTGCATCTTTTCCAGCAGAGAGAACATGGAGAAACTGCTTTCCTGACTTTTTGATGTTGTTGGTAAATGTTGGACAAGAAAAGGTCAATATATATTTAGAAAATCTTTGTATCTTAGCTATAGATGTGTTAACAATAATTACAATACAATTGTTTGCAGGTATTATTGGTAGCAATCAGGATTTGAGTTTCATATAAGCATTTGCAAGAAAGAAAAGAAAAGATGACATATCTATATTGGACAGTGAACAAATTGGTATTAGGGCTATTGGTGTATGCAAATGTAATTTGTAACATATTAACCAACCATCTACACTTATACATTTAAGAAAAGGATAGATATATTGTGAGAATGCATAAATCATACACAGCCTAGAGCATTTAAAGATGTTTCATGATGTAATATAAATTATGGTATGTTATGGTAAGGATACTCTGAGTGAAGAGTATAAGGGTTGAATTGGAATCTGGAAGTAAGACAGGTACTAGTATTCATCTTGCAAAAACACTGTATATTTTCAAAATGTGTGTGCCTCTTAATAGCTCTTAAATGTCAATTGCCAAATTGCAAGAATAAATTAGTACATTTCCTCTACAGTAACATTTTGTACACAAAAAAACATAGTAGGTATAGAGGGTAACAGAAACCAATGTTAATAGAATGTCTAAACTGAACTTTGTTGTAATTGTTCTGAAATCAGCGTGGTGTATTAAGAGTATCACAGGGGTGTAGGCTAATAGTAGGGGAACACAGGGGGAGCTCGTAATTATGGGTCTGTAGACTTTCCAGTGCCCATTAACGTCACGAGATACACCTTGGTTCACCCTACTATTACACCTCTGTGGTGATACACAGTATGCGGGAGCACACATCTCCGAATCGTTCTCAATATTGAGACCTGGTACCGTTGTACGAAGTAAGTTCTACATGTTACGGTACCAACCGATTTGAGACAGCAGAGGGCGCAGGTGTTCACTTTCGATTTTCTAACTGTGGTTGTGCAACACTTTGCAGTTAATTCATCATACGAACCAGAGGGGGGAGCCAAAGAAACAATAGACAGCACTCCTTTGTATGGCCTTGGTATTGGGTCTACATGTTTCGCTGAATAAGTGAGGAAAAAACTTGTTTTAAATCGTATACATAGTATAGGTTATATCGTTGTACAGTCGAACGTTTTGATCTATACTAAAATGTAATCAGGAATAAATGACATTAAGTAAAATTAATAAAGTGCCGGTGTAACATGTACCGCTGCTTCAGTTCTTGAAAATGTCTTCCGGCCTGGTAAACGAGGATTAGACATGAGCGTGTTCATGCCAATGAAAGCCCACAACAGCCAATATATGGCTCTCCATCTTACAAGGATGGCACCAACCATGGGGGTGCCACGACACGACCCCAGCCACACACACACAAACACACGACAAAGCAAGTTGGTTTCAAAAGGTTTATTTAGAGAGAGCAGTACACATTGGCAAACATGTGCATTTACATTATCGTTTCTTAGACCCCATTGTGGGTGCGATACATTTTATTTAAAGCAGAAGTAATAAAAGACAATACAAGTAGGCGTCAACGTGAACAATTGGAACACTGTAGCAAGTCTATTCTCTAACCTCAAAGTCAACCGATGTAGTCTGGCAGTCCGATTTGGTAAATAGGACAACGGAATAGGGACGATCATGCAGTTCCCCTTCAATGTTACAAAGAACAGTGGTATTTTATGGGGCCCTGACAACGTCTAGACCCACTACCTATAACTTCATATACCAAGTCCATACTTGGGGGTTAGTTTATGGTGTATACACTCTCCTAGTCTCCACCAACAAGGCACGAATGTGAAGGAAACGGTTCAGTTAATTCACTACACAGACCATGAGCTATTATCACCAGCGAGGCGCTGGTACGCGTTACCATTTTGTCTTCACACACTCGAACTAAAGAAAAGGGCAGCCACTTTAGCCACAGACGTCCAAGTCCACCACAAAACCGACCCGAATGGCTTCGGGTTAAATACGAGAACGGTGACAGTGGTGAAATAAGCAGACGTGTATGAACCAAGCAGCCAGCTCAGTGTTGAGGCTTGGCAACAAGGAGATCCCAGCCTCCATCTTTCTTTTTCATAACATCGTCAACCCCGCCGCCATGTTGAAGTGCCGGGCCCAGCTCGCCGTTCTCGGCGACCGCCGTCTGGCGACAAAGGCGACCAGAACCACCCAACAGAACCGCGGGTCGCACGTACGCCGTTTCCGACCCCATGTACCAGAACCATGTCACCCAAGGTTAATCTCCAAATCCACAAACATGTCGCTTACGACGTCACGAGAGGAGACTTTGACATGAGCTGTCTGAAAAAAACTAATTTACCCCTCCTCAAAAACGACATTAAAACAAATTAACAGGCGACCCATGTAAACGACATTATCCGACACCGGAGTGGATCGTCGTTAGAACCAAGTGACAGGAACATGGAAAAGGCTATTAAATTACGGACACAATTTAGCTAGCAAGCTAGCAGCTAGCGTCGCAATCGGCAGCGGCAACAAACCCCGACCAGGAGTAAACATTATCCCACTACTGTGAGAGTAGAGACACCGACATAAAACGACAGAAGGGTCGGTAGACATGACTCCGCCAGCCCGTTGGAGACAGATCACCGCGTTGGTTCAACGTCTTACCGCCAACGGCAGGGTCCCCGTTGGAAAACGTGGCCTACTTTCTAAAAAGGTCTTTAAATACTGAAATAAATACCCTACCATGGAACTAAACCAAGCACCGTAGAGATGACATAGCACTGTATCATAGTATAATAAATGATACGTGTAGTCTTAAATATAACGGAACTATAACACCGCAGGCTTTCTCCGACTTTTCCCAGCAGCTGTACGGGAATCGTAGTCCACCATTGGGAACAGAGCCGCACGCGAGTCCGCGGCTTGAAACTGAGTCCCGTAAATAGCAAAAGGCGGTTAATAAAAGCCGAAGTTTCGATGACCATCCGATACAGGAACAAAAATAACATAAATATTCCAATTTTGGCTCGAAAATATGAAACAAGATGTGTTTTGTTCTTGTGCTTTCTTCTGAGTTTTTGTAGGCCTCAACCACGAGCTTCTTTTCTTGGAGTCGAAGCTGGTCCAGAGCGAGACGAACGGTAGAACACAGATTTTTTTTAATTTTGCTCTGAGGGAAGAAATTCATATCGGTACATTTCGGAAAACATCGGAAATAAGGCGGGGTTTGTCCAAATTATTGATGTTTCTTTACATCTCGAATGCTATTGGTCGGTGGTGCCATTTTCTTGCATATTATTAACGAAAAACACCAATCGCTGTGAACAAAATAGAATATTCAATTTCTACAATCCAGAAGAGCATAGTGGAACCGCCTCTGTTAATTTATATCCAATAAGATGACTGTGAGCTTTGGCTGGTGACGTCTGAACAGATACCATTGGTCGACTGAATAAACGTGCTTTTCAATTGGCTATACGTGTAATACGATGTATTATTCATGATGTCGTGTGCAATAGCCAATAGGCTCTTTACGATATGGATCCACGCTCCTCCTCTGAATGAGCAAGTCCCTGCACTTTCGAGTGTGTAAACCCGTAGCAGAAATCCAGTCTATAAAACAGAGCGTTGGGCTCACAAGCTCTCAGAAGCGCTGAGAGCGCGCCACAGAGTAGAACAGGAAAAGGAGAGGGGATAGCTGGTAGCTAGAATAGTCGGGAATAAAACGTAAATAATAGGTTCCTAGGGCAGCCTGAAGTTGGGATATCGCCTTCGGAGACGTTCCGGTCACCGCTGGCGGCCTGGACTTACTCCTGGTTACAATTTAAAGCTGTTCCTTCTCACAAAGCGGCGTGCCGAGGGAGGACGCGTCTCTTTGAATAGACAGGATGCACGGACCGCCCTCCGGCGACAGCGCATGCCCATTGCGCCTCATCAAGAGAGTGCAATTCGGCATCATCAGCCCAGATGAACTTGTAGGTTTTCTTTTGGGGACTGGGTATTCATTTATTCTCTGATCGTTCACACATTAATCTTACGATTTCTTCACTAGCCTTGCGGTTTTGATTTCGTATTAAAGACATGGTTCTATTTACAAGGAAACGTTTGCTGTTAGCCTAGCATAGCTAGCTATGTCGAGCTAGTGAGGCTTGTGCTAACTAGCAAGGGCATATTGCAGGAAGTTGGTCAAACTTTCAGCAAACCGTTACTAAATCAGGCCATCTCATGAATTAAACCCCCTATAATATTGACCGTTTTACACGTAGACTTTCACACAAATGTCACAGTGGCGAATAATGTACACTACAGAGCTAATTCTTCTGCCGTCAAGTTTTCACAAGTTTGCTTCACCCTCAACTGATTTAAAATGCAATGAAATTCTAATAAAGGCTAATTCCAAGAAATTCCTTGCTATACATGTTTTATTTCGAAGTTATTTTGGTGTATCACCAGTAATTGTATCTGGCAATGACCATGCAGGTAGTTTGTTAATGTTTTTTTTTTTTTTTAATATATATATATGGTCATGGATTCAACTGAAGTTGACTGTATTTTGAACTTGCTGGTTAAATGACTTTCACATTATGGCTATCTCTTCAGAAACGGATGTCTGTCACTGAAGGGGGAATTAAGTACCCCGAAACCACTGAAGGAGGGCGTCCAAAACTTGGTGGCCTTATGGACCCAAGACAGGGGGTCATAGAAAGATCTGGACGGTGTCAGACATGTGCAGGTAAAGTGAAGCCCGTGTAAGTTGTCGATTGTTACACAAAGGTTGGGAAGCATCTGCCTTGACTTGTTCCTACTTTCACTTTCCTTACAGGCAACATGACAGAATGCCCCGGACACTTTGGGCACATAGAATTGGCCAAGCCGGTTTTCCACGTCGGCTTCGTAACGAAGATCATGAAGGTTCTCCGATGCGTCTGCTTCTTCTGCTCCAAACTGTTGGTCGACTCGGTTCGTATGCTCAGAATGGTTTTCCACCCGCTATGGAGTTGAATATATATGGAAAGCCTCTTTTGTTTCGTTTTCAAAATTAAATCTCAAACCTCCTTTTTGTGTTATCACTGCCACAGAACAACCCCAAGATTAAAGACATCCTGTGCAAATCTAAAGGACAGCCCCGAAAGCGCCTGACGCACGTTTACGAGCTATGTAAAGGCAAAAACATCTGTGAAGGCGGGGAGGAAATGGACAACAAGTTTGGCGTGGAACAGCAGGAGTCTGAGGACATCACCAAGGAGAAGGTAACGTCATCCCTGTCTCCCGGCGGACCCCGACCCCCCCCCATTCAGTTTAACATCGACGTCCACATCGCCGCTTTGCCCCTTGGGCAACACGTGCTTCCCTGTCCTCACTTCGTTGTGCGTCCCTCTCTCCTCCCCCCACCAGGGCCACGGAGGCTGCGGGCGCTACCAGCCACGCATTCGGCGCTCCGGCCTGGAGCTGTACGCCGAGTGGAAGCACGTCAACGAGGACTCCCAGGAGAAGAAGATCCTGCTGAACCCCGAGCGCGTGCACGAGATCTTCAAGCGCATCTCTGACGAGGAGGACGTCATCCTGGGCATGGACCCCAAGTTCGCCCGGCCCGAGTGGATGATTGTGACCGTTCTGCCCGTGCCGCCGCTGGCCGTCCGGCCAGCTGTGGTCATGCAGGGCTCCGCTCGCAACCAGGTACTCCTGACAGTGCTTCTCCGGGGTTAAAAAAAAAAAAAAAGAACATTAGTTAAATGGGTCGGGGAAGCTTTGGTTCCCTTGGAAGGTGTTGTGTTGCTACGCTAATGCGCCTTTCTGTTGCCCAGGACGACCTGACGCACAAGCTTGCCGACATCGTCAAGATCAACAACCAGCTGAGGAGGAACGAGCAGAGTGGCGCGGCGGCCCACGTGATCGCCGAGGACGTCAAGCTGCTCCAGTTCCACGTCGCCACCATGGTGGACAATGAGCTGCCCGGACTGCCCAGGGTACGGATGTGTTCTTTGTTTTGAATGTGAACGTGAAAATGCTTTCTTTTTTCGTCTAAATGCATTTCGCATTCACACATCAGTCAACAGAATTGTTTTCTTCTTCTTCTCTTTGTAGGCGATGCAGAAGTCGGGGCGTCCACTCAAATCCATCAAGCAGCGTCTGAAGGGGAAAGAGGGGCGCGTCCGCGGCAACCTGATGGGGAAGCGCGTGGACTTCTCCGCGCGAACCGTCATCACCCCGGACCCCAACCTGCAGATCGACCAGGTGGGCGTTCCGCGCTCCATCGCCGCCAACATGACCTTCCCGGAAATCGTCACACCCTTCAACATCGACAGGTACGCCTCGTTCTCTCTCTCGCACGCCAGAGGCCGCTCGGCCTTTCGTTGACGCCTGTGCGTTACCGGTGCGCTGAAACCCTCCGCGCTCTGCTCGATCGGCGCCAGGTTACAGGAGCTGGTCCGGAGAGGAAACAGCCAGTACCCCGGCGCCAAGTACATCATCCGCGACAACGGGGACAGGATCGACCTGCGGTTCCACCCTAAGCCCAGTGATCTTCATCTACAGATCGGCTACAAGGTAAGACCACTGGACATGCCCCCATCTGTAATAAAACCCAGCATATCTAAAAGTATTCTTGGTTAATGAAATATCCCCCCCCCCCCCACCTCACAAACACAGGTGGAGAGGCACATGTGCGATGGTGACATCATCATTTTCAACAGACAGCCCACGCTACACAAAATGTCCATGATGGGGCACAGGGTGCGAATCCTACCCTGGTCCACCTTCCGAATGAACCTCAGGTGACACATTATGGATTACGGATATCATTTGTACTTGTCCTTGACTATCATTCACTAACTAACCTTACTAGGCACGCCCTCTGGAAAGCACCCAGCTGGCTCGCGTGGCAATTGTTGTGGTTTTGATAGTTAATGAATCACACATTGCACTGCAGCGTATAATCAGCTCCTACAGTGTGAACTTTTGTGTTTGCTTGTGTCAATAACGAGTCTCGCCCCCCCCTCCCCCTCTAGTGTGACCACCCCGTACAACGCTGACTTTGACGGGGATGAGATGAACCTGCACCTCCCCCAGTCCCTGGAGACCCGGGCCGAGATCCAGGAACTGGCCATGGTGCCCCGTATGATCGTCACGCCGCAGTCCAACCGGCCCGTCATGGGAATCGTGCAGGACACCCTCACGGCTGTGCGCAAGTTCACCAAGAGAGACGTTTTCCTAGAGCGGGTAAGGACCTCCAGTTCCCCTTTTTATCTTAAGTGAAAAGTTTCTCAACACTGATGAATTCACTCCCCACGCTCGCACATTGAACTCCTTCCACGGACCGCTCGACTCACCCCGTGCGCGCGCCTCTCTCCTCCCTCCACGACAGGGCGAGGTGATGAACCTGCTCATGTTCCTCTCCACCTGGGACGGCAAGGTGCCCCAGCCCGCCATCATCAAGCCCCGCCCCCTGTGGACGGGCAAGCAGATCTTCAGCCTCATCATTCCCGGACACATCAACGTGATCCGCACCCACAGCACCCACCCGGACGAGGAGGACAGCGGGCCCTACAAGCACATCTCCCCCGGGGACACCAAGGTCTGGAGCGAAACCTGTCCAACCCGGCGCCGCACGCTAGGCTACCGCTAAGCCCTTTATCGCCGAAATCACTTCAAATCAAACTTTATTTCTAAAGCACATTTCGAGAGGTTTTGTAGCATAATGGGCTTCACAATTCACGAATTGAAGGTAGACTAGGGCACGCAGACTGAGATCATCTGCCTTTGCAAAAGTGTATGTTGAAAAATATCCACCTTCATGTATGAAAAATCACCCAGCTTCCATGATTGTCATACAGCACACTATTTGAAGCGTCCCACTCACCGTTGCTGTGTGTCCCGCTGCCTTCCAGGTGATCGTGGAGAACGGCGAGCTGATCATGGGGATCCTCTGCAAGAAGTCTCTGGGTACGTCGGCCGGCTCCCTGGTCCACATCTCCTACCTGGAGATGGGCCACGACATCACCCGGCTGTTCTACTCCAACATCCAGACGGTGGTCAACAACTGGCTGCTCATTGAAGGTGAGAATGCCGGAGCAATGGTTCCTACTATCATAGGACATTTTTGCGTAAAGTGACAGAAGGGCAAAGACTGCGGCGAAGGACATGGTTTACATTTTTCGACATCGGTTAGCTGTCGTCAGTTGTACTCACCACACTGGTTGTGGTATCCAGGTCACTCCATCGGCATCGGAGACTCCATTGCTGATGCAAAGACCTACCTTGACATCCAGAACACAATCAAGAAAGCGAAGCAAGATGTGATAGAGGTAAGGGCGCGCTCACTCATGCGCCAGGGACCCTGACCCTTTGGGGGCACCGACGACGGTGAGACAGGAGGGTTCCTTAACGATTCGCGGTGGTCCCCTCCACGCCCACAGGTCATCGAGAAGGCCCACAACAACGAGCTGGAGCCGACGCCCGGCAACACGCTGAGGCAGACCTTCGAGAACCAGGTCAACCGCATTCTCAACGACGCTCGTGACAAGACCGGGTCCTCCGCACAGAAGTCCCTGTCTGAGTACAACAACTTCAAGTCTATGGTGGTGGCCGGCTCCAAGGGGTCCAAGATTAACATCTCCCAGGTGGGCACCGGCTCAGGGCATTGAGAATCGAGGTCAACACATGACCGTGTTCAACATGAGCGAAATAGAAATCCGTCCTCAACTCGCCATCCATGTGGTGATCTCTCCCCCTCCTGCAGGTCATTGCCGTGGTGGGGCAGCAGAACGTTGAAGGCAAGCGCATCCCCTTCGGCTTCAAGCACCGCACGCTGCCCCACTTCATCAAGGATGACTACGGCCCCGAGAGCAGGGGCTTCGTGGAGAACTCGTACCTGGCCGGCCTGACGCCCACAGAGTTCTTCTTCCACGCCATGGGAGGCAGGGAGGGTCTCATCGACACGGCCGTGAAGACGGCCGAGACAGGTGAGCCACGGCGGCCGGGGCGGAGCGGCGCGAGAGGAGAGTAGGGCCACTTGTTGTCTCTGTATATGTATGTATGTATAATATAGAGCAGGTTTTCAGTTGGGCCATGGTTCTTCACCTCCAGGTTACATCCAGCGTCGTCTGATCAAGTCCATGGAGTCGGTGATGGTGAAGTACGACGCCACGGTGCGGAACTCCATCAACCAGGTGGTGCAGCTGCGCTACGGCGAGGACGGGCTGGCCGGGGAGGCCGTGGAGTTCCAGAACATGGCCACGCTCAAGCCCTCCAACAAGGCCTTCGAGAAGAAGTGAGTGGGGAGGGGGGGAACGTCGGCCAAGCGTGTTTAGAGGGATGCTGCTGTGGAGGCAATGGTCTCTGTAACACCGAGGTAGAATAGTAGGGGAACACAGGTGTATCTCATGACGTTAATTAGCACTGATATACTACAGACCCTGATTAACTTAAAAGAGCTACACCTGTTTCAATCCCTATCAGATTAGTTTATACTTTTTAGCAGTTTGTGGTACTCGATGTGTACCCAACAAGAGACCAGTAGGCACTAAAACACACTGGGTCTTGGTTTATGGCCTTTTTTGGTTTTCTATCCTTCTTTCCAGAATAAATCCTTTCAGTGTAGCGTTCCTCAGCCGTCCCGGTGGCATGTTCAGCCGGTGGCTTAACCCGGCCTTTATCCGCCCCCGTTAATCCAGGTTCAGGTTCGACTGCACCAACGAGCGCGCGCTGCGGCGCACCCTGCAGGAGGACGTGGTGAAGGACGTGCTGACCAACGCCCACGTGCAAGGCAGCCTGGAGCGGGAGTACGACAAGATGAAGGAGGACAGGGAGATCCTCCGCGCCATCTTCCCCACCGGAGACAGCAAGGTGGGGAAGATGTGATGATCAGGAGTGTTTCTATGAGCTGACGTGTGGAGGAGTACGATTCTTACCGCGCTCTTCCTCGCGTTTAGGTGGTGCTGCCGTGCAACCTGGCCAGGATGATCTGGAATGCCCAGAAGATCTTCCGAATCAACCCCCGGATACCCACAGACCTCAATCCGCTCCGTGTGGTGGAGGGTATGCCAGTCCTGATTTTTTTTATTAATTTTAGAGTGGTTTTATGACACACCAAGCCACGGACTCCCTCAACCCAGCACATCTGTGGTATTTAGGCTACCAGGCACTTCAATCAACCAAGCAATTGAAGAGTGACTTTCAGTCAACCAAGATTTTGTTTGACAACAGCCCTAATATTCCCTTTGTCATCAAGTTGACAAATGTTTTACTGGCGGATTAAAGTTCTTCACCTAGACATCTTCAGCAGTGCTTAGTTACATAAAGCCTCCTTGCCCATCCACACAGGTTATATAAAAAGTAGTCCACAGTCAGCTTAGACTTGAGGAAGGCTCCCTCAATGCAGTGCAATACAGTGGATTTAAAGGTCTTATTCCCTGCATCAGTGCATTCATTAACTGGAGAATGTTGACAAAGCATTTCCAAGACAGAAATTGGTACCGGGACAACCTAAGTCCCTATTCCTTGGAATATCTTTGTCTGAAATGTGGCACACGGATCACAACTCGTCACACTCGGCTGCCCGCAGGCGTTCGAGAGCTCAGCAAGAAGCTGGTGATCGTGAACGGCGAGGACCCCCTGAGTAAACAGGCCCAGGAGAACGCCACGCTGCTCTTTAACATCCACCTGCGCTCCACACTCTGCTCCAAGCGCATGACGGAGGAGTTCCGCCTGTCCACCGAGGCCTACGACTGGCTGCTGGGAGAGATCGAGACCCGTTTCAACCAGTCCATCGTGAGTCCAGCGCCTCTCCAACTTTTGACCACCGATCGGGGTCCTGTTGACGCGCGATCCGCAGATAGTTCTTAGCTTCTCTGTGAGACAAACTGCAGCTGAAATGCACGTCGTCTCAAGGATGGAGAGAGTGTAGCAAGCTCCTCTGCTCTTCGCATTTGTAGACGTGGTGTACACCGCAAGTAAGAATTCTTTCTCCTATCCAGACCCACCCGGGTGAGATGGTGGGCGCCCTGGCCGCCCAGTCGCTGGGAGAGCCCGCCACGCAGATGACACTGAACACCTTCCATTACGCCGGCGTGTCGGCCAAGAACGTCACGCTGGGTGTGCCCCGACTCAAGGAGCTGATCAACATCTCCAAGAGGCCCAAGACGCCCTCGCTCACGGTGTTCCTGCTGGGGCAGGCGGCGCGCGACGCGGAGCGGGCGAAGGACATCCTATGTCGACTGGAGCACACCACCCTGCGCAAGGTGAGGACCTCGCTGACATTGTGGGGGGGGACCACCAAGGACCTCGCATTGTTGGGGGGGGGGGGGGCAGCCTTTGTGGGGGGGCTGGTGTCCTCGTATTCCCCCGTGAACACACTTAACAATACTTCTTCTCCGCCCTCTTCGCCCAGGTGACGGCCAACACCGCCATCTACTACGACCCCAACCCCCAGAGCACGGTGGTGACGGAGGACCAGGAGTGGGTCAACGTCTACTACGAGATGCCCGACTTTGACGTCACGCGCATTTCCCCGTGGCTGCTGCGCATCGAGCTCGACCGCAAGCACATGACGGACCGCAAGCTGACCATGGAGCAGATCGCCGAGAAGATCAACGCAGGTGAGGCCTCCACGTACCGGGGGAGGGGAGGGAGAAGGAACTACGGCTGGAGATGTGGACGCGCTGAGCGGCAATGTACATGCGTTAACCTGTGATGCTTCGCCACGTCTGGCCAGGTTTCGGCGATGACCTGAACTGTATCTTCAACGACGACAACGCCGAGAAACTGGTTCTGCGGATCAGGATCATGAACAGTGACGAGAACAAGTTCCAAGAGGTGGGGAAGGATTGGTCTTCTGTAGCACACTGAACCACCATGTGGGTGATTCTGCCTTTGCACCATTGCTGACTTGACTTCCTAATTTGTTCAGGACGAAGAGGTGGTGGACAAAATGGATGACGACGTCTTCTTGAGGTGCATCGAGTCCAACATGCTGACAGACATGACCCTACAGGGTATCGAGCAGATCAGCAAGGTAATGCAGGAGCACCTTTGACACCTCAGATGGTTTCAATGAATTACACCAGTTGCCGAAATATCCTTTTTTTTTAATATCATTGGAAAGTCCGAATTGTGTGTGTGAAGTGCCAACTTCTGTTGTTTTGTCCCTCCAGGTGTACATGCACTTGCCCCAGACGGACAACAAGAAGAAGATCATCATCACCGAGGAGGGTGAATTCAAGGCCCTGCAGGAGTGGATCCTGGAAACGGATGGCGTGGGACTCATGCGGGTCCTCAGCGAGAAGGACGTGGACCCCGTCCGGACCACGTCCAACGACATTGTGGAGATCTTCACGGTACGCACGAGGCCACCTCAAACTTTGTCGTGCTTTGGATGTATCCCGGTATGTTCTTTTGGAGAGCACGATGAAACGAGCGCAATCGGTCTCAACCGTCCTCCTCTCCCTTCTCAGGTGCTTGGAATCGAGGCGGTCCGGAAGGCCCTGGAGCGCGAGTTGTACCACGTGATCTCCTTTGACGGCTCCTACGTCAACTACCGCCATCTGGCCCTGCTGTGCGACACCATGACCTGCCGAGGCCACTTGATGGCCATCACACGTCACGGCATCAACCGGCAAGACACGGGCCCCCTCATGAAGTGCTCCTTTGAGGAGACGGTAAGTGTGACGCGTGCGCGTGCGAGAGAAGAGGTTCATCTGGCCTTGACCGACAAGTCTGGTCCCCTTTCCCCCACTTCTTCACTGCTGAGCGTGGGAACAGTGAAATACACCACATTTCACTGCACCGTGTGATGAACGTGTTTGTGGTGCCATTGTGTCGCCCGCCAGGTGGACGTGCTGATGGAGGCGTCGTCCCACGGGGAGACCGACCCCATGAAGGGCGTGTCGGAGAACATCATGCTGGGCCAGCTCGCCCCGGCCGGCACGGGCTGCTTCGACCTGCTGCTGGACGCGGAGAAGTGCAAATACGGCATGGAGATCCCCACCAACATACCTGGCATCAGCGTGGCGGGACGTAAGTCGGACAGTCACAGATTCACTGTGAATTGGGGCGGCAGTAGCTCAGTGGTTAGAGCGGGTCGTCCACTAATCGTAGGGTCGGCGGTTCGATTCCCTCCTCCAACTGTCCGCATGTTGAAGTGTCCTTGAGGAAGACACTGAACCCCAACTTGCTCCCCGGGCGCTGAACATAGCTGCCAACTGCTCCTATCATAGGATCGGTCAAATGCAGAGAACCAATCCCCTCCACCCCCTTCCCTCTTGAATTTCCCTCAGGGAACAATAAAGAATCTTGAATCTTGAATTGTTAGGCCGCGTTTTTGGTGAATTGTTGGGATGTTGATTTTAATTTTTTTTTTTTTTGCGTGTGTGCAGCTACTGGAATGTTCTTTGGCTCGGCGCCCAGCCCCATGAGCGGCATGTCCCCCGCCATGACCCCATGGAACACGGGTGCCACCCCGGCCTACGGAGCATGGTCCCCCAGTGTCGGTGAGTGTACACACACCTGTCTCTGTGCGGTCCCTGTCGTGTTTGCTTTCCGAGGCGCTCACCCATTGGCTCTTCTCTCCCCCTGCGTCCAGGGAGCGGCATGACTCCCGGGGCGGCGGGCTTTTCTCCCAGCGCGGCGTCCGATGCCAGTGGCTTCTCTCCGGGCTACTCGCCGGCCTGGTCCCCTACCCCTGGATCGCCGGGCTCCCCGGGACCGGCCAGCCCCTACATCCCCTCTCCAGGTAGGTGACGCTCACACGGTGCCTTTCTGGTTCGGCCGGGCTTGCACCAGGCCAACCAGCTGGTTCTGGTTCAGGGGTAGTTAGTGGGGGTCCCGTGACGACGGGTTGGATGACTAAATATCACACTAACTATCAACACTCCCCATGTGACTGTTTTGACCTTTCAGGTGGGGCCATGTCTCCCAACTACTCGCCCACCTCCCCGGCCTACGAGCCGCGCTCCCCGGGGGGCTACACCCCGCAGAGTCCCGGCTACTCCCCGACGTCTCCCTCCTACTCCCCCACGTCCCCCTCTTACTCCCCCACCAGCCCCAACTACAGCCCCACGTCCCCCTCTTACTCGCCCACCTCGCCCAGCTACTCCCCCACCTCGCCCAGCTACTCCCCCACCTCACCCAGCTACTCCCCCACCTCCCCATCTTATTCTCCTACCTCCCCTTCTTACTCCCC
>JAOPUH010000058.1:1844744-1861918 GCA_027123175.1 Urophycis cirrata | reverse complement strand
CCCCCCCCCCCCCCCCCCCCCCCCCCCCCCCCCCGCCCCCCCCCCCCCCCCCCCTGGCCCCGGAGTAAAGAGCAGCCAGCTCCCAGGACGGCTCGCTGAGAGCTGTGTTCCAGAGCAAAGCGCAGCGGCCCAGAGCCTAGCAGGACGTCGTCATCAAGGCGGCTGCTCTGGAATGAGATGGGAGAGTGTGGGTGACGCGCTCAACGGGGCCACGCCCACCCCAGAGCTCCACGGGCGGGGGTGCGGCCCCAGCTTTCCAAAAGCAGAGGAGGTGGTGGTGTGAATCATGGTGTGAATAGGCAGTCCCGCTCCTCCTTCACCCCTTAAGATGACTGCAATGAATGCAGAGAGAGAGAGAGAGAGAGAGAGAGAGAGAGAGAGAGAGAGAGAGAATGAGTGTGAGAATGTCTAAATGATGTGTCAATAGGGAACAGTTTTCATCCATGACTTCCTGCGTAAAGTTTCGGAAATGTAACGCAAAACACAAGAAATAGTATAGTCAATAAGTTAACAGAAAAACACTAGGCAGCACTACATCGAGGAAAAATATTAAGACAGCCAAGTTAAACAAAACTTGCTCACCCTGTTCAGCAGGTTTACCCCAGCACACACCAAGCCCCAGGACATGGCCAATCATTAAAGATAGATAGATAAGAACTTTATTTATCCCCTTAAGGTCTGAAACCTCGGATGATTGAATCCTTAAGGATGTGAATAGTCATGAGCTCTGTTCTGTGCCTTCCGCATTGGTCAGGTCCGAGTCCCAAAGAGCTGATTTTACAAACTGCCATTCAACTGTCTACGCTGTGTCGGCATGCATTCAGTCATTTAGAGGGTGAGACAACAGAGGGTGAGACAGAATAGTCAAAAGCATATGAATCAGTCACTGCAAACATTGCAACAAATGCAAAGGTTAGTAGGTTTTATTTGAATCCACATACCTTTCTAAACATTGTTATTTTAATGAAACGGACAACACGTATCAGTTTGTATAACGGTATGCCTATTTTACAGAAAACAAAATCAGGGTGCCGTTTCTGAGGGAACGACGCACGGCATGCGGTCAGGCCTGTTACGGCATGTTAGGGCATGTTATAAAATACAACCACCGGATCCTCTGACTCCGACAGGCAGCCCTCTGCTGCAGGCCGGACAGGGGGGCCGGAGGGGGGCTGGACAGGGGGGCCGGACGAATTGTGCCATGGAAAGAAAATAAAATGTGTCATCACAGGGACTAAATATAGGCCCACAACACATCTGGAACGGAAAGCGTCTCAGTGTGATCACATAACATGTCGCGCTGAACATAACATGTTCAGCATGACTGCTGAATCGGCAGAACCAGCAGAACCCTCTGTTATCGACACACCGTACTCTTTTCAACGCATTCCTGTGGACCCAGCTCACATCAGGGTCAGTCGCTCTAATCACAACACCTTGAAAACTAGGAGACGCTTCCCAAAGAGACAGCACAGACACCTGATTTCATTTTATTTTCATTTTTGCATTGTATTTATATGTACCCTGGCTGCTATGGCGACCCAATTTCCCTTCGGGTATCTATCTATCTATCTATCTATCTATCTATCTATCTTTAACAATAATGTGTGCCTCTCTTGAATACAAACAAGCGTACCAATGGTTTAATCAATCGTCCAGTGTGATATGTAGAAAGGCACATTTTGCAACAGGGTGACAGGGCAGGGCTGGGATCAGGTTGGGATATGATGTAAATTCCCCCCCTGGGGGATCAATTAAGTCTTATCTTATCTTATATTGGGCATAGTAGATGGGGAAAATCAGAAAAGCAATATTCATCAATCAATCAATCAATTAGGATTAGTAAGTAGGATCTAATATTGGTGATAGACTGTATGTAAAGCTGTGATTATACACTCTGATACAGGAGGTGGCGGTATGCATTGATAACCGTCGATTTGCTTTCCGCCCGTGGACTAAAGAGGAAGAAGAAGAAGAGATATAGGCCTGGATCACGGCCATCCCTTTTTCTTTTCTGAGCTGTCGTCTGGCCTACGTGGAGCCGAACCTCAGCTTGACTGCATCCGAGCAGTCCGGAGAACACCGTGAGAACACCGGGGATGAAATAAGAAGAACAGCTAGGCTGATCGAGGAGCAGAGGGAGAGCTGGTGCAGCACCGAGAGGGCAGACCCATCACACGACACAGTGCGGATATCCGGAGAACAGGAGCCGTCGTTGGAGTCGGGTTTACAGACCGTCGGGAAACAACCAGCAAGGAGCGGTACCAGGATCATCCGGTGAGTCTTACCCGACAGCCGCTGGTGTTGGGAGTGGAACCATTGGTCAAATCGTGCTGAAGTCTACCCAGAGCCACTTTGTTAGATAATCTGGCCAGCGCAAAACATTTTTTGTACATGTGCTGATGTCCCGCTGGGCCACAAACTACCGCACCGTGAACGACTAGGCGATCAGACCGAGAAATGACAAAAGGTGTCCTGTAAACGTGTTAGCACAAGAAGACGGGGCGTTTTGTGATAAAAGTTGATGTTCTGCTGTATTTTGCGCGTCTTTCCGGCGGACGGCGATGCCCACCGTGACTTGTTTTGTTGTCCCGCTCACGCTGTAGCCACCACGCGTCGACTAGCCTGTTAGCTTCGTCATTTACTGCATTTTGGAGCGCAGTTGCGCAAATGTGCGTTTCATTCACCGAATTTTTGCACTGGTGTCGTAATGACTCTGTATTATGACTCCAACCGGCCACATTGAAGCGGTGGATCTGGAACAAAGGGCCCCTCTCCGGAGGGCCCGGCCCATGTGGCCAGCTCGGGGCTTTTACGCACGCTTGGTGCGCACTAGGCCACGGCCTTAGCACTGCGGACAACCCATTGGTGCCAGTCTGTCAGCAATGCATGACATAAGCACTCCGTGGAGTTACATTTTGTGTGTACACTGCGGCCAGCTCTGCTGCTTGCCAGCGGCCTGCCCCCCCCCCCCACCCCCCGGTGCGGTGCCGACACATGTAGTGGGGCGGGTGATTGTTAGCTCACGGTGATAATACTTGTGCAGCTTGTGCTGTTTTGCACAGATGGAAAAAAAAAAACTTACGTCTACGGCTCAGGGGAGGCGGTGTCTTACTGCACACGGGAGCCCCATGAGTCAGTAGGATGCACTTTCTGACCAAAACCTGGGTTTAACTCGGGTGAGGTAATGACCCGGTCCCCGACTGCCACGTAACGTGTTTTCCCCACCGGGGCCAAACCCAGTAGGCGCCACCAGACCAGTCGGTCTACCAAACATTATGATGCCTTAACGCCTTTCGCGGGGTGGTGCGTGTGTTTAGTCGGTTTAACCCCAAATGATTTATTCACGCCACACGCACCCAACCAGCTGGTGCGCCAAACCCATTAACCTAATACTCAAATATTAAAATTTAGAATAAACTATCCATATCAGATTTAAGTGGGTATGGCTATGGTTCTCTGGCTCGGTTATTCAGATATCCTATCTTAAACCAATAGGGTCCTTTTAAGATGGGGAAAATGTCGCTGATAAGGTGACCACATTTGGTACGGAAGGAGTGCAGACCGCAGAAATGACTACGGTTAGGTTTGCACTTTTGACCAGACGTGGGTTGAACTGTCATGAGTTCTTGTACAGAAGTCTGTTCGAATGTAGTGTTTTGTTTGACAGCCGATACGAGAATAAAGTGAGTGTGCATTCGGGGGTAGGAACCTCCATACCTCCCCCTGGTGTACAAGTTGACGTGCTGCACGTTGAGATGGTAGGCGGCTCTGTGCAGATCCAGGCGTGTTTGGGACATGGTTCTTCGCAGACCTGAAAGTCCAGCTTTAACTTTTGCTGTGCATGCAAACGTAGTGATTTAATCAGGCCAGCCCAGCCCACCACCCGGTGCAATCGCATACCGGGCCAAATGCCACACAGTGTCCTTATTTTGCTATAAGAAAAAGAACTGAACAACTGAAGAACTGCTGATATCAATAATCGACCATAACTAAAAATCAATCTTTTTTTTCTTTTTTTTTGTCATCTCAAACATGGCAGATTTACGCAACCATGGAAGAAGACCATGGAACCTACCACAAGGCTGATTCTGGGGCGTCCTGCACGTACCCCATGCAATGCTCATCGCTGCGCAAAAACGGGTTTGTGCTCCTGAAGGGCCGACCCTGCAAGATCGTCGAGATGTCCACCTCGAAGACCGGAAAACACGGCCATGCCAAGGTGAGTCTGAAACGAAGGATCTGATGGCGGTGATGCTGATGGTGGTCATGATGGTGGTGAAACGAATGACGCCTGAGCTAATTCCTCATCCTGCGTGGCCAACCATTTCCTTGTCTGGTAAAGGAGAGGGCATTTGCAGTCTGTCCATCCACATCTTCGTTGTATTGAAGACATGGATGGATAGACTGAATGTGATTTATTTATTTTTATTTATTTATTTTTTTTTATTACTGCGCATGCGGTTCTTTTGAACACACTAATAATCTCTCTATGTTGTGCAGGTCCACATGGTTGGTATAGATATCTTCAATGGCAAGAAGTATGAAGATATTTGTCCCTCCACACACAACATGGACGTTCCCAATGTCACCAGATTGGATTATCAGGTAGGTCTCTGTCTGTCTGTGTGTGTGTGTGAAAACATTTTATTCAATCTGTCTTGAGTTGACGTCATCTTCCCCCCCCAGCTGGTTGGGCTGGAAGATGGCTACATGTCCTTGCTTAAGGAAAACGGCGAGACGAAAGAAGACCTCAAGCTGCCTGCCAACGATCTGGGCAAGGAGATCAGCGCCAAGTATGACGCAGGGGAGAGTTTTATGGTCAGTAGTGTCCCTCCCATAAGCTTTAAACGTGGTGCTCCGTCATTGTGGCAGTGGCTCACGTGAACACCATGCCCTGACACCCGCCTCATGTTCCCCTTCTGTTCTCTGCTTGTCCAGGTCACCATTCAGACCTCAATGGGGGATGAGGCTGCTGTCGGCACCAAGGTTCTGAATGAGTAAACGGCAGCCACAGGTAAGTCTTGCTGCATGTGCATCTGGACCTAGCGCGGGCCATAGAAAGTGTGTATATTTTGTGTATATATTCGGTTACCCCCCCTGCACCCATCCACCATCTCGGTTAAAGCACTATGTATGATTAGCATCACTCTGTGTTACTAACCCAACGTGTAGGATTAGCATCACTCTGTGTTACTAACCCAACGTGTAGGATAAGCATCACACTGCGTTACTAACCCAACGTGTAGGATTAGCATCGCTCTGCGTTACTAACCCAACATGTAGGATTAGCATCACTCTGTGTTACTAACCCAACGTGTAGGATTAGCATCACTGCGTTGCCAACATGTAGGATAAGCATCACACTGCGTTACTAACCCAACATGTAGGATTAGCACACTCTGCGTTACTAACCCAACGTGTAGGATTAGCACACTCTGTGTTACTAACCCAACGTGTAGGATTAGCATCACTCTGCGTTACTAACCCAACATGTAGGATTAGCATCGCTCTGCGTTACTAACCCAACATGTAGGATTAGCACACTCTGCGTTACTAACCCAACATGTAGGATTAGCATCACTCTGTGTTACTAACCCAACGTGTAGGATTAGCATCACTGCGTTGCCAACATGTAGGATAAGCATCACACTGCGTTACTAACCCAACGTGTAGGATTAGCATCGCTCTGCGTTACTAACCCAACGTGTAGGATTAGCATCGTCGCTCTGCGTTACTAACGCAACGTGTAGGATTAGCATCGCTCTGCGTTACTAACCCAATGTGTCGGATGAGCATCACTGCGTTTCCAACATGTAGGATTAGCATCGCTCTGCGTTACTAACCCAACATGTAGGATTAATTAGCATCACTCTGTGTTACCAACATGTAGGATTAGCATCACTCTGTGTTACCAACATGTAAGATTAGCATCACTCTGTGTTACTTACCCAACATTAGCATCATAGGATTAGCATCACTCTGTTACTAACCCAACATTAGCATCATAGGATTAGCATCACTCTGTGTTACTAACCCAACATTAGCATCATAGGATTAGCATCACTCTGATGCATTGCTAACACAACATCGCCGCAGAAGCTCACCGCTGCCCTTCTGTTTTCAGGGGCAAACAAGATGGATGTGAACCTGGGGAGAAGTGCAGGAGGGCCTGCTTCCCGCCCACTAATTCTCCATTCCTTTATACTTCCTAGTCTCCTTTACACATGCATATGACAATGTTCTGACCGTCAAAACATTTGTTTAAAAAAAAAAAAAAAAAATTGGTCCCCGATTTTATCAAGGGCTCTATATAATTAGTTCCGTCTGGTCGGAGCACATTCAAGTGCCCCGCGATGAACTGTAAGCCAACCTGCGGAGTCGACATTGTGTCCTTCAACGTGGATGTTGTGTGTGTGTTTTTTTTTTTTTGCTTTGCATTTCTTGTCTTGTTTCTCACTTGTATATCACCCCTGTCTCTAATTAAAATGAACCCACTTGAAAAAAAACCGGCAGAACCAGGTGTAGTTAAAAGATCAACAGTATGGAGGCGGTTTCAGAGGACGCCTCTTCCAACATACTGGGGACTCCTCTCCTACGAGGACCCAAAGTGACCCAGCCATCATTATCTATTGCTTTTGAAACGGCGTTAGATGGGGGTGCGACCGGAACCGTATGGCGAAGACGGTGACCACATGCAGTCAGAAGGAACCAGTGTCCTGATGTCTTCTAACTCTGCTAGGATTCATTAGTGAATGAAATCTCGTGGCGTGTTGGTATCCTGACTTTGTGTTCATAGAAATGTCCCTAATTGTGCAGAATGTCTCCCCAGCCGAAATTAAAAGACGATGCAAATTGTTACGTTGGTTTGTTTCTTTTATTTCAAAAGGAAGGCGATCGGCCGTGGCCATGGGCGTCTTTTAAGAAATATCGCTCCATTACAAAAGCCATGTCTCCAGAACTAAACGGGCACGTTCGAATATGCAAACACTTAAAACAGTTAAACACAAACCAGTAAAGTGAGGACTGACGTTACGTAAGAGCATGATGTTTAAAAGGGAGAGGGGCGGTGGGGGAGGGGGAAACCCGCAAAGCATCGTGTTTGCTGACAACTGGCAAATAAAGACACCTGGGCCCCTCTTGACGCAGCCACTGCGTCTTTAGGGGCGGGGCGAGGAGGAGGGGGGAGCCGGGTCTACTTGCTGTGGTGGTAGAACCGCTGGGCACCCTGCGTGTGGGAGAGGAAGGCCTGGGGAGAGCCCTGGAACGGTGCCTGGGTGGGGAAGCGTTGGGGAGCAACGTCAGCGTGCGCATACGACACTGCTCAGGCTAATAATCGGGAGGAAGAACCGATAGTCCGAACTGATGGCGGGAGTTAAAACAGGGGGCAATGACGTAGCACAGGGCCCACGACGTTATGGAGCCTGTTGAAGCAATCTGCCCCACTCTTGTACAACATCATCATAGAAACGCCTACTTGCTTGTCGGAAAATGTACATAGTTTGGGCTCTGGTCATGTGTGATGGGAGCTTGCAGTCATTTAATTCTTTGACACGCATTCATGCATACATAACATTATGTGAACGTTGCGCTGAAGACTCACCTTGGCGCTGGGGATCTGGACCGCCATGGACGGTGTGGGCAGCAGGCCCGAGGCCGTGGCGTGGAGGGCCTGGGGGTGCATGGGTCTCAAAGCTCCCTAACAGAAGGGTACCACAGAAGAAGAAGAGCCAAGCTTGCATCAAGAAACCGGAGGACAGGTGAACGGTGTTCCCGGTTGGGGACGTCTAAACCTCAACGGCACACCGAAGGCTTTCCGTTATGAATAATAAATAAAAAGGGTTCTGGTTGTAAACCCTCGGGTTTGTCACGATGAACCCTGAGAATTAACAGTGACGGTACATTAACGCTAAGAGCTGATGGATAAGCCACGACAGTCGCGTGCAGCGCTAGATCTCTGCTGCACTCTCCCCTGTGGACTCACGGCATCGGTGAAGCCTGACTGCTGGTTGGCGTGTTCCAGCTGCTTCTGAAGGGATATCCCCGTTCCGGGGATGAAGCCTGCAAAAACAAACCACACCAGTTGTGTTCCTGTGCCTTTCAATTCAAGTTGCGGCTGAATGTCTTGTCTGTCCGGCAGTGGGTCTGAGTACCGACCTGGCTGGGAGGTGAAGTGGCTGTGGACCGGGTAGCCGGGCTGCTGGTGGGGTAAGTACTGCATGGCCTGGAATGCAGATGCAGCTGGTGGTGGGGGACCAGTGGACAACACGTAACACCGTTAGAACAATACTGAATCTGACTGATGGACCCATGAGTTTGTGCGCACACTTCACAAACAAGGGAAGCGATGTGTTACAACTTCAGAAGAAGGAGCAACTGGCACCTCTGATGGTGGGGCTGCCAGGAAAGCGGACCGAGTTGGGTCCGGGGGTGTAGCCGGACGAGTGCTGGGACTGGGCCACACTGTAAGGCTCGTGGACCCCCTGGCCACCGCTGAACTGGCCGTGCTCTGCCGATCCAGAGCTGAACCCTGGCTGGTTCTGGTAGTGGCGTCCCTGGTTGGGGGGGGGCAACAATGTAAGAACAGCAATACTTCTAATAAAGCTAACGGACAGAAACAGGTGGATCATGTTCTGTATTTTTATTTGGGGGGGGTCAACAATTTTTAGGCACCAAGTGCTGGATAATACTGGCTGCAACACCTCCCAAATAATACAATGCAGCCAATAAGGCTCTGTACCACCAACAGGACACATGACCCCGCCATCAGATTTTCCCTAATAGACATCCTGGAGTAGAAAGACAAATAACTGTGCGGTTGACTACCCTCCAGAAGGTTGCTAGCTTGACCCCGTGGCCCCCGGCTCCTCCTAGCGGACTGTCGTATGAATGGGTTAACGTTAGGTGATGACTGTAAGGTGCTTGGAGCGGCCACAGGGATGACGGCTACACTTACAGGGATCACAGGAGTGGGGAAGAGCTGTTTACTGCGTTCCCCCAGCAAGGCCCCGGGTCTGCTGTGGCTGACTGGGCTGCCTGGAAGAGGAAAACATTGAACTCAAATCAAATTGGCAGAGTACAACATGAACAACACCGGTGTGCAAGTTCAAACATTGGGAGGAGAACATGGGTCGGGGGAGGATGACGAAAGCTATGAAAGCTCTCACCTTGAATGCTGAGGAGGTGCTGTCCTGAATGCATGGGCAGACTGGGCTGGTAGCTGGCGGATGTCAGTGTTGTGATGTCACTAGATGAGGGTGGGGGGGGGGGGGACAAACAGAACATGCACTCCAGTGAATACAAAGCAATCTGCAGGTGGTGGGCTGGAAGGTGGTGTTTAGGGCGCAGTACAAAGTCACTCACTACCTCTGCTCCTTCCGCCGTCGCTTCTCCTCCTCATGGAGGACCTTCTTCAGCTGCAGGAAGAGCTGGTGCTTCTCCTCCTGGAGTCCCTGGAGCTTCTCCCCCATCTTCATCACCTGCGAAGGAAAGGGAGGCGCACCAGAGAGACAGGAGGTCAGTCAGCACCCCAGAGTGTGACAGCTGCAGTACCATCATATTAGTTTGCTGTGGTCTTGGGTGTGATACAAAATAGGGGTGAGCCATCCCTCTACTGGACAAACTCCATGCAGCCCTCCCATCGACGGAGGGTAGATGCTGGGTGTTATTTTACAGATACAGTCCATTTTGTCTATACATTGTTTTGAGGTCTCCTTGAGTCCATTTCTTTCCAACCTGCTCTTTGGTTTCCTCCAGAGACATCCTCTCTTCAATCTCCTTTGTCCGTTTCCTCTCCTCTTCCTCCTTCATCTTCTGCTCCATCATTTTGTCCACCTCCTCTTCCTCTAAAATATGGACAGATTTGTTGTGATGCAAGATAAGTGCCATGTGTCGTGATCTTTTATGTATTTGAGCGACCAAAACAATACGTTGTTCAGCCAAATCAAAGGGACATCGACCTTGTCTCTTCCGCTCCCTTTCCCTCATGATGTGCTTGTGGAGGGCTCGGGCCATCGCGTTGGAAAGCTTGGGTCTCTCCAGCAGAGCGGGCATGGTGACGGGGAGTGGTGGTGCCAGCTGTCCAGAGAACACAACGGAACCGCATTGAAACGTCCATTAAATTACTACTCTTACTACATCAATTGTAACTACGTGACTATGGCGTCAAACACCAATGTGGATATTTAGGTAGGCATTTGAAATAATGAGCGGATGTTAAGTTGCAAAATATACTGGGAAATGAATTTGAATATGAAAATGGTGCCAGCTAAGCTAACGTTAGCTTCAACGATCGTCGTAGTTCTAACAAATGTTATGATAATAGAGAAAGGACATCTTACTTTCGTTGTTGTGTGGGTCGTTAACCATAAATGTAGCCGGACAAGCACGTTAATGATAGCGAGTCACCGTTTTTACTTGTTTAACATAGATATTTAACCAATTAAGGTTCAAACTTCACCGCAGGACGTAAATATTGTCATTGTATACTTCCGGGGTCAAAGAGTACGTTCAGCCTTCGAGTGGACTTCTGGGAGATGTAGTTGACTATGGCATGGGTGGTGCAACACCCCTTGTTGGCAAAACATCAGATGTGAAATATGAGATATAACTTTCAACCAATATTATTTTTCGTGATGAAAAATGGATGAATAAAATATAGATATAGATGGGAAAGATCATATGTAATGTGTGTTGAAAAAAACCTGCACACCAAATTGGCAGGCATGAATGATTCAGCAAAATCCAAATGCTAATGAAATAAGCTCCGAAGATAGATGCGATTCACCAAGCGTTTCTGATAAACATTAGTTTCAGTATGAGTGCATGCTCAAAACAATGTCCGAGAAATGCTGATACTCGGCTAGATAACTTTGGAGGGCAGAATCCATAGCCATCGCACAAACATGGTGCCTACAATGCAGTTCATCATTCATATCGCGTCATAGGGCTGATTCTAGTGATGGGGGACAGGTTAAGAACATGCTCCGGTCGTTGATTATGGTCAATAAAAACAGGACACACACCTGGCTTTTATCATATTTTATCTGGTATGGTCATAGGAGGAGAAACAGAGCTATATAATGCAGCTGCAAACAGAGTTACATTATTTTCTTTAAAAAAAAAAAAAAACTGAAGAGGAACCAAAACGTCAGACACATAATTGCTGCGCTTCACGGGTACCTGTATGAACTAAGCCTTCTAAAAATTAAGAACAATATTAACATCAATAATCATAACAGCATTAAGGGACACCTACCACGGAAAGCAGGCATTTAAAGTGATGATTCGTTAGTCTGACACGTTGTTCTACTTCAGTCTAATCAGATGTGAACTTTATTAACTTGTATAGAGGCAGCTAGAGTGTGTGACTATTCCATTCATTAGCCACTCTAGTGAACCAGGGGAAAATGTTGCCCAAAATATATTGGTAGAACATAAGAATTTACCCACCCGAAACCAAAAGAGGCTTTGCTTTTGGCTGGTAAGTAATGCCACTTCTCCCGCCCTGGGCAGATGCATTACATCCTCCAGAAAAGACTAAAATAATCAACTGAACAACCCCCATTGTCATTGTCACCCAGAACTGATTTTATCATACATTCACAACCATCCTCGTTCTTCCTTCAACTAAAAGATAACTACCAAATAACGACTAGTTAATTTAACTTTTTTTTTGTTTCCAAATGGCATCTTATACACAAACATATATATAAAGATGCCATATAGATACATATATATATAGATATATAGATATATATCTATATCTATATATAAACAACTGGCCAGGGGAGCACTCAGACAACGTCCCTGGTGCAGAGGAGCCAGGAGCAGGGAACAGAGTCAGACTGCAGAAAGAGTAACAAAGAAATGCAGGGAAGGGGGGGAAGGGGGAGGGGTAGTTGGTAGAAGTGCATATGACATATGTACTCTGGGAGCTCTAGGCTGCTGAACTGGATTTAATATTTCAATGAATGATGGGAATATTTCAGGGGAAGAGGGGGGAGGGGGATGGAGACGAGTGGTGGTGGTGGTGGTGGTGGTTCAAGGGAGTGGGATCACATTTCCCTTTGGCTTTCTCCGTATACACTCTCGTCACTGTAGGCAATATAGAGGAAAAAGTCCTCTTCGTGGTGCTCCTAAAAAAAACACAGCACATAATAATACAACATTTGAAGACAACATAAGCTTGATGAATCCAACGTAAGCTTGCTGGATTGTACAGTCATTACACGTGTTATTTTGGAAACAGTTATAGGAGACATATTTTGATGTTAATGGTAGTTTTTTCCTCCAATAACCCCCAAAGGGGAGTGTGTGAGAAACCCACGCTCGACTGTCAATCGGGTGCAAAAGAGTTGCCAGGTCAATGCGGCAAGTGGATGTCAAGAACCATCAGGCCCTGTGTTAACCCTGACTCATAGTTTGGCCAGTGATGGCTAGGGTTCCCCTGCAGCCCGCCGCTCTAGCTACTGCTCACCTTAAAGCTAGTGATTAGACCAGCTTGTTTAACTTGTTATTGTTGCCGAGCAACCGGAAGACAACAACCAGAACGGACCACAGATGTCTTGTGGGTCTGAAGGGGCAGAGGATGTTCCGCTAACCCTCCGTGCGCACGGGTTCTACGTTCCATAGCCTACCTGGTACAACAGTCCCATGGTGGCTGAAGTTGGTGGAATGACGTTGTTTACGAAGAAGAACAGAGCATCCTCAGCTCGCAAGTGGATTCTTTTCCGGATGAGGAAATAAAACTGTCCCACTGTGAAAGACACGGGGTATAACTGTTAACATGCAAAACTGGTTGGAAATGAGGCCAATAATTGCAATTTGTGTATTATTCTGAGTAGTGAGCTGGGTTTACCTGTCAGGTCTGAGGGGACAAGATATTTCTTCTTGTCCAGATCTCCTATTCTGGCTTTGGGTGCTTTTTCCACGATGACCTGGTTGTGGAAATGAAAGGAGCATGCTCAAAATCCTAAAGTGATGAGATACACTTAACGAACATCCAGTAAGTATCTGTTACTCCCATCATCCCCATCTCAAACAAGGAGACAAACTGGAGAATGCAATTCAAATAATTACAGGTTCACAGAAATCACTATAATTGTGTGTTGCTAGGGAGGCAATGCGGAGAAAAGGTGCATATCCTTCAGCAAGGAAATAGGCCTAATGACTAAGAACAAAATCGCGGGTTGATTATATGCAGACATTTATAATCACAGCATGTACACAGTCGTTCAGAGTGACATTCAGGCGGACATTTAAAGGACTTCACTGTATCCTGTATCCTGAACATTTGTAATCTATGCTGCTGCAATATGTGAATTTCTCTCATGAGGTATCAATGAAGTATACCCATCTATCTATATCTGTAATGGAGTGTTAAGTAATGTACACGCCTTGTCCACCGAGTGTGAACCGGACGGGCGAGGATGTCCACTGTCAACAGCCTGGACGTCAACAAGCAACCCATCCTATTGGTTAAGGTAACCTGCACTGGGCTCAGAATCTCAACACCCTTTCCGAAACAAAGGTAATGTAATATCCATGAGGTAGACACTGTTTTCCTTTACACCACGATCAAAACAAGGTTCGATGATATGAATCGCCAGGAGAATGTAAATGTGTATTAATGGGTTTATAAACAGCTGGTTGTGGTGGCAGCAGACCGAGCCGAGGTGACACCTCCAGTCCGACCACAGTGCGCGGCCTGCGGGGAGTCTCAGCAGGCCGTCGGGCTCAGCTGTTTCCGAGAAGGAGACACGACAACAGAACACGGAGCCCAACATCTGCCTGGGTGGCACACCCTCACCATAACCAATGGTGTTGTGAATGTGGCACGTTAATAAATATCCTACGACCAGATCAAGCCTGATGTTATATTATCACAGTGGTTCCTTTAGCGGAATGCTAACAACACGGGCTGGGCTAAAGGTACGCCAACGTTACTACTTACTGGAACCCGATCAGGGTACTTCTTCCTTATTTTCTCGCCCTCTGATCGCCTCTTCTCAAAGGGGTGCTCCTCTTTGTATTGGAACTTCATGGTGGAAGTGATGACAGACGGCTGGTCGGTCACGACGAGCTGTGTTCTCGTGGTTTTTCAGCGGACGGTGTATTTTAGGTGTTACTCGACGAAAACAAGCGGAGCTAACTAGCGTTAGCCACAGCTGTTTTCCTAGTGCGACTACCGCGGAGTGATACAATAACAACATGACTACGTATAACGTCAACATGAAGCATACAATGCACTGTGTTTTTTGGAAAACAACAGTATTGTTTGTTTTTTATATTGTGTGTATTGTCCAAGTTGATCTTTATTTGCTGTCATCGTAAACCCTGTCGGTAACCCGAGGAATACTTTTAAGGGGACTATTTTATTTTGCACAACGCCTGCGCCGTATCTGGAAACATAGAGACGGCTGTGAAGCGGTCGCTGCCCTTGTCATATGACCCGGGCCCTGCAGCTGCCAGCGAGAAAACCACCAGAAGTGAAGCAAGATGCTGCGTCTGATTACTGTAGCCTCTCAGCGTTATCGGCTAAGGAAGCAACACAAAAAATGGGTATTAGTGAAGGGCATAAATAAATACCAACCGCCTTAACTTAACCGACATTTTCAATCTGAATCGAATAAGGGACCATGCATGATAAAACAATATGGGGTGGGGTATGCGATATGGTCAAGACAAACATCATACAACTAAGGCATCATAAAATATGTATTTTATCAAAGGTAGTTTATTTATATGTAAATAAACATTTACAATTCATAGAGTAATGTCAACAGTGTGGATGGACAATAACTTAAGAGCATTTAGCCATTACATCAGCTGAGTGTATCAGAACCCATTTCACTTCATTGTGAGTTAATGGTTTGGGAAGACAAACATATGTTTGTGTTTGTGTACAGTACACACACACACATTTCACATTTGATCCATGTTTTTCAACAAATTTATCAAGTAGCTTATTTCCCTTAGTAGACCATTGCTGTAGGCCTATCAGAAAACCAATATATCTAGATGACCATACACGTGTTTGTTGAGCAGGCCATTTATACAAAATAGAAAAAAAGTTTGAAAGTTAGAAGTGGACAACATTTCAATATTGTGTTTAATTCTAACGCATGAAAGCCCATCACAACGAGGCCATATTGCCGTGTCTCATTTACAGATTCAACAATGCACTCATTCAATATGAATTCACCCTCATGTTTAGCAATGAACAGAGGTAGTAGGCACACCAACGGTAGTGTGGCGGCTTCATGAAATAACTGCAATAGAGCAGTTCCAATGTTGTTGACTCCAACTGCCCATTAATGTATAGCACGTTTTTATTAAATTATACGTATAATAGAATTGACAATACAAACCTGTAAAGCTTGTTTTAGTCGCAAGTATGTAAAGAGCCATATACAAGTTAAAAAAAACAAAAAAAACAACGACTCTACACAGGTCTCCTCAGAAAAATATAAGTGTAGCGCTCCGTCTTGCCACGCGGGGGCGACGAAGTATAAAGCAGAGAAGGGGGTGTTTTGTTCTCTTGGCGACACGTTTTTGCTTCTTCACACTCGAGCTTAAAAGGTAGGGAAGGCAATACATTTGAGAAGCATTTTGCCATGTTTTACAACTTGAAATACCGTTTCCGTAGCCGTCGCAGGCCTGGAATAAACCCGTCCAATCATTTCATTCAACCCAAGTGAAACGATTGGATGGATGGCTTACATGTCAGTCTACCTTCCTACCCGGCGACTTGGGCACTCACGGCGCATGGCCGGACTCCCCCACAAGGCCGGGCAGACCTGCTGCTAAAGCTAGCGACAGCTAGTCACATGTTTTGGGGGCGTGGCTTTAAGGGGGGGCTGGGGGGCTGAAGGGGTGTTTTTTTGTTTGTTTGTTGGATACTTAAAAAAAAAAAAATGTAGCCTACTCTTGGCGGGTTCCTCCAAAATTGTCTACATTAATTAATGTCTTAATTAACAAAGCCCAGATGTTAAAACACCAACATACACAACATGAGCAGTGGATTAAAAAGGCATGAAAAACACAGCAGATAGAATTGATTGATACTGACAAGTGTTTTATTAGTAACACAGACTTGGAGACAGCCGATAAGAAGCCAGTTTATGCTTTGACAAGACTGAGATTGTTGAGAAGGCATTTAAAAAGACCGCGGGTGAGGCGATGGAACCCATACAGCATGGGGAGCAGGGTGTTTAAAAAGGGCCAGGCTGAAAATAGGAATCATACAAACCCAACTGCAGCAAAAATAAGAATTAAGTGCAAGTCATTAGTTGAAATTAGGATGGCATCGCATGGTAAAAATGGACGGGCAAAACGTCCCGGGATCCAATTCATAATATAGTATATAACAGCAGAAGAGGAGACAGCAGATATTTAAAAAGTGAAACAGCAGTCGTCACCAGCCACGGTTCCCCCCCCCCCCCCTCCCCATACAACTTAAAAAAAAAAAAAAAAAAGTCCAGTCAATATCGCTGAGCCACTGGATGGGCCCAGAAGTGGGGGGTGAGTGTGGTGGAGGACAAATGAAAGAAGGAAGAGTATCAATCTGCCCGGTAGTTTCCAGAAAGACTTCTACGGATGGTAGGTAGCAAGCAAAACTTCATCACGTCACATTACATTTATCCGTCCGGGTGAAAAATAAAAATCGAGAGCAGTACCTCAGAAAATTCAGTCAGATAGCACTAATCACCGCCGGGGGGGGCCGGGTGACCTTTGAACCTTGTGTGAGGTAAGGGTGAGCTGGCGGGGGTTGTGGCCGCCTACAGAAGTGCAATGTTCAAGAGTGATTGAGGAGAGCCGACACGAGATCGTTGTCCTTTTGACGCCCCGACTGATAATCCTCTTCCCATCCAAACTAAGGGTTTAAAAAGTACTACGAGGGCCGCGGGTGGGAACGCCACCCCCTGCCCCCCCCCTCCCCCGTACGCCCAGCGGCGCCGCCTCCAGGCGCAGAGTCAACATCAGGAGCGGTAAGGCATAGAGGCTCCATTCTGGTGTTCAAAAAGCAAAACAAAAAAAAATAAAATTAAACAAAAAAAAAATAATAAACAAAAACAAAAACAAATAAAAGTATATCAAGAAAGAAACTACAGCCGGCTCCCCGTCCCTAGCCCCTGCGAGTCCTGGGCCCGTCGATCCCAAACTGTTCGTCC
>JAOPUH010000058.1:1828515-1834042 GCA_027123175.1 Urophycis cirrata | reverse complement strand
TACAACCGGCAAGTCGGTCGGACTCAAAGGGAAAAAAAATAAATATTTGGGTCGGTCCTAAATTGACAGGGTCGGTCCTAAATTGACAGGGTCGGTCGGGTTACGGCAAACCAGAATATTTTTAAGGATGGCCTCAAACCCTTTGGATTTGCGCGCACACTTTAGTTACCAAATCAATCGATTTGGCTTCTGACAAAGCTAAGTCCATTCAGCATTTATGACTGAACACAAAAACCTAGCACTTAAAATCAATAGAGAAAAGGATATAGACCGGCAATGGAGCCACAATATAAGGGGTGAGAAATGATGAAGAGAGGTGTCAGATCTCCGTACTCTAAGCACTCAGATCCTGGCAGTGCGAGGCCCAGCTGCAGAACCTGTCTGCTACGTCGAGGTCAGTCGGGCCAGAGAGATAGGAAGCCTGCAGGACGCGGACGGGAAAGCCATTAACTTCAGGTAGCCTTTGTTCTCCACACCGTTCCGCCGCAATGATATTCATGTATGCATTGGAATGTCTCCTTTCTGTTGCCTCATGTGGTCTGAACACCACCACCACCACCACCACCACCACCACCCCCAGGCACCCAGGGTGCTGTCTGTTGGGGCCCCCCCCCCCCCCCCCCCCCCCAACCTGGCGTCCTGTTGGAGGCGTCGGGCTGGGGATGAGTGTGTGACGACATTCGGTTTACTCGGAAAATGCAACTGTTTGCAGCACACAGAGCTTGAGCTTCGATCGTACACTGCGATTCTAAAAGTGATGCTTACTTGGATGATCGTTGTAGGATGTATTTATGTACCCGACGCCTGTCTGTTGGCTGCGTTAGCGCCCAGCGCTAGCTAGCGCTCTGCTGCGCGCCACTATTGCATGCATACCACCTGTATCTCCAACCCTGCTGCCCCTCCATCAGACATGTCGACAAAATACACTAAATGGGACCTAGCCGAACCACAGTCGACTGTATTTGGCGTACACATGAACGCCAACAGTGTATTGATCGCTGCACGGAACACATCCCCGTGAAGCTAACGGTCTGGTACGCCACCATTAACATCTGTAGCCGAGCTAACTGTGGTCTCGGTGTGGGTTACTTCTCTGTCGAGTTTTAGTTTTTTTTTACATGGCTGTCGGCCTCGATCATTTCCGAAGACCTGGGACACTGTTTCCCCCGCTGAACTATCAGTTCATACCAGTTGTGTGAAGCGGGTGCTCTTTTGTACTTGTTGCGTTCGAGTCTTGAGTGCTAGCAAGCGACCTAGCATGTTGGGTTAGCCTTAGCATGCTTGTCAGATAATGGTTTCTAGCTGCGATCCTATTCCCCTTAAAACTTTCACCGAAGTCAACGTTTTTGCCACCGATTTCATGGATGTGCTTTTGGATGTAGGAAAACGTCGAAGCAAGGCATTCAACGAGCTAGCTCGACTGACTTGCTAGCGCCACTACATTAAGGCATTCTCAGTGGCCAAATTGCAATTGTCAAAATTGTTAAGGGTTCTTTTAAAGTTCTTTTAAAACTAGTTAACTTGTGGATATAACTTCAGCTGTGTCGGAGAACCATGCATGCATGTCACGAACGTAACATTTTTCTCTTGTCTTATAGATTCATTATTGACATGCAAGACTGAACCTCTGGTGAGTTCAATTTTAATAGATTATTTTTCATTGATTGTTGTTTCTCAAACGAATGACCACATATCAACACTAACTTAGTTTATGTTGCATACCTTACGTAACACAGCCTAATACACAGCCTTATTTCCCTCCATTCTTCAGCCTCCTGAAAAGAGAAAGAGGACAGTTGAAGACTTTAACAAGTTTTGCAACTTTGTTTTGGCTTATGCTGGCTACATCCCTAGCCCCAAAGAGGTAAGTCACACCGTTCAGCAGCTAAGGAAGTGTAAAGCGCAATCAGTGTTACACACTCATCTCCACCTCATACCTTGGCTTTGAGTAAACTCTTCAAGTGTTGTTTTCCTTCCTTCTTCCTCAGGAGAGCTCATGGTCGCCCACGTCCTCCAGCTCCGCTCACAGCTCGGGGCTGTCGGGAGACGGGGGTGGAGGTAACGGCGGCGGGGGCGGTGGTAACGGCGGCGGCGGCTCGATGGGCGCGACCTGGGGGGACGGCGGCTCGGACATCCACACCATCCACACGTTTGTGCGCAAAGCGCGGGCCAACAAGGGCAAGAACATCCGCCGCATGCACTCGGAGAGCAGCCTGCTGGACAAGATGCGCCTCAAGGACTCCCTGTACGAGAGCCAGGTCGGCAACAAGGCGGAGCGCAAAAAGGACAAAAAATTGAAAAAGCTCTCCCTGGGCTCGGCCATGCCGGTGGCGGACAGCGGCAGCAGCGAGGGAGAGAAGCGCGCGCGCATCAAGCGCAGTAAAAACCCCAAACAGCCCAAGGCACCAAAGAAGCTCAAGAGCTCCACCACCCAGAGCGAGACCGACTCGGAGGCGGGCCACGCGCACGGCCTGCACCCCGAGGCGCGGCCCGCCCGCGACGAGCTGCTGGCGCACGGACCGCTGTCCCCCGGCGCGCAAGGGCCCAGCAAGGCCCAGACGGACGAGTCCAACCGGGAGGCCGAGATGAGCTCGAGCGAGGGCGAGACCTGGATCGCCGACGAAGACATTATGGTGGAGTCGGGTAGGTCTGTCCGCACGCGGGCGCCCCCTCACAAGCACAACTCAGTTGTTGCGTGTTTGACTTGGCGAGAGGCTTGTTTGATAACCCCCCCCCCCCCCGCCCCCTCCTTGTGTTGTGCCACAGGTGATGACTCGTGGGACTTGATCACGTGTTACTGCGGGAAGCCGTTTGCCGGCCGGCCGATGATCGAGTGCAACCAGTGTAGCATCTGGGTCCACTTGTCGTGCGCCAAGATCAAGAAGTCCAACGTTCCCGACATCTTTTACTGCCACAAGTGCAGGGACGTGCGGCGGTCGGGCCACAAGAAGGACCCTTAAGAGCGGGACGGACGGCGCGCACTCAAGACCTCCCACCGAGACCGCGTTCTTTGTTCCTTTGTTTTGTTCCCATCGTCGTCCTCGGAAAACACCCAAGCCCCGCCCCCGCCGCCACGACGCCTGACCACGCCCGCCGTTCTCCCTGGGGCAGGGGGGGGCCGAAGGTGACCCTCTTCAAGACAATCACAGCCGTTCTTCATTTGTCAAGTCTGCTTCTCTTTATTTTTGTATTTGTTTCATTCGCTCACAAACAGCCCTTTGGAACGCCGCAGTTTCCGTGGAGAATTGTCTTTTTTTTGTAATTCAGTTCACTTTTAGATTGACAGCAGGGGTTCATTGATGTTTTAGATACAACAGAATTATCTACCGCGTTGCTGTTCAGAATTATTCCCCAGTCAGTGTACGTCATGTATTCGGGACAAACAACAAATATACTTTTCATTTTCTGTTCCAAAGAAAAATATAATTGACTTTGTTAAGATGCCATGCCCCCCCCCCACACACACACTTATAATCAATGCAAACCCTTATATTGTATAAAAAACAAGAGTTCATTGAAGGAAAAGGTCCCTATTGTTATACGTTTAGAAATGTCTAATATGTTCTAGATGGGCAGCTCATTTTCCTTTTAAATTTCAGCAATTAGTTTGCTTTTATTTAGCAATTTCAGTTTGTCTTGAAGTGTACAACTCATGAACGTTTTTTCAATCTTAAAGATATTTGTATTTAAAAGAAATACTTGACTCAATCATTATTTTTTTTTTCTTTTTGAACTGTACACACATGGAATATAAAGGTCTGGCCCTCTCAAACCTGCATGCAGAACATGGTTAATTTAAACACTGGTCCACCGTTCCTGTTGCCAGGCACACCGTTCAGGGGCAGGGTGGCTAGATTCATTATGTATGTAACAACTCTTCATGATTCAGTGCTTAACAATTCTGTCTGTCTTGTCAGCCGTTGCTTTAAAGTTACCATATACTACCTTCTTTTGTTTTAAAGTTAATCTTCGAAGCTAATGTGTTGTTTTTTTTTGTTTTTTTGTTCGACATTTTAGTTATCTGGATTTCATTTGTGGAGGAAGGAAAGGTATAGAGGCAGTTGCGAGACAGTGCACGAATGGTTGTAAAATGTTAGTTTTTAATTTTTCTTTCTTCCTGTAAAGCCGGTAAGGGATTGTCCTCCAATCATAATCAAGACTCTTTGATATGATTGGCTCTTGTCAAGAAGGAAGTTGACATTAATGTACAGAACTAGAGGTTTAGGACAAACAGAATGGTCAATGAATGGTGGTCCTTTTTTTATTTTTTCCTGTTTTGTTTTACCATTTACCATTTGCATTTCCTTTTGCCAGTGGGAGAGTCTTGGTTAGTCCCCAGTAGAATTTGCACTCTTACCACTCCTTCAAATGTATGTACATATCCTGTTCTTTGACAACTGTACATATGTGAAAGTGAAGAGAAAACAGCCAAGCAAAAACTATATTTTCTGCATTCTGATTTTGTTTTCTTTAATTGTAGCTTGACAAATAAAAGGTCGTTTTGGGGAAACATCATTTGATTTGGTTTTATATTTTATTTCCGATTTGTTTTAATCTGTCATAAAAGCATTTTTATTTACACACTTTTATTCACGCACACGGAGAAGCGCTTGTCACTGTTTTGTCTTGCCACTAGAGGGTGACATTCAATATGCATTGTGGACGTTGGTTGACTCGATACTGACAGTCCATGCATCGGTTAGGATAAATGTAGGTGATGAATGAAAGCTTGACCACAATGCAGGATTCTGAATGGCGGAGATGTGGATGGAAGTCCATAGCCGACATTGTTATTCACTGTATTCTTCCAAGTGGTCGCCGGGCGTGCCCTGTAACAAATGTGTAAGCACGTAAGCATTTATTTCACCATACATATCGCATTCATATGCAAGCTCAATATCCCCATTCCCCCCCCCCCCCAAGAATCAATGTATCGGTGACTTGCCTTCCTGTTTCGGTGACCTGACATTAGAGAAGTGCCGATGGAGTCCATAGGAGCCACTTTCATGCTGTTATTTAGGAAGACATTGAATTCAGATCCACAATGCTGTGAGTGATTATCCATTAGGGAGCCTTGTTTCTCGGCTGCCCGCTGTTATCAGTGCTGAAGTTGCAATTGAATGTGATTTCAAAAAAAAAAAAACATTGTGCAAAATGCATTCCAATTCACTCAAAATACAGTCACTGTTTTCGGGTGATGTTATATTTTTTTAATTGCCGCACCAAAACAAGCACACAAATTGGTTTGGGGGGCGTACGAACAACAAAAAGTGTTTGCCACGCACGTATGTTAGCACTGTTATTACCGAAATTCAAAATGGTGCTCCCTCTCTTCCGGAGACGGCGGTGAGATGTTAGCTGTTGTCTATACCGACCCGCAGCCTGGCGGCGTTCCTCACCGTTTCTCCTGGGCTCCCGTCCGGTGGCCGTGCTGCTGGGGGTCGTGGTGTGAGGCGGGAGGCGGTCGGTCCAGGCGAGAGAGGACCGGCGTGCCCCCACGGGCCCGGCGACCCTCCAGGTCCCAGGG
>JAOPUH010000058.1:1823515-1826015 GCA_027123175.1 Urophycis cirrata | reverse complement strand
CCCCCCACCTCCCCCATCCCTCCCCCCGGGGTCGCGTGCCGGGGGGGCTGGCTATAAGTACACCCACGCTGGAGCGGGGGCTAAATATAGACATACAAATAGTGACCGTGGCCAGGCTGCTGGAAATAATCTGAGCACAGGAGGATATCAATAAAATGCTGTGATATATAATGTGGTGTAATCAGCTGAACAGTGAACTGAAACGAATGTCACGCAGATAGGAGACAAAACCTTTACTACTTTTGGTTTTCTATTTGTTTGTATTTCTTTATTTTTATTTGTGAATTTTTTATTTGTGTGTGTGTATGTGTGTTTCATAATAGAAGTGAATATAGGACTGTTGTGGGCAACTTTGTCTCTTGGTGTTAGCTGAACCATCAGCAGCTCAATGGAACAAAGACAAAGGAGCTCATAGTGGACCTAAGGAGGGTAAAAACACCTGACCCTGTGTTCATCCAGGGGGTTACGGTCGACACTGTGGAGGAGTATGGTGTACACTAGCAATAAGTTGGATTGGACCAGAAACACCGAGGCGGTCTACAAGAAGGGCCAAAGCCGACTCTTTTTCTTGAGGAGGCTAAGGTCCTTCAACATCTGCAGGACAATGCTGAGGATGTTCCGTGAGTCTGTTGTTGCCAGTGCGATCTTCTTCACTGTCTCATGCTGGGGCAGTGGGATGAGGGTTGGGGACACCAACAGACTTAATAGACTCATCAAGAGGGCCGTTCACGTCGTGGAGCTGATTACCCTGACGACCGTGGTAGAAAGGAGGATGCTGTCCAGGCTACGGTCTATCTTGGACAATGCCTCACACCCTCTCCACTCTCGCACCACAGAGCGAGACAGGAAATCATTCCTGCCTGTGGTCATCAAACTATACAACACCTCCCTCAGAGAGTCAGCCACCCCCTCTCTTTAAGTGGTCACTTATCACTTTAGTGGTCACTTATTGCTTTATAACTTGACTTCACTGACTTCACTGACCTTTATATTTCAAATGTCATATTACTGTATGTATGCACATTGTGTTAAAATCCCTAGATGTATGTGTATTTTTTACATATTTTTATATTTAATATTTATATTTCACTGTTATATACTTCTATACTGTTTTTCTCTTCCCTTTAACATTTTACCATTCAACTGGAGTATTTGGAGTGAAACAGTTTCCCTCAGGGGTTATTGAATTATTAAAGTATTTCTGTCTGTTTGTCTGTCTGTCCGAAGCAACGCCATCTTGTAGCCTATTTAAAACGGGGACAGTTTAGAGTTTAATTTGATTAAACGGTGAAAGGAGCTCAGTTGTCTCACCGGAGCATATACTTGCATTTGCTTCCCTCTAGTGGCGAATGCAGAAATAAAACTGGGACTTTGACCGTGAGAGAATTCCTTGAAATGCAAGAGGAAATCACCACCCAGAACTCAGACCTCGACGGTCATCATCATCATCAGATCATTCGTGCGAATAACACATAACCATAGAAATACAAACAGCAGGCATTGACGTCTGCGTTGTCCTCCAGCAGTCAACATGTTGGGGGTGATAGTGACGTCGCTAATCTGATTAGCGACGTCTTGATCGTTGAGTTTCACAAAGGGGAATTATGATCACGTGGTTCCACATAGAGTATGAGGAGGAGGAGGAAGAGGAGGGAGGAGGAGGAGAGAGGGGTTTGAAAGATACTGCTCCGAAAGCCACAGGGAGGAGGAGGAGGAGTGAATGGCACCGTCCAACATCAGTTGCAGTTGGTTTTCTTTCGCTGGCAACATCGATTGACCACCATCATCATAACCAAACGGAGTATCTGCTGGAGCAGCGCCACGTCAGCCTTCAAAGTAAGAGTTATTTCTTGTACATTTTCTCCGTCGGGCTTTCAGGAAATGGACGTGTTTATTGACCAACCCAAACATGCTTCAACACAGAACGCACATTGCCATAAAGACTTTCCGAAGAGACGACGATTACGTTTGACGTTGCGATGCGTTTGACTTGTTGGTTTTTTACGCAACAGGTTTAACGAGCAGGTCGGAAGCTACTGGCCGACGCGCTGTTATGGCTGTGTGACCAAAAATAACACTCTCGGATACATTGGACCCCTCCTACGCCCCACTCTCTTCCATTCTCTTATCATTAATCCCCAGACGAGACGGCCCCACCCACTCCTTCAACCCCCCTGTCACGTTGAACCCTCAGCTCCGTTATCCCTTACTGAAGAAGGCGACCAGCAAGGGGTTAACCGTGTACAGCGTGTTTTCCAACTCGACCCATTTGGGTCTTCCTGTGCTCTGCCCTTCACTTTCCTCTCCAGGTTTCCATAGAGATCCCTGGGATTGGACGGGAGAGCTTGCTTTACTTTGTCCGGCCATCTGATTCCCGCAATGTCCGCACCTGGTGAGTATTATAGGACTGAGGACAATGGGAAAACAACAGACACACACACACACACACACACACACACACACACACACACACACACACACACACACACACACACACACA
>JAOPUH010000058.1:1497527-1512246 GCA_027123175.1 Urophycis cirrata | reverse complement strand
GCAACAAACTTCCTCCTTGTGTTTGCAGATGAGAGGAGTGAATGCTAAATCGGTTCCAAAGCACACCATCTCGGCTTCCTGACACACACACACACACACACACACACACACACACACTTAATGGGATGCTAATGCATGCAAAGTGTGTTCCTCTACGACTCCGGGGCTTATCTGCACCACTGACGTCGGGAGCACGAGAATCTGGGGGTTGTAACCCATCTTAAAAAATAAAGTCGACGGAAAATGCAGAAATGTAGTCGATTCCCTTGAATCATGCGCATCAAATTGCGCCCGCATCCAATCATAACCCGACACATTCTGACGGCGCCCCGGACGCGGCCGCACGCGAGATTGATCCGACTCCCTTTTTTTTATTTTATTTCTTAACCAAATCATTAAATACATTACGGGCAAGGAGCTTGTTCTCGTCGTCGCAGCCGCCGCATCGGCTCATTCCCTTAATGCCTCATAAAAGACGGAAGAAAAAAAAAAAAAAAAAAGGAAAAAAAAAAAAAAAACGGCGCCCGATGATTTGATCCTCGGCGAGCACCGCGTTACAGAGTGTATAAAGCCAGTGGGTTTCTCCCCCGGCGCAGGGGGCCCCGGCGCTGCCTGATGAATGCTAATGGCCGGCACCGCCCTCTCGCCGCTGCGCGCCTGTGCTGTGCACCGCCGCAGCAGCAGCAGCAGCAGCACATGCAACCATAGAAACCGTTCTGCTCTGGTTGAGGCCGCGGCGAGGCGGGCCGTGCCCAGATTAACAATAGGGGCTGCCGGGCGCCGGCGCTCTCTCTGCCGAGGACGTGAACGCACCGCGGCGGATGTGAGCGGAGAGGCGGGCCTGTGGTTAAGGCACAAAAGAGTGGCGACGGCGCTGTGAGGCCTTACCTTGATGGTTTTAGTCTGAAGTCTCAGGCCATTTAAGGTATTGATGGCTTTTTCTGCGTCTTTCGGATCCACGTAATTCACAAATCCGTAACCCAGACTTTGCCCTGCAATGGAAAGAACAAAGAGCAAAAAAGAATGTATCGTGAATGGTTGGGGAAGACGAGTAGCGTGAATATAAAAAGCACAGCTTCCTTGTAATCGCGGCATTATTTGGAGCAAATGTCTCTCCTGGTGAAATGAAAACCCTGGTGGATGCTGGGTAATTGTACTACCAGAGCACACACAAAACGAACCAAGCGCGTATTTCTGTCATTCCGGAGGAATTCCAGCACAATCTTTTTTTTTCCCCCCGGTACTGTGTCCAAACCCAGACAGGCGCGGCGCTGAAGGAACGAGAGCACGCACACGCACACACACACACACACACACACACACACACACACGACCTGACAGCGCC
The DNA here is from genome assembly GCA_027123175.1 of Urophycis cirrata. NCBI lineage: Eukaryota > Metazoa > Chordata > Actinopteri > Gadiformes > Phycidae > Urophycis > Urophycis cirrata. Next base: position 1,510,901 of record JAOPUH010000058.1, on the reverse strand, counting down.
GCCGGCCCGGCGCTCCTGCAGTTCATCCACCAAAAAAAAAAAAAAAAAAAAAACGCACAACAGACCCGAGCCCACACTTCCATGTGCTCGGAGAGGCAATTCAACATCCTTCCACCCACACCACGGCCCTCCGAGCACTCGCACCTCTGGTCGAGTTCAGTGGCACGAGCGGCTCAAGCCAATTAGGATGAAAGGGAAAAACGGTGCGGCCGTCGACCGCAGCGCCGTCTGGAACGACGCGGAGCGATGGTTCCCGTACGGCACCGTCACAGAGAGCCTGGTCGCGCTTCAGCGACCGCAACGTGCTACGGTGGAGGCTTCGCGTGGACTGAGACCGAGAAACCGAGACCGAGAATCCCACCCCAGTATTTACATTCTATTGTGATCAAGTCAAGAGATCACCCGACACAAACGTACGTCTTCCCTTCAACTCGGCAGCCCACAAATCAACGCGTTTCGGATCATTCACTGCAAAATGTAAGACACGCACACACACTAATTGTCCCATTCAGCCCAGAATGTAAATCAACACGGAAATCAACGCGATGAGCACCGACACACGCGGGCAGAGACTGCTGGTGGCGGTGATGATGACGATGATGATGATGATGCCAGCGCAGGCCTCAGGCGACCGGGATGGAGCCACACCGGGTAGCCGCCATGACAACGCCGAGTCTGTTCTCGCGGTGTCCTCGGCGCCACACTTCATCTCCGGGGAGGAGGGAGAGAGAGACGCTGCGCGCACGTGGGCCTCTGAAACGACAGGGCTGAGCAGAGCTGAGCGCCGTCGCCGAATTATTTTTTTTGAAAGAAGGGCAGACGCCCCTTCAGAGCAATCTAGTCCCGAGCCGTGGCTCACAGACGGGCCGCCGAGAGGCCCGGAGGCACGGCTTGGTAAACACCAGGCTGCAGACACGCGGAGCCTCGACGCCGGCCCACAGTCTCCCGGTCTAATGGGAGGGAGAGGAGACTTCAAAGACGCGCGACGGCCGCGGCGCAGAGAGAGAGAAGCTCCTTGCAACACCAGCCGTGAAACCCGCGCCCATGCAGGCTGGATTTAACACACCGCCACAGGGGGCACGCTGGTCGGGGGTAGGGGGGGGGGCTGGGGAAACAAAAACACAGAGGCTGAACCAGAAAGAGGTTCTGATGTGTATTGTGTCGTGGTGGAACTGAGGCCACGCACACACAATGCCCCCAAATGGCTCTGCAGCAGCACATGTCGGCTCTCTGTCGCCCAGTCATACAACAACAACAACTCTGGAGATGGCCAAGAAATGTGTCCACATCTGGCTGCTTGTTCAGCCATCGCCCCCCTCCGCCTCATGTCAAGTCACATCAGGAAACGCACAAAAATGAAATTACATTCATATTATGTAATCTGGTGGTCAGGAAATTGTTTTCAAGAAACGCAGTTCTTGTAAACAGAATACAGAAGGGCTTTGCGACGGCCCCACACACACACACAAAATATTTTTCACAGCTGTTGAAATATATTGCATCTTAATGCATTTCTTATTACTTCTGGCTTGTATATTTTGACAGTTGTGAAAAAACATTGAGAAAGGCTGCCAGATTCACAGGTCAGACAGCAGGACTCCCCGTTTAAAATATACCCATTGAAAGACGCTGAAACTCGCAACCCATAAGCACAAATCTCTAAAGTGTCTACTCCCAACATTTCCACTCCAGTACATATAAAATATTTTGTCCGCTTCACTTTCAGAACTACGCAGGCTTGAAAAACTGATGCAACTTTTACACGATGGCTCGATATCAAATGGTATAATTTAAAAAAAACTTCAATAAAAAATATATCGTTAGTCTTTTTGCAACCGACCCAACGCGTGCCCCCACCACCTCAGCTTCCAATGACGCACGAGAAGCTACAGTCTAGGAAAATCACATTCCCAGGGCTATACGCTACCATTTACAGTTACTATATAAAGAATGAGCATCCCGGTTTCTGTAGCATCAGTAATGGGTACCTTCAGAAAGAGGGTACCTTTAGGAAGAGCGCACACATTCAGCGCGACTTCACCAATGATGAGAAATCCCCAGTGGAGACCTGTGGTCCCCACATCAGGCCCCATAGCTCCACAACGGCCAGCCGATAGAAGTACCGGAGGTATGAGGAAGCAGGCAAGGCACAGGCTGTGATAACGCCGGGGCAGCCAGGAGGTAGACAGTGAAATATTTAACGTTAATATTTCAAAGGAAGGTGCTTGCATCCAGGGTCTGCTGGATTAATTAAACAGTGGTGGGAAAAAGAAAATCTCGGTATATTTATATTCAGATACTCACTAGAAAATATCCCCATGTTTTACAAATGTACCTCACATTCCCTGGTAAACAGTATAATCTGTGGCAATTCACAGACTCATACACACTAAAAGAGCTGGTTACACTTGATCCCAGAGGACCGGGCAGAATTATAAACCAGCACTAATGAGCCTAAATATCCTTGACCGCTACAGCAAGCAGTATTTAAAAATATAAACATTATATATAGAGGCCCTGGACAACCTCGACAACACACATCCCAGAGACCGCGTCAGCACGAAATTGCAGCTGCTGCGCTGCATTTAAAAAGGCCTCCAAACGTTATTCACTTCTATATCTGGCTGTGCACACACACACACACACGCACACACAAACACACGTCACTGGGCCCCGACTGCCAGCCATTGTAATGTTCCAACAGGATTCTGTGACTGGCTATTTAATTGCCCCGCCATTTTGTTCTGAACTCATTAGAAAGGACGAGCTCACCTCCGGAAAAACACAAAAATTAAATCCTGCATTAAGTGATGTCAAGCCTTTATTGACGACAGCCATTTTAAGACGTCATCAAATTCGTCTCCCCATTTCAAATAAAATAAAAGGCACATCCAATCAATTAAATGAGGAATGAAAGGGGAGGTACACATTTGGGTCCAAGACCCAATCCAATCAAGGAGGAAGAAACGATAAAGTCTGCACATAAACAAGAAAAATAGCTAGCAAGGCCCCGCCCGTTTCCTTCGTGTCCATTAGCTCTGGTGAGGGAAGAGATTAATTCCTCAAACTTTCTGCAATATTTAACAGTGCTGCACTTTACATTCAGAACCTTGGAAATCCGAATGCGTACACGCATTCAGATTGTGTGTGTGCATGCGCAATCCGAACGTGCTCACACACACACACACACACAGTTTATCAGGCGTCACAGAGAGGAAACATTGCAGTCCGCGTTTTCACATTACCTGTTATTTTGTCTCGAACTAGCTTACAAGACTCAATCTCCCCGATGCTCCCAAACAAACTCTTGAGCTCTTCCTGGGTCATGTTCTGAGGCAGATAGTTGACTATCAAATTAGTTTTACTGTCCTCTATGCTCCCGGACTCCACGGGAGAAGAGCAGTTGTTTGAGATTGTAGAGGGACCATTGCTCGTGCTGTTGCAAGTCGGCCCGTTGGACAGCTGTGTTTCCATGGCAGCAATTACCTGCTAAAAGAGACACAGAAGAAATTCAGAGTCAGAGCCACACACTAATTAAAAAGGAGAGGCACATGCAGCAACACGCGGCCATAACAAAGCAGCGGAAACAGTTTGAAAAAAAGGATGCTCTTCATTCCTGGCCGTGCGCGGTGGAGTGGCGTTTTAATGAGCACCGAAATAAACTCAATACGCACCAAGACGCGTTCCTAAACACAAATTCAGGTCATTTCTGCGCATTTTCTCCTCGCGTGTTGTAAATATTTTGATTAACTGGAGCACTACACCCTCCACTGGCACATCCTTTTTGGACTCTCAGAATTTTGAAACCGTAGAACTTTGGAGGCAAAGCTAATTAATGCTATTTAGACAACGCAAGTTTCAATATTGAGGCATTTTTTCAAAAACATAATTGGTAGTGTTCTGAATGCAGTTGCTTTTTATATTTGGCAGAACAAGAGTATTAAAGTTAAAGCAGAAATGAACATGAACATGTCATTTCCCTTAGAAAAAATAAAGATGTCAGAGCAGACGAGATAAATATTCTCCAGAGGCAGAAAACGTCTTTGCCAACAATCTGTCTGGTATGGTTTAAGGTTTGTTTAGTTTAGATTATATCAACCGAACAAAACAAGGCAACAATATTGTGATATTATTTCAAATCCAGCCGTATGAGCCTTTATGAAGAGTCATCCTTCACCCACTGCCAGCAATTTGCACAGAAGCCATGCAAGACCAACCATACACCCTGTCCACATTGTGCCTAACCAGTTCACATTTTGACAAGCCCAATTTCTTTGCACCGCGACGCTGTAAATCCAACATCGGCGATATTAAGCAGTTCCTCGAGGTAACATTGCACCACACCAGTACGCCACTGAATTTTGAACAATTCAGCAGCTTTCGTACAAAGCTAAGAATAAGAAGCCACGACAGGATTCATGCCATTATTAGCGCGGCCCATTTAGGGCCGGAACAACGCCGAGACCACGGTACAACGAGACGCAGTCACTGACCCCGGTCCAAGGCTCGGCCGCCCACGAACCGCTCCTGAGCAGAGAGGCCACGTCGCACAGTCTGACTGCCATGTTAGTTTGGAGTTGCCGTCTGCAAATGTGGACAGAAAAAAGAAAAAAAGGGTCGTCATGTTAGATCAACGGGGAACAAAATGGCAGCAAGGGTGTCGGTCGAAGGGCGTGGAAGGACGCAGACCGGCGGTCTGCGGATTGGTCAGCAGCTCATGTTCAGCAACAATGCACAAACGCAGAGCATAACCAGGGACGTGGACATCTTCCATCAAGAGGAAAGGATCTGGCCACAGGCAGGGACAACAAGCCCTATACACGCAATGAGTGAAGTGGATGGTAGGGGTCTGCCATCAATTAAGATGAAGGTGGAAGGGGTTCATGCCCCTGCATGCTAGAGCTACCGGGGTGTTCCCAGGTAGCCTGATGATCACGACGTCAAGCGCAGAATTATCCGTTTGTCGAACAAACGACATTCTTGTTGTGTCGTTACTCATTTTGAGTAAGCAAATATTCTGAGAAAGTTGGACATCTGTGGAAAGAAATCTGTAAAGTGGCTTCCCCTCTCACCAAGAGGAGCTGAGCTACCTAAACTCTGAGTCAATGAAGCGGCTAACAGGGATTAATGCTAACCCAAAGAATTTGCGTTCTGATGGCACAACGGTGAATTCGATATTAAACTCAACAACTCATCTGATTAATTAACAGATCTCTCGATCAGTATAAACCCATTGACCACATCATCCCACTTTCACATTCTGAGTCAAATAAAAACATTTTTTTTGTGTGTGACGTTTCTTCCGATGAAGCTGCTTGTTACATGAATGCCACTTCATTGTAAGCCAATCGGCTTTGGCGATATTGAGAACATGGTGTGTGACATGAGCCTGCTGATCCCAGAAGAAGTTGCAAAACATTCTCTTCAAGCCCACCTTCAAGAGAACATCTGGGAGTTTTCAAAGGGAGTTCTCTCCTTTTTAACCATTTTCTTCCCTCATTTTATCCTCACCTGATTGATCAGCTCCACAATGCAGACAGTAAAATTGAACTGCATGTTTTAATGTTACTCCACAATGAACTGACTTGCATGTGGCTTACATATTAACCTTGGGCAAGAGAAAATCTTTTAACAACTATTTCAGAACATATCAAGGAGACTTCATGTGGAGTCTAATGAGACCTAGACTTAAAAACCTTGAACAAACCTTGGCAAACACTTTGGAATGGCAAACTTGCATAAACAGCAGAGCTTGGTGCAGATGGGTCGAGTTTGTGTGCTCTAACGTACCCAAAAAAACAGGAAAGACAACAGGCACGGATGCAGCATTTGTTCCATACGCAGGTACGAGTCACAATGTTCTGTCAAAGGCTTGTTTGAGGATGAATGATCTGCCGTAATCACACAGATCTAACAGAACCAAGCGACAATGTGACACCCTACATATACAATGTGACACCCTACATATACATCCACGCCTTTGCTAATGATGATTACAATGACAAGGAACAAAATGAATTCACAAAAAGGATTGGCTATTGTAACACCATCCATCACAGTACAAATTGTAACATATAGCTCTTAAGTTTCCCCGTTTCTACATGTACTCTGCATAATCACAAAAAATCTCAAACATGACGAAGAAAAATGATTTCCTTACTGCCCCATGGCTGACTGTTAGACAAAAGTGCATAATTTGCTAACTGGCAACAAATGTGCCGACACATATTTACGTCTCCGAAGCAAAAATATTTTTACAACCAAGAAGCGCATTCAGAAAAGCAAGCAAACACTCATTATCTTTTGATAACGTAGCCAAAGACGCCTGACATGTCATTTACCACAGTCTGGCTGCAGCTTATGTATCAGAAGCGGGTCGGCCCCGTGTCACCGACCTGCCTCCAACCCCAGTGAAGAAAAGACTCACCAAGAAATGTAACACCATTAGCTTTCTGGGAAGAACATATTGCTTTAGGCACCCTTGATATCCTAGCTTTAAATTGTTCAATATTCAGGGTAATGGGAGGTGTATACACTCATGAATGGCTGCAACCCACTCCTTTAAGTACAAAAGCACAAACAAGAAAGAAAAACGTTGCCACTGGCAACTGCCTGACATTGGAATTGGTTTTTCGAAAATTCACTTCTGTATGATTGAAAGACAAACGCCAGTCTTTGCCTGGGAAGTACCGTTCACATCGCTTTTAGTCGGTCTGATTGCCTATGGGGGAATTAGCTTCTGGCATCAGATTTAAAAAAAGGTTTTTTCCCTAAACTGCAGTACTTGACTGGGTATATGTGGAGACATGCAAGACTATATGAAAAAAAAAAGCCTGTATTAATAAGCTACAGTAAAACTGCCATAAATTAAATGTTTTGCACTATACTACTTTGCATTGTTGAATCATATCAAATGCCCCACTGCCTCCTACGAATAACATTTTGATCAAACAGACGGATATAAATTATCTTTTGGGATATGCATAACAATGTGGCTGATTTCATCTGAGTTGATGCACAATTCCAAAAATACAAAAAATTACAACAAAAAAAAAGACTTGTGGCCACATGTAATTTGTCAGATTTCAGTTACATAATGTAGCCTTCATGGACCTGATTTAGCTGCATTTCAAACCAATTAAAAAGCTCAGCCCTACATGCAGGCTTGAAAGAGTATTTTGGATAAACCAACATATTAAAGTGCAGCATATACAAAGCGTTCCGCCAAAAAAGTTCAGTTTGGTATAAACCTAATAACATAGGCAATGTTTTTACTTGCCGAATAATACAGGTTCCAAGTCCTTTTTCTGGATGTGGTGTTAATACATTATGCAGAGAGATCAATATTTACACAGCCAAGTTCGCTTTTTAATCAGACAAAACACTAAAAGGGCACATTTCATTTCCTGCTGGTGTTGCCAAGTAAGCATTAACTAACCCACTGCACCAGGAGCAGACATTAACTGGATTCTCTGTCATCCACCCCGGCACTGAGATGAAAATGTACATCTGCCAGCTGGAATCGTTGCCTCCAAGTTGATGTTCAATCAATCTGGTACAACTGATGGTCAGTGGCATTTTCCCCATTCAACCACAGCAAGTTAAAATGGCCTTTTCTTAATTATAAAAATGTTGTCAAGATACGATCATCCTTCCCGTCAGAGTGACGGGTGAAATGTGTAATAATATGCCATCGCCAACAATCTTCCATCTGAGCCTGATTATCATCTGCGGTCTCATCAGTAGCCTAGCTTCAGTCAGAAGACAATGAAGAGATTTGGGACACAAGGTCGTCACTAGATGGCACCGAATGCAAACCTACAGCCTGTCGCGTCCATTAACACGACGCATAAATGTGAAACATAACCTCAGTAATCCACAGGTGATGCATGTCCGCACAGCAATGACAAAAGCCATCCTGGTGAGTCCAGCACGACCGCACCTCCGCTCCAGCAGCCCCACCATGCACAGCAGAACCTCTGTGGGGAGACGGTGCCGAGCCTGGGTCGGCATGCAAGAACCACAGGAGTCACGCCTCATTTTCCCTTTCGCTGCAGAGAACCTGCAGAGAACCTGGAACTTGCGTGAGTGGATGATGTGTTCACGTAAGGGGATTTTAAGAGGTGAATTTCTACAGGGGACAGTCTATGCAGAGTTGATTTAAAACGCGTCTTTGCAGTCAACTACCACGGGCCAATGTTTAATGTTCGATAATTAATCGCCGACAGACTGCCCGTTCAGCAACATGATTGGTCGAAGCTCATCTGAAGTGAAATGCGCCATTGAGCCAGATTTCAGCTCGTCTAGACTTGAGATAATCCAACACGACCAAAATAAAAAAAACTTTTTAATTAACATTAAAAACACTGTTTATAAGGGGAAACTGAATTTGGAAATTCTGGCTGTACGCTGTACACAGGGATACCCTTAGGCAACTTTTAATAACCAAAACATCCCATAATGCCAAGGACATCATCCCACTGGATTTGTATGCATACCAAAAGCTTCATTTTGCTTGCAAGTGGACATCTGGCAAAAGCAATTCACATTTACCATACACAATACCAGTAGTTGGGTAATTACAAGTAGCTGTTAAATGTAATGAAATGAAAAAATTGGATTTTATGAAAACCTAGTTCCATCTCATTAAAACCAGTGAGAAAGTGCAGTAGCCACTCTTCTTCCTTTATTTTGACATCAACTGCAGATTTAATCTTGTGGCAACGCCAACAGCCTTTCAGAAGCTGAAAAGCAGCTTTTAAAATCATTCCCAACACCACAAGTCAGTCACATGGAACATATGGTTGACTTGCTTATTAGAAAGTCAAAACTTTAACAAAGACCCCAACAATGATTCTTCACCACACACACTTCAACTTAATATAATAAATGTGTATGCTTTCAAAACAAGCGAATGTTGGAAACACATTAGTAAACTAACATAATGGTGTTTTTCATAAGTACGCCAGGCTATACTTTTTATACTTGTTTGCAATTGATAACAAAAACACCCAGTGAGATGCAAATCTGTGGTTGTAAAGTGCCTTCTGTTGGGGAGATGGCAAGTTGTCACTGCAAATACCAGCGAGGAAATACTTGAATAAGCAATTACATGTCTGAATGCATAAACATTAACACAACGCTGTGCGCCGAAGAATTCACCTGTGTCTTAACAGAAGACGTTTCACGCTACAAAACATTTTAATCCTTCGGTTTTCCAAAAATATCTTCATTAAAATAGAAATAAAATCACCATTTCAAAGGGGGTTTATAATCAAGCCTCAATCTTTAGTATCATTAAGCGGGCCTCGTGTGCCAGACGCACACAGTCAATCTGTACTCAAAATATGCTTGCTGCTTTCCACTCCACACAGCTCTGTGGGTTTCAAGTTCACAGCTCAACTGAGCCCTCCCACAGCTCCATCCATCTGTTATTTGCCTGGAAGTTTTACGAAGGTACACTTCTGCAAATCAGCACATATCGCTTGTCATCTGCCCGACAGTTCTGTTGCCCACTGTCGGAAATTCCAGTTTCTTTTCCCTTTCACTTCAGGCGTGAGTGATAAACGAGGAAAGGAATCGCGTTTTCAGCGACACAAAACACGACCGGAGACAACCGCCGTCAGGAGAGCCCTCGTTTCTACCTTCCATTACGAGTTCAAAGTCTAAACATTGGCTATTGTCCCGAGCGGGACGGAATGCGCCAAAGGCAGAAATATTTCATTAGATAAAAACACTTGGAACAGGACGGTTGGCGTGGAGCCCCCCCCCCTCTTCCCAGAGACTACGCGAGGAGGTTTCAGAGGGAGCGGCCCTCTCCTCTCGGAGCTGGCATTTCAGCACCGAGCATCTTGTTCCCCTGGAGGCCTAGCCGAGCAGTTTATCAAAATACACACCCAGCAAGAGGAACATGAGGACCCTGTTTTTTTTTTTTTTTTTTTTTCTGTCCCTGCCAGGGTAAACGCATCCCACTGCCCGAGATTTAGCCCCACTCCACGGCCTTTTGCTTTTAACGCTACATTTGATAGTGTAGTGCGTTTAGTTGCTGGTTCAGATCCCACTGCCCTTTCACACAGGGTGGGATGGGAGGGCCTTGGCAGGCGATGCTGCGAAAAAACGGCGTGTGGAATGCCATGCGAGTTGTGCTCCTGTTTGATTTGCTGAATACAGAACGCATATTTTTTTACATGTATTTGCAACCAAGGTACAGTCGTGTTCTGCCACATACATATGCCACAAATAACATTAAAAAAAGACAAAACCTTCTGCACTATGATGTAGTTTAGAAGCCATTTTTATCATGTCTCTCAAGGAAACTGTACAGTGAACTGCGAAAAGATCAACTTGTTTTCAGTGCTTCTGGCACAAAACAAAACATTGTCAAATGGCTTCATTGAAAGCGTTACATTTTAGAATAGCCAAGGACAGGGAATACATTGATCAGATAAGCATAGCAAACTCCCCATAAAAGACCTTGAGTTGAAAATCACATGAAACTGCAGACCAACAAAAAAAACCCAACATGATGGTCAATGTAGAGATCCACCGACCGGAGATGCAAGCCTGACCTTATCCTTGTATGTAGCAGCTAAAAGGGCGTAGAAGAATGGTGATGCAGCACTCATGTACACACACACACACACACAGAAGAATTGATATCGTGGTTCAAACCACAGAATAACTGCAATGCAAGCTGCACATATACATTGCCACAACAGATCATGATATATGATGGTGTGAATAACTGAAGGCCTGCTGAATAGGGAATACTCCATTGAGAGCATAGGTTAAAAGCAGCAGATCTACAGTAACGAAGGAATAGCCCAAGGACACTGCAGTGCTGCTGTACGCGCCACACGGCTCTGTAAGGAGTGATACATTTCTATAAGGGATGAAACATACATTTCTGTTGACGTCCACACCACTGTCGGGGACTGTTGGCTATGGATACGTAGTTTATGTTATAAAATGTAGGTGATGCGACGTAGCTTATTCGTGTGTTCTCACTGTCACGCTGATGACGAACTGACTTTGCTTATCTACCTGCTTGCTATGCATACCCCCATTAACTATTCACCAAAATCCCAATTTTACAACCTGTACACAACTATTGCCCCATGATGAACCTCAAGGTAGCTTCTGAGATGGATTAAGTGCCATTACCCGGAAGAAGGGATATAACTGCCAACCTAAACCAACTGATTATTCTCCAAAGGTACACTGGTCTTGACTTTGGAGAGTCGCCCTCTGTGCTGTGTTTGAGTTGCTGTGACAGCGGCCTTTATTCAGTGGGCTCAATACCACATCAAGACTCCTCCCCCCCCTCCTTTACCCAGCGGCACCGCACAAAAAATAAACCTCCTGAAATGGTGGAGGAAGGCACAGAAAACCTGAGCCAGGGCAGGCCAGAGGATATGCACAGGCTCTTCGACCGAGCAGGGGGTACTCCCACATAACTAAATGGACAAGGACATTTAAAGAACACACACAATGTTGTTTATTACAGGGTGAGGATTGCCAGTCAGACAGACGTGGCCATTCTAATTCGGTGAATGACTCAAAAAGCACAATAAAAAAAATAAAAAATAAAAAAATAAAAAGACGCACACACATACAGACGAGACAAATGTGAAAATAATCGCCCGACGAATCTTCAGCCATATTAAAATTACAATTTCAGTTGAAGGCATTTTAGCTTTGTGGCCAGTCACCCAGTGCTAACCTCATGCGCACCGCCACACCCTTCACTTCTGACACCACCCGCCCCGAACCCAGTGGCTCCACCTCCTACACAGCGCCCCGTAACCACTGCGTCAGCAGTCGCCTAGTAAATCACCGGGTGAAGCTTTGATTTGCTGCCCTGACGACACCTTATCTATTCATGACCTTCTGACTGGATGATGATGATGCACCTTGTGCTGTGACCGGCACACTCCCTACCTTTTTAAGCAAGCTAGCTAGTAACACAAACATTTACACAACAGTTCGCACATCGGGACTAGACAATACAGCTTAAAATTGTATGCATGTGCTTTAAATGGTTTTTAAAGTCGTTCCTGGCCCAGCAAACACCTGACTAACACCTGCAATGCCTACTCTTGTTTAACCTTGAGTTCCTTTGTTGCTTTTCTGCAGGAACGAATGATCAACATTGGCGCTAGTTTGACCAAACACAGGATGCAAATAAGTCAGCATGAACATTTCTTTCAAAAATAAATTGCCCTTTTCAAAGGACCCACCCTGGCAAAAGCATGCATCTAAAGCAGGGGAACAGGCCTGTCACCTCCAACCAGAGGAAGAAGGCCTTTTAACAAGGTGTGTTTGTTCATGTATGGCCTGAACCATCGGAGGCGCGCGGGGAGGCGCACGTGCTCGTTTGGTTAATCCCACACACCTGTCCGCGTGCAGCTCCACACACACATCCCGCGAGAACCCACGAGACCAGGCTCAACGATACACAGGCGCGGCGGTTCGTTCAACACATCACGTTTAAAAAGAAACGACGGCGGAACCACACGAAGTTAGCCGAGAGTTCTTTCACAGGTATTAGCCGACACGTGGTTTGTGAGTCAATGGTTGGAAACGGGACTTTAACTGGCCCAAACAAGCCTTTACGGAGGTGGCCGTAGAAAATCCGGCATGGTGAAATATAAAAACCCCGATACGGCTATACGGTTAAAAGGACATGAAGTAATTCGGGTATCCATGCGTTTCGGCGGCGTTGTTGTTGTTCGGGGTTTTAAGCCAATTGACTAGGCGATAAGTTAAGCGAGTTAAATATAAGGTTTCCAGGAGTGAGCACGCCGGGGTGACCGTCCTTTGTGTTCGTTAGTGCTTAAATAACGATAGGGCCATGATAAAGACTCAAACGGCCCCGGCTGGACTTTGAGGCACATTACGCCAACTATAGCCCGCAATGTGCGACCGTTCACCCTTCAATGGAAACTGACGTGTGTGTGTTCTGTGTCTTACCTTTTACGTGTCGAACACAAAATCGCTGATACTTATTTACGACGGACGTCCGCGTCGCTTCGTCCGCGAAGTTTGCGCAGTGTGGAGCGAGCGGGGGGTCGGTGGCGGGAACGCGCCCGCGCTAAGTAAACTAATCAGAGCGCTCGGCCAATAGGAAACCAGGAGCGGGCCGCCGTCGGGAGGGTCATAAGAGGCGTCGTCCCGCAGGTGTGCGGGGTTCAGGTGATGCCCATGAAGTCAGACTAGCCAGGTTAAACGGGCTTCTAAGCAATACACCAGGCCTGTGTTTTGTTTTTGCAACACCTTGATTCATAGAGGATGAACGTGAAATCACACACACACACACACACACACACACACACACACACACACACACACACACACACACACACACACACACAC
>JAOPUH010000058.1:1337112-1349432 GCA_027123175.1 Urophycis cirrata | reverse complement strand
ACAATCCTAAACCTAAATGAACTGGTTTGACTTTTTGACTTTGGGGGGGGGCGGTTGCGGGGTGGGGGGTTCGCACAGGGCACCAAACAGACTAGGACCGCCCCTGCCGTTTTGGAAAATTCAGTTAATGTGAGCTGTGATGGCACAGTGGCTGCCCCACAGGGGGCGGCAGTAGCTCAGTGGACAGAGCGGGTCGTCCACTAACCGTATAGGGTCGGTGGTTCGATTCCTTGCTTCCAACTGTCCGCATGTTGAAGTGTCCTTGAGCAGAGACACTGTGTGACACTAGGCCACATATGGTTAATTTTTAGGATACACTGTTTAATTAAAACCTGGTTACAATATGTAAAAAATGAACAGGTTTAATGAGTTTATCCAGAATGATTATGTTCCTACCCGAATGTGTACCTGTGGCCTGTTTGATATTGTTTTTTGTTTTCTTACGGTCAATCAGCTGTAATAATAATAATAATAAATTTTATTTATAACGCACTTTACGTCAACTTAATGACCTCAAAGTGCTACAATACACATAAATAAATAAATAAATAAATAAATAAATAAATAAATAAATAAATAAATAAATAAATACAGGATAAAAACAACATTAAAGACATTAAAGCTGTCAATCAGATGATTGACGTGCCTGTCGGCTGACGGGATGATTGTTTGGGGAGGTTTTAAAACACGAGGAAGTGAAGCAGCCGGAGGGGCGTAATGGCTGGAGGGAGACTACGAGAGACCTCAAACTAACGCCGAGAGTGCACAAACATAAAGACTGACAGTGGAAATAAACGACTCGATCGATTCGACAACGTCGGTAAGAACGTTCTACTTTTCCTGCAGTTTTTGATACGACCCGGGTCATCTTTTTTGTAGGGTTACTTTTTCCGTTGATGAATTTGATTATATATGTTGTTGTTTTTTTTTTGCTGGGACTTTAAGGACAGTTGTGTGTGGAATTATTTTCGTGGATATCAGGGATTTTTGGGTATTTTTTGCCGTGCTTTGAATTGACTTGGGTTGGGGAGAACCCTGAACTGTGCGCAACGGGTGCGCACCATAGACTGTATATAACTGGTGCGCACCCTGAGGCCGCTTATTAGTAACGCGGTGTCTCCCATGGGTGACTTTTGGGTCTCTGGACTGGGGTTTATTAGAGGGTTGGTAATGAATGTGTACGGCAATTTTGATTGTTTGTAAATATATGAATGAATTATACTTCTCTTGTCATTAGTTGTACTGTGCAATGTTATGAACACAAATCAATGATAAGATTCTCAATATGAAACTCGTGTTTATTTAGTAATAATTATGCTACTGGAATCAGTCGGATTGTTACAACTGAACCCCAGCTTGCTCCCCCGGCGCTGAACATAGAAGAAAGGACCTATTGGTCATTCTCAATATTTTTCAGATATGGAAACAAAATGTGTTCTCTGCATTTGACCCATGTGGTACATAGGAGCACTGGGCTGCTGGTACTATGCTATATTGCCAAAAGTATTGGGTCACCTGCCTTAACTCGCATATGAACTTAAGTGACATCCCATTCTTAATCCATAGGGTTGAATATGACATCGGTCCACCTTTTGCAGCTATAACAGCTTCAAGTCTTCTGGGAAGGCTTTCCACAAGTTTTAGGAGTGTGTTTATGGGAATTTTTGACCATTCTTCGAGAAGTGCATTTGTGAGGTCACACACTGATGTTGGATGAGAAGGCCTGGCACTCCGCTCTAATTCATCCCAAATGATCTGTCGCGTTGAGGTCAGGACTCAGGCCAGTCACCAAATTCTCTCATCCATGTCTTTATGGACCTTGCTTTGTGCACCGGTGCACAGTCATGTTTGAAAAGGAAGGGGCCATCCCCAAACTGGTCCCAAAAAGCTGGGGAAGAGCATGGGATTGTCCAAAATCTCTTTTTATCCTGAAGCAGTTTTGTTCACTGGAACTAAGGGTCAAGCCCAGCTCCTGAAAAACAACCCCACACCATAATCCCCCCCTGCACCAAACTTTACACTTGGCACAATGCAGTCAGACAAGTACTGTTCTCATGGCAACCGCCAAACCCAGACTCATCCATCAGATCGCCTGATGGGGAAGCGTGATTCGTCTCTCCGGAGAACAGGTTTCCACTGCTCTAGAGTCCAGTGGCGCCGTGCCTTACACCACTGCATCCAACTCTTTGCATTGCACTTGGTCATGTATGGCTTGGATGCAGCTGCTCGGCCATGGGACCCCATTCCATGAAGCGCTCTACGCACTGTTCTTGAGCTGACCTGAAGGCCACATGAAGTTTGGAGGTCTGTAGCGATTGACTCTGCAGAAAGTTGGCGACCTCTGCACACTATGCGCCTCAGCACTGACCATGCTCCATCATTTTATGTGGCCTACCACTTGGTGGCTGAGTTGCAGTTGTTCCCAATCGCTTCCACTTTGTTATAATCCCACTGACAGTTGACTGTGGAATATTTAGGAGCAAGGAAAGTTCACGACTGGACTTGTTGCACAGGTGGCATCCTGTCACAGTACCACGCTGGAATTTACTGAGCTCCTGAGCGCGACCCATTCTTTCAAAAATGTTGGTAGAAACAGTCTGCACGCCTTGGTGCTTGATTTTATACACCTGTGGCCATGAAAGTTATTGGAACACCTGATTTCAGTTATTTGGATAGGTGAGTGAATACTTTTGGCAATATTGTGTATATTTATGGGGTGGCAGTAGCTCAGTGGATAGAGCAGGTGGACAGAGCAGTTCATCCACTCACCGTAGGGTCAGCAGTTCAATCCCCCGCGATCCCCACCTTAACTGTCCACATGTCAAAGTGTCCTTGAGCAAGACACTGAACCCCAACTTGCTCCCCGGGCGCTGGACATAGCAGCCCCCTACTCCTATGTACCATAGGATGGGTCAGAATGCTGAGAACCAATTTCATTCCCATATCTAAAAAATACTGAGAAAGACCGAAAGGTCCTCTGTTAACCTTTTCTATGGAATGTATACACGTGTCAAATCATCATTGGCTGAAGAAGCACAGCAAGACTAAGGAAAGATCATTTATTTTCTTCCAATACAAAAACGAAAACAATCAAAAAAGTGTCAGGGCAAATGCATTTCAGATTCCTTTACAAAAAAACAACATACACAAATTCCAAAATGCCAACTATTATATACGATTCTCTTGGAGGTCTTTGATATCAAAATTAGCTAATTTATAGTGTTGTTTCCATTATTAATTGTGAAAAGGTACATTTTCATTTAGCTTTATGCGCACTGCATGGGGACTGTGTGTGTGTGTGTGTGTGTGTTTTATTGCATGAATACAGAAACGTTATAGAAAATCTATTTGTCTGGGTACGTTTTATTTTCAAATAAATTGTAAATTGACCAATGGCAAAGACAAGTTCTAAGTCAGTGCTTACTCTCCTTTAATGCGTTGAGAATCCATTCAAAGTGGAAGAATAACTGCTTTTAGGGGCCAAACAGAAAAATAGTCCTCCATTTGTCTATTCTGCCCAGTGCCGGTGTGGGGGGGGTTGGCATCTTTAACCCATGAGGTAACCACTGAAAAGAGAACAAAAAGGAAGGCTCACTATTTCAACAGCAAAATCATGATTATTATCATCATCATCATTATTATAAATCTTGAGTAGGCATTAGTCTCCTTAGTCTCTAGATGAACTTGACCTAAAAAGACATACGGACGACATACTTCCAATGTTGCAAGTATATAGATTTATTCCAAGTATGCAGCATGCACATACAAGGATGTAGAATGGCCGAAGGACGTGTGTTTGCGTAACAGTAACACAAGGCGTGGGGGTTACTCACGGCAGCTTCATGCGCATGAACACACGGGCCATGAAGAAGCTGAGGAGCACGCTGACGAAGCCGATGAAGAGCAGCAGGAAGCGGTTGAGTTTGGGAATGTTTGGCGCGTTGGAGCGGTCCAGGATGATGAAGCCCAGACCTCCCATTGTGAAGAGGAAGCTAGAGGCGAGGCCCTCCATGATGTACTGGCCGTTCACTCTGCCCAAAGACACCAACACACGATGAAGTTAATCTAATTCACCTCAGCAAAGGACATACTGGGGACAATGCAGAGCTTCAGATGAGCATTTGATCAGAGGTGTGTGTGTGTGTGTGTGTGTGTGTGTGTGTGTGCGTGCGTGTGACATACCGGTACGCCAAGAAGGCCACAGGCCGCTGGTGCCCATGCTCATCAGTCATGGAACCAACACTTGGAGGTTCCACAATGACGTCATATATTATACCTGCAGGGGGAGGAAACCAAATAAACTCAAACATAGTGAAAGTTGATTGACTTGGTCTATCGACACGACGATATGAAACTTAAAATGACTGCGAATCGAAACTTGTACGTGTACAACCGTTTGTGCAGATGTTCCCCCCCCCTCGCCGCTTTAGAATTCAATCAAACTCGCTCATATCCATCACCATACCGTCACATATCACCATTTCTTGCATATGAAACATTGACGACCCTTAATCCATAACGTTTGATGAATGCAGGGGGTTTCACATCTAGGTGTGGGTGTGCATTAGCTTAGCAGGCACGCTTACCTCCCGTGATGAGAAAGTAGGACACAATAACGATTGCGTAGACTGTCATCGCCGACGGCATGTGCAGCCATGACGGCTTCTTCAGTTTGATGTTCGGGCATTCCAGCACAGCAAATGGTAAACCGTATAGTGTCTCCATCATTGGGATGCTTCCAGTGCGACGGTCTGCTGGCTGTGATGAATCCGCTCTCTGCAGCTGGAGGTTGACGTGTACCGGAAGTGCTACCCCCCTCTTCCGTATTGCCTTTAAGAATATTATGCGTAAAATGGAATTCATATGAAATATTTATTGATGTCTTGGTTTATGTTTTTAGATTTTAATTTTATTTTATGATGTATGCGTAAATACTGCGTTGATATCGGTAATTCCTAGTTCATTTTTGTTTTTATACGCCTGTAAGGACAGGATACCGTGACGCAATACTCATGCGACTCGTGTAAACAGTACTGACGTTCCCTTTCTTTTTCATTGTGTTATGCATGTGTTCAATGGTGCAGATCGATCAGCCTCCCATGTTACATACATTAAAATGTGCTGCCAAAATGCCTTCCAGCACTTTACACATTTTAATGTCATACGAACATTAGTTCTACAAGATCACAAGTTAGAGATTCCTACATAACTGCTCTTTTGCTTATGCATACTAGAACTCTGAATATGTTAACGCATCTCACCGGGGATACAGCACTGATTATGGTTAATCAAGGCACATAATTGATCGTCTCTAACAGTATATATATGCATCATTAGCAACTATATGGGATGATTTTGTTGCATGTTGTAGACAAACCCCAAAGTTTGTGCTGATATTTTCTGCATGCCTCACCATGTCCTACCCAGTTCTGTCCTCTGGTTAATATAACAGTCATAGAAGTTAACCATGAACCATGAGGAAGAGCTGACCCGATAGTACAACAAACAAACTGTCACATTTCTAAAACATACAAGTAACATCAATATGAGGGGAAAGGTTGGCAAAAAAAGTTTGAATGTAGCCTTCCACCTGCTGACCAGCAACCTCCCTTCCAAGTATGAAAGAAAAGTCAAAAAACGCTCACTTTTTCCCCCTTTTATTTTTATTGAAGCAATACAAATACATCTACTTAGTCTTCTGGCTCTGTGCCTGTGCCTTGAGGACCTTGACAACGATCTTCTGCTCCTCAATCAGGAACGCACGCTTGATCCTGAATCACACAAGAAACACACATGTTCAAATCCCATTCGGAAAACATGCACGGCTACAAACACCCATTAAGCTCAACTCGGGTGCGAGGGCTTGTGATGGAGGGTGTGTGGAGGCCTGCTCCTACCTGTCGCGGACACATTTGGCGCACATGGAGCCTCCGTAGGCCCTGGAGACGTGCTTCTTCGTCTTGGAGAGCCTCATGAGAACCTGAGGTCTAACAGCACGGATCTGCAAAACATTAAATGGACCAGGTTAAAAAATATCCATGGAGTAATTTTGCCTGATGGGAAGTGCTGTTCAGAGCAGATTGCGCTGAATGGAGTATAGGGTTAGCTGAAGTACAGAGCAGTGCACTTTATTGTAGTACATTTCCGTTTGACTAAATACTGCCATTTGCACAACATTGCCCAACAAAGAATGTCCATAACACATTACATGATGCAATTACTGACAACCAACATCTGCATGCTATACTGGACCTTAACAAGTCTGAATTTACCAGAGCCAACAAATGGGAATCACAAAAACATTGCCATGGCTCATAAGGAAATCAAAGCTCCAACAAAGCTTCAAGTTCAGTGCACTCTAAACTACAAATCAACGTGGCCTCATCACTTTCTGAGCATTGAAAACATTTACAACAACTGGAAGCTTCAAACACACGAAGTGCGCCCAAAGATGTGGCGTGTGTGCACAAAGTTACAAGGAATTAAAAAAAAAAACAACAACCTCTGAACCCCTACATCACAGTGTAGAAATGATGCATGTCCCTTATGCATGGTGTCAAATGAAAGGTTCAGGTAATTAAAAACACATGTTCCAAGATCCCATTATCATAGACAGTGCTGTTTTAGCTCCAAAGAATAAAGGTCCACCTCAACCACTCACAACTGACCCAACCATCCCCAGTTTGTCCAACGGAGAACGTGTGCATTGATTGACAAGTGAGGAAAGTTGAGTGCTGGGTGATTGATTGCTCTGCAGCATCCTTCCATATAAAAGTGTCAGTTTAGGGTACAATATGCAATTCAAATCTGAAGAGAAATATCGATTCATACGGTCCATTATACGATTCTATTCAACAATGTGCCTGGATCATGGGGTTAGAGCGTCCTTCCCCTGACAATTCAACGTGTGTTGGGGGGTCACTTACTCCGCGCAGCCTTCCTGGGCAGATCCCGCATGCCGATTTGGGGGCTTTGCCTACTTTCTTGGTGTACAGGTAGACAACGCGGTTACCAGGTGTCCGGGACCTGAAAGGCAGCACATACAGGTTAGGAGGATGCCTTCAGCTCCATGGGGAGGACCTTTCCAACGTGAGGATGCCATGGGTTCCGCCATGAGTGGAGCTGGTACTCACAGTCTGGTCTTGTTGGAGGCGGTGTTGTAGGACAACCTACGACGGTAAGTCAAGCGTTGCACCATGTTTAACCTATAAGCAAAAAATATATACAATCAGTCGAGGACAAAACGTCTCATCCACGGGCAGTGTGCGAACCCGCTTCCAGATAAACTTTAGAGTGCATCCCAGCTAGCACAACATTAGCCAGACAATTTTCACATTTACCACACTAAATGTCACACTAAGAGTTAAATAGACCACTGGTAGAGTTAAATAGACCACTGGTACTTGAGAATGAGCACACAGCATAAAGGGGAAATGTGTTGTAGCATTTGAATTAGTCTACCGCGTCGGTAGACTGGGTTACTTGCGGAGCAGAGAAGCGGGATTAAAACATGTACTTTAGAAAGACGTAGGAAGATGATATTGATATAGACGGCATGTAACCTTGGTTTGCAGTACTATGCGATGTACACTAATGCAATATTTGTGTTTCATAGGTCGGATTACGTTGGATTTTGGTGGTACATTTTAAGGAGTAATGATAACGCTACATACCTGCTATGACCGTAACCGGAAGAGGAAGTACAATCGGAGCGTGTCAAAGTTAAATTTCCTCCATACCGGGAAAATATATGCTGCCCCTAGTGGATACGAAAAGGTATTCCCCATAGAGTACCAGACGAAAACATACACCGACGGAATTGAGATGAACTCGTTATAATGTATAATGTATACGATATTCTACGATGGAAATTATTTTTTATTTTTTATTGCCAACGGGAAATGTTGGGCAACACGCTTGAACTCAACCTTTGGATGCAAAATAAAGCTCAAAGATTCTGCAACTACATAACTGTCCTGCAGATGGTGTTTTAACCACACTTTTAGGCAGTGCCTCACGATGCAGTCTAGATTTATTATCGTATTGGACACTGCCAATGAAGTACATTCTGAATTCACATCACATTACATCCAATTTAATAATTCAATCACATTTAGCACGATAGGTATTCCCAGCATCTCTGTACTTTGTTTGCAGTTGAGCCCAATTCCTGGTCTCACAATGGATGTGGAAAGATTGGTTGTTAAAGTGGAGCCAAATGTGAAAATTGTTTATCATAAAAATTGATGTGCCGTCCTTTGAGGTGAATAACCAATAAATGGATGATGTATAAGGAATTATATGCAGCCTATGAACCTGCACAGATACATAGTATGGCCATTTCTACTCTGAATACACCCACTGTGCTTTCAACTGACATTTGGGAACGGGGAATCGGGAGGTCACAGTGGAGCATCAGGGTAAACAAGAGAGAACCGGTCCAAGATGGCTCCCAATCAAAGAAGTGCTGTGTCACATACGAGACAGTTGTTGCCCACCTCCTCCAACAGATGGTGAGCTTGGCATGCTTTTCAGATGAACAGGCTTCAGCCTGCTTAAATGAACAGGCTTCAGCCTGCTTAAAGCCGGCCAGAACTCTTGTCAGTTTGTCCCACGCGGTGTCTTGCGCGGTGGGCATATTGGATGCATATGTTCCGTCAGTACAATTCTGTACCTTTTCAGAGGTGTAGAATATGCTTCGCTCATCATTATGTAATATTGTTGTTAAGGCCGTTTCTTTAGTAGACTGAATCTTCGTACCAAGCAGTTAAACAAGAGCTGTTTGGACTCTTTGATATTAGCCAGTAGGCTATTATCACTTTTAATGCATGGCACAGCCTGAGGTGCAAGGTCAACTATTTGAAATGGGTTGAAGAGCATTTGCTGCATGAGGAAATAAAAAGAATGAAAAATGGCACATGCATACAAAAAACCGAGAACGAGGAACATGCATGCATGCATTAATAGATATGTACATACACACGCGCACATGCAAATTAACGAGAAAACACACGCACACACACACACACACACACTCACATTAAACATCGAATCAAAGTGATGCCTCTGTGACAAGACCAGCTCATGCCTGAGGCCACAGAGTACATCCAAAAATAAATAAATAAAAAGTCTGTTTTTACTCTGAGCATCTTAAGGACTCCATTACTCTCTGTCTGCAGGCGGCCGCCACTGGCTCCGGCTCGTGGAAGATATAGGACCATATCACCTTAAGTGCACTTGATTATGCAAGCTTCTCCAGCCCCTCTCTCCACATCTCCTTGGGTCTTTCATGTAATCTGCCAAGATTTAAACCTGCTGCTCCTGTTTAATAAATCCACTGCGATTAAAATAGGATTACTGTTCTGCTTTTGCCTTCCTGATGACATCAGAGCAGGAAACGCTTTTTTAAACTCCCGCTCCCCCTCCATTATTTCTTATTTTTTTCACTTTGCAGTTGGGGGTCTTCATTAAGTGGAGTACGACCCCCCCTTCACCCCATCCCCACTCACAAGCCGTTTTTCCTGCACAATGTGATCCCTCCCTCCCACCCAAAACTCCGCCTCTCTCCTCCTCCCCCCCTCCATCTCCACAGGTCAACCCATCTGTATGGGTCACTGCTACACAGGGATTAACCTTATAATGCTGCACATATCCTGTATCAATGAGCTCCTCCCCTTCCATCACATTTCTCAATGACACGGACACCAGCTGGGGAAATATTTAATAACATGCACATCACATACAGAGACGAAGAATGCGATCAACGCCGGTGCATGCTTGCACATCATGGCAGTTGTGGTGGATCCCACGCTACAGAGCACATTTTACAATGACCAATCGACCAATGACAAAATGTCTTTTGACATTTTGGGAAACATTCAAGCCAATCGGTTATAGTCAAGGTTAAAGGTCACCCTTCGCCATCGTGCGTTCGCCCGGCGTGTTCCTTGTGCGGTTGTGAACGAGAAGACGAGAGAGACCAAGAATCGGCAAGTCAATACGACAACAGCAACAGCATGGAAAAAAAACAACAATGAACAAAAACGAATAGAAAATGTGACCCGCTTGTCCTTTCCTAAGCGGAGTGGGTTCGACACAGATTGAGAGCTTTGAGGTCTTGGCAGGCAATGATTGATGAGATTTCTACCTCTGCTAAGCTCATGACCTAGGCAGAGCAATCCCGTTTTTTTTTTTTGGACGCAGTTTGGAGGCAGCGTTTTAGTCAGACTGATGTCATGCGGTGGCAGCAGAGTTCAGCGTCTAATCACAGACACAAGCCACGCGTTGTGTGCCCCTAATTTGATACCGCCAAGTCGATAATCCTACTGCGCAATATACGATAATTCGGACACATCCATAACTCGATTATGGTCCACCACGCTGAAGAATATACCCAAAAGGTTAGGTGTACGTCACGTTAAAATGACGAAGGATCATCCAGGCTATTCATGACCCTCAAGTAGCATTGACCGAAAAACTGGTTCTTCACGTTTTGCTGTGACTGAAAAGTAAAAGTAGCATGATTGTTCATAGGATAGGGTAAAAAAGTGTTACAGGATACGTGCCATATCAACATAATCCCAGGCCAATATGACAATATTTCTAACCAAGCATTTAGTATCGTCGGTTCTTTGTGCACAGTTGAGAAACGCATATTTATAACCAGGAAACACAACATTTAGTCAGAGCTTGCTCGCATCACGACTTTGTAAGTCGCTTTGGATAAAAGCCTCTGCTAAATGCCGTAAATGTAAATGTAAACTTAATCAAGATATCAAGTATTATCGATATAGAAGCTGCTACTCCCATCAATGTCTTTATTTATTGTAACATTGCAGAGATAAATACCGACACTACGCGCTATTGATGAAGCTGTTCCTGCAAGATATAATATAAATCCAAATCCACAGGTTTTCAGCTCGCCGCAGACTATTCCAGAATGTATTTTCCTTGCCATAAATACCATAAGCCCTCCCGGTGACAGTGTCTAATGGCGTTTCACATTCAACCCCCCCCCACACACACACACACACACACACACACACACACACACACACACATTACACACACCGCGTGTTTAATCAACTCCAGTGCTGGGAGGTGAAACCTGACTGTGGACGATCACCAACCGCTAATCCCTTTAGCGTTACCGCCGCAGAGACAAATATTACACTGCTCCCTGGCGCCCTGCTGTGGTGGTGGTGGTGGGTGGTGGAGGTGGTGGTGGTGGTGGTGGGTGATGGGTGGTGGTGGTGGTGGTGGAGGAGGTGGTGGTGATGGAGGAGGTGGTGGTGGGTGGTGGTGGTGGTGGTGGAGGTGGGTGGGGGTCTTCTCTCACCTCAAACGGTCTCTTCTGAGCGCTTAGCTGTCGACCGCGGGGCAGAGGTCGGAGGTCAACCGCTCTCCCGACGTGTCTTCTGGGAGACGCGTCGCCGACGGGTCCCTCGCTCGTTTGGGAACATCTCAGTGTCTCCCCCCCTCCCTCCTCCTACCTCCCCCACCAGGCTTTCCTTCTCCCTGTCTTGACTGGGGCCAGCCCGATGGGTGGGCTGCAGGGGGGCGGGGGGGGGGAGGATCTTAAACAGCTAATCCACCTAAAACCGAGACCTTGTGTAGGAGGAGGCCACTAGAACCAGCCCACTGCCTCCTGTGTATGAACAATGCTGAGGGGCAAATGCATATGAAGCAGTATGCCTACGGTGGTAATAATCTTCATAGGATTAGCTGGGGGAGTACGTTTATTACGAGGGGGAAAAAAAGCCCCCCCCCCCCCCATACCACCAGCATCCCCACCTCCACCCAGTGCTGACAAATCCACCCACCCATGTGAGCCACACAAAGGGCACAGATTTGGCTGCTAGGCCCGAAACGATGGTGTGGGGCTGGGGGCTGTGTGTGTGTGTGTGTGTGTGTGTGTATGTGTGTGTGCGTGTGTGCGTGTGTGTGTGTGTGTGTGGTAGGGGGGGAGTTGCTGCCGCATGGCGCGTCTGTTGTTCTGTCACAACACAGAATTCAGACAAATCAAAACAACTGGACTCCATCGCCCCCCTCCCCACCACCACCACCACCACCACCACCACCACCACCACCACCACAAGCTCTCTCACACACACACACACAAATACACACGCACACACACACGACCGGTGACAAGTCATCACTTTTACACCAGAAATGCCGCCAGACCAGAGCAGGCAAGTGTACACGAAAGCCTTTGTTGAAAGAGAGAGACAGAGAGTGGGAGCGCGTGTGCGAGAGAGAGAGAGAGAGAGAGAGAGAGAGAGAGAGAGAGAGAGAGAGAGAGAGAGAGAGAGAGAGAG
>JAOPUH010000058.1:1130445-1141506 GCA_027123175.1 Urophycis cirrata | reverse complement strand
TCTCTCTCTCTCTCTCTCTCTCTCTCTCTCCTCTCTCTCTCTCTCTCTCTCTCTCCTCTCTCTCTCTCTCTCTCTCTCTCTCTCTTGCCCTCTCTCTTTCTCTCTCTCTCCTCTCTCTCTCGCCCTCTCTCTTTCTCTCTCTCTCTCCTCTCTCTCTCTCTCTCTCTCTCTCTCTTTCCCTCTCTTCCTCCCTCTCTCTCTCTTTCTCTCTCTCTCCCTCTCTCTCTCTCCCTTTCTCTCTCTCCCTCTCTCTCTCTCTCTGCAGGGCTCAGGCGCAGCGAGAGCCTGTCCGAGAAGCAGGTGAAGGAGGCCAAGTCCAAATGTAAGCGCATCGCCCTGCTTCTGTCCGCCGCGCCGCCGAACCCCAACAACAAGGGGCTGCTGATGTTCAAGAAGCATCGGCAGAGGGCCAAGAAGTACACGCTGGTGAGCTACGGCACGGGGGAGAGCGAACCCGAGTCCGACGGCGACGACGACGACTCTGCCCTCGAGGACGACGGCGACGCCCACACGGTGGAGTTCACCCTGCTGGCCACCAGCGACGACGCCCTCGACCGGCGCCTCTTCACGGACCCCCGGACCGGCAAGGGCGTTCTCACCATCAACTGGGACAAGGGGCTGCTGGAGATCGAGCGGGGCCTGAGCCACCCGGGCGAGATGGAGTGTCTGCCCGACACCAAGGGCAAGGGGGCGCTGATGTTCGCCCAGCGGCGCCTGCGGGTGGACGAGATCACCGCGGAGCACGAGGAGATGCGGCGCCAGGGGATCCCCGTGGAGGGCCTCCGGGAGGCCGAGAGCCAGGCCGCCGCCTACCGGCAGGTGGAGGAGAGCTCGTACATGCGCTCCGCCACGGAGAGCGGCGCCTACATGGACGTGGCTGAGCAACAGCACCAACAGCACCAACAGCACCAACAGCATCAGCAACAACAGTACCAGCAGTACGAGGAGCGACAGTACTACGAGCAGCAGCAACAGCAGTATCAGCAACAACAGCAGCAGCAACAACAGCTGCAGCAGCAACAACAACACCAACAACAACAACAACAACAGCAGCAGCAGCAACTGTACCAACAGCAGCAACAGCTGCAGTACGAACAGCACTATCATCAGCAGCAGCAGCATCAACAACAACACCAATACGAACAACAGCAATATGCACAGCAGCAGTCTTATCAACAGCAGCAGCACCACCACCACCAAGAGTACCAGCAACAGCAGGTCCAGCAGTACGCCGCGACCAATGGCACGGTCCACCACCAAGCAGCCAACGGAATGCAGAGCTCGTACCTCAATCACACGGCGAAACCCTTCTCGGCGGAAAACCCCTACTCTCCCGCAATGAGCGGGGGCAATCAAGCCCCTAACGGCCAAGGCGAGGAGATCGCGTCCCGCGACGAGCGCATCTCCACCCCCGCCATCCGGACGGGTGTTCTGCAGGACACCCGGAAGAGAAACACCGGGAAGCCCATGTTCACGTTCAAGGACACGCCCAAGATGTCGCCCAACCCCGTGCTGCTGAACCTCCTCAACAGGAACGACAAGAAGGTCTGCGAGTACGGAGCCGAGGAAGACTACCTCAGCCTGGGGGCCGAGGCCTGCAACTTCCTCCAGGCCACGAGGGTCAAACACAAGACCCCTCCACCCGTGGCTCCCAAGCCCGTGATCAGCCCCCATTCTCTGTCATGGCCCCAGCAGATCGAAGTGACCAACCAGGATCAGCCCGAGCCGGCTGAAAATAGTGTAACAGCACCTGCTGTGGCCCCCACCGTAGAGGCTGCCCCTGCTCCTGAACCGGAGCCAACCCCTGCACCTGCTGCCAAGCCCTCTCCTCCCCCCGCCCCCCAAGAGGCCCCCGCAAACACCCCCGCCGAGCAAGAGGCCACATGGAGTGTCCCAGAGCCCCAGACCCAACCTCCACTCCAACCGCAGACACAGCAAGGAACGGCATGGGAAGAAGAGGGCACTAGGAGTTCTCCCACAGAGCCTCCCGCTGTCCCTGTGAAGACCTGGGCTCCTGCACCAGCACCAGCACCGGCACCAGCACCAGTACCAGTACCAGTACCAGCACCAGTACCAGCACAGCAACAACCAGCTCATAGCTCCTGGGGCTCAGCTCAAGTACAACCGCCGGAGCCAGCTCCAAGCCACTCGCCCTCACAGCTTCCTTGGGTGACGCCTCCGCCGGCTCGCCCCCAAGTTCAGCCCCCACCAGCCATGAATGACTGGGCTCCTCCTCCAGCCCAGCAGCAAGCCCAGCCAGCATGGGCCCAGCCTCCAGAGCAGTGCCAACCGCAGACAAATAATCCGCCACCCTGGGCCCAGCCTCAAGAGCGCCCTCCACCTCAGCTAGCTCCGCA
Source organism: Urophycis cirrata (assembly GCA_027123175.1). Taxonomy (NCBI): domain Eukaryota; kingdom Metazoa; phylum Chordata; class Actinopteri; order Gadiformes; family Phycidae; genus Urophycis; species Urophycis cirrata. Next base: position 1,139,149 of record JAOPUH010000058.1, on the reverse strand, counting down.
GCCCTGGAATCAGCCTCAGCAGCAAGTGCAAGGGCAACCTTGGGCACAGCATCCACAGGCCGATTCTCAGCCTCAACCGCCGTGGGCCCAACAGCCCCAGCCAAAGCCCCAACCTCAGCCGCCGTGGGCTCAACAAGCTCAGCCCGAACCGCAGGCACAACCACCATGGATTCAGCAGGCTAACAATCCTGTTCCCCAGCAACCGTGGCCCCAGGGCCAGCCTCAACCACCCTGGCTTGCAGCTCAGCCTCAGCAGCAGCAGGATCAAATGAACGCCTGGCCTCCGTCTCAACCCCAACAGCAAGCCCAACCGCCTTGGATCCAAGCAGCCCAGACCCCGCCTCAAGCGCCTTTAAATCCATGGGCTCCAGTACCCGCCCAAGCCCAGCCAACATGGGCCCAGCAGCCTCAAGACCGCGCCCAGCCGCCCATGCAACCCTGGGGGCCAGAACAAAGTCATGCCCAGTTTCAGCCGCCGTGGGCCCAGCCGGGCCCAGCCCATTCTCCACAACAGCCCAACTGGCAGCAGCAGCAGCATCAGCAGCAGCAGCAGCAGCAGCAGCAGCAGCAGCAGCAGCCCGCCCCTCCGCAGCAACCCCAACCACCATTGAACACGTGGTCTCCAGCCCAGGCGCCACCGGCAGCACCTGCGCCTTGGAACACGCCGCCGCAAGCGACGCACGCGCACGTGGCGGCCCCGGGGGCGAACGCCAGGGGAGCTCAAGCCGCCCAAAACGCCGCCAACCACCAACCAGCGTCTCCGTCCCCGCCGCAGCGCCCCAACGCCTACGCGGCCCCCCGGAGATCCTCGTCCTCCCCCGTCAACCCCATGGCCACGGTGCTGATCCCGTCCGCCTCGTCCTACGAGATGCCGGCCGTCCGGGGCAAGGGCGCCGACCTGTTTGCCAAGCGGCAGTCGCGCATGGAGCGCTTCATCGTGGACTCCGAGACCGTGCTGGCCAACAAGGAGAGCCGCTCCGCCTCGCCGGTGGCCTCCCTGCCCACCGAGTGGAAGTACTCGCCCAACGTAAGAGCCCCGCCTCCGCTGGCGTACAACCCCATCCAGTCCCCGTCCTACCCCCCCGCCGCGGTCAAGCAGCCGCCGCCCTCCAGCCCGGCGTCCAAGGCCAAGAAGAAGGAGAAGGAGAAACAAAAGCCCGCCCCCAAGCCCCTTAATGTCATAGATGTGATGAAGCATCAGCCCTATCAGCTGAACGCCTCTCTCTTCACCTACGGCCCCGCCGTGGAGGCTGCGGAAAAAGCCGCGGCTAAACTCGCGGCCGAGCCCGTGGCGCCCGTGGCGCAGACCGGGCCACTGCAGTACGAGCAGATGGCTATGGTCCAGCAGCCTGGCCCCATGTACCCCCAGCAGGTGTACGGGATGCCGCCCCATCCCTATATGCAGGAAGGCCCGTACCAGCAGGCACCGATGAATGCCTACGCGCCCCCCAACCCCTATCAGCAAGTGCCCGGTGGACCCTACCACCAAGCGTACCCGCCGCAGTATCAACAAGCCCCGCCCCACGCGTATCAGCAGCAGCAATCCCCTCAGTCCCCCAACCAGGGCTACCCGCCGCCCCCACAGGCGCCGTACCCGCCTGCTGGTAACCCCGCCTACCAGCCCGCGCCCTACCCACCGCCGGCAGAGCCTGCCACGCCCAGCACCTACGTGGCCCCGGGCAGCCTGCTCATGTCCCGGCAGGACTCTGCGTCCGGTAGCAGCGGCGCGGTAGCGGCCGCACCCAAGCCCCGGTTCACGGCTAAGAAAGAGTCGGCGCAGGTGTGGAAGCCCGGCGCAGCCGCCGAGGACGAGTGAGGAGCGGCGAGGATAGGCGGCAAGGGGGGGGGGCGCTGGCGGCGCGACGCAGTCAGACGGCAGCGTTTGAATGGCTTTTGTGCACTGTGATGCGGTTTAGCTTTCCCCCCTCCCCCCCCCATAGGAAATCATTGTAACCAATGCTATGGGTTTTGAGTTGCGCGCGCTCACGGAACCCAGACATGATAAGATTCACTCAGGATCAGGCGAGAGAGGATCCCGTTCAACCGAGCCCACTAACGATATAGTATTTTTATAAAACATGTACATTTCAACGAATGTATATAATAGGATGAAGGTGATAGGAGTTCCCTTGAAGTCCAGTGTAAGGGCTGGGGAGACCAGAAAGTTGCAGGGCGAGACGAGTGCCAGTCAGTAAGAAGTGAAAAGAAACGTGTTGGAAGTAGACTTGATTGTAAGACGACGGCAGCATCTGGACAACGAGAAGCGGAAAGTGATATTTGTACCATGTGCGGTATGAGCCATGCGAGGGCAGCTTAGCCAAGCTCAATTAAAAAGACAGTAAAGACGTGCTATCAGAACGCAGTAACGCCTCCAAACCATTGCTTGCTTGCACATTCAAATGCAACCAACCGCTAAACGCAGTTTAGACCCACAAGGTAATTGTATTTCGTGTCGGTGTCTTCGGAAGACGCCTGTCCCGAGTTGTTTGGTTTTATTTTAAACTGGAAGCCAGCTGTTGCGTCACGTTAGGGAGCTAAATTTAAACCCACGCTGAATACATGAGAGGAAGTGGTTTGCGACAGCTGAAGTGAGGACGAGAATTTGGTTTGCAACTTCGGCAAGCGTCCGTCAGGCTTACACCCTTAAGTTTCCTTGAAGGAAAAGAGAGAAAAGAAAGGAAAAAAAAAAGCACAACGATTTCATTTCATTTCAGATTTCAATATCCTGACTTCAACTTTTCATTTCCCACTCAATCATCGGCTGCTTTTATTTTATGAATGAGATATTAATATATGAATGAAAGAGTAGGTTTTATCAACAGGCACTGAGGTGAGGCAGTGCTGTGATGTTCATCCAGGCCACATCCTGTTTCTTTTCTAACAGGATCGCTTGCTATCTTTCTGTTCTTTTTGTGTCATGTTTCCTCTTTTGTGTTTATCTTCATTGTTCACTTTCTGTATGATTCACCACATTAAAATATACTTTCTCCTTACCTGGCTTGCCTTTCTCCTTCCCTTGCTTGCATGTTTGGAAAGGCCTTTTCACCTATCTTTTCTTCGTTCTTCATCTTTCTTCACATTTGCCAAACCTCTCCCATCAGTAAATATATTTTTTTCTTTTGAAAACCACTGGCTATGCTGTTATTATCACAGCTATTCCATATTCCATCATTAAATCTAGAATGAACAATATATACAATAAAGTACATACGGTAACGGTTTCAGTAAATTAATTAAGATTGGATTTGGATTTTAAATGTTGCTTAATAATAAGAACTTAGGATGGAAAGGATCACAGAGGACCTGGTGTGTAACGCGACCAAAACCAAAGTTGTTGGTGAGATGTTGAGATGGGATGCAGCCTAAATGTCAGGGAAACAGCGAATCTGTCAACCTGGGACTTAGTCATGTAAGTGAGCCTGTGCTATATATACTTCTGGAGGAGGCATACATGCAACTTGGTTTTCTGCTCTTGCCCACTCTTGGGTCACGGTAACCTGGACTGACATTAGAAACCTTACCAATTCTAGATATGATTCAAGATTCAAGTCATTTATTGTCAAATGTACAGCATCACTTATACTCATAGGCTACTGTACAATGAAATCTATTGGACGAGGCCCCGTTCCAACATGGAAGGAAATCAAAGAAAACAGTTGAATAAAATAAAATACAATACGTACAGTAAAACAGTAAAATATCATTACAGGAGTACCAGGAGTATAATTTAATTTTAAGTTACTGATTAGATTGATGTGGATTAATTTCATTTCTCCATAAGGTCAGGTCCATTCTGCCTTGTCTTTCTATCGCTTGTATGGCACTTTAATCACTTGCTTTTTTGTAATCGCTTCACTTGCACTTTTCCACCGGGTGATGGCAGCACTGTCACACACATCCACTGCAGCTCCAAGTGACTGTTTACCAGTCCGAACGGAAGAATTCATGAAAAGGGAAAACAGGTTATTCATTTCCTGAGTCGCCTGCTGTGCTGAGCCAACTCACAGATACCTTGAAAACTCACCGTCTCATCCGCCGTAGAGAAAGTAGGTCCAATGTAATCCAATGCGCTAGTCCTCAGAAAAACAGAAACGAGACATAAAGGGTTTACAGGTACGACCATCTAGTGATGCTGTGCTATTTGAGCAACATGGTGAAGTGGAGGACGGAGTGGAAGCAGCCACACACACACACTTTGTTGTCATTGATTTTGAAGGAGTAAAAGTGAACGTCTTCCCCTGGAAAATCCCCCTTCCGTCATTCGAGTAATCTTGTTTTGTATCTTGATTATTTAGCCTACTTGACGGGCAGTCATATATATTTATATGTATTTAATTGAAAAATACTCTCATTCACAATAGCATTCTATTACTTTTCAGTAAAATACACATTCAATTATTGGTAAAGATATTTACACATATAAGCATATACTGTTATAGTCTTTGCACAATGGTAGAAAATAACAAATGAATAAAGCTAAAGTACAATCAACCATTTATTTATTAGCCATTGTATTAGCTTATGTCTTACGTTACGTTCAGAGACCTTAACCTTTTGACTGAGTTTTGGATTGTGATTGTGATTGCTGCTTTCTCCTCCTTGCAGCCTCTGGGCAGGAACTACTCTCTCTCGCCTCCCGCCAGCAGAGTCTCGTCTCAGGGTCGCCACCAGACCTCCGCGTCCCTGTCCCCCAGGCCTCAGGCTCGTGTCTCCAACGCACCCCCCAACCCCGCAGGGAAGCAGAGCCAAGCTTGGCCGGAGCGGCTCATCAAACCCCCCACGCCGTGGGAAGCCGCGTCCCGCCACCCCCTGGGCCTGGTGGACGAGGCCTTCTCCCACCAGAGCCTCCACCAGGCCATCGCCTCCAACGTGCGCCTGGCCGTGCAGCGCAAGATGCTTCCGGAGCCGCCGGACGACTGGAAGGCCCGGGTGTCGTACCAGCCGACCGCCGCCCCCCCGAGAGCCGGCGGTTTTCAGAGCCAGTCTTGGGGCTACGGTGGTCGCAGTCGGAGCCAGGGTCGACCGCCGTTGCCTTCGTTTGTGTCGCCGCCCCCTCCCTCCGTCCGGAGCAGCGTCGCCGTGGCGACCCCGGGGCGCTACTACGGCTCTCTGCCCAGACAGTGGCAGCCTCAGCAGCGGGCGTCGGCGGCGGATGAGCAGCCGCGGTCGTCCGCGTTGTCGTCGTCAGAGTACCGAAGACCCTCGGTGAAGCCCACCTTCACGGCGGTGTACACCAGCAACACCACGTGGAGCTGCAGGCGATAAGTGACAGATAAGAGTCGAGCGGGTCGTTGACGTGTGTGTGGGCTGACAGGTTCTTTTACATCAGGCAACAATTTACTGTGCAATTATCCCCAAATCATACATTATTTGACGAGAAACGATATTTGGTTTCTTGGTCAATTTTCAAGTTCACTACAATAATACAATTCAAGACAGTTTTTGTCATCTGGTTTATGAGCGTTGTCCTGATGTAAAAAATAATTTTAGTAGAGGTCAATTAACTTAAAAAGGGCTATAATGTAAATTATTGAGGTTCATATTTTAACTGCAACACATTATTTTGGATAGAAATAAGATAAAGAAGAGTAGAAAGTTTAATGTAGTTGAATTTGCTTTACAACCACTCAAATAAGATTTTTGATTATAAATAAGGTTATTTGAGTGTTTTTCCACAGTAGCATTTATTTCTTGAGAAGAGTCCTTGGCATGTTGTTTTGTGAATGGTAGAATGCACATTATAAGTTCAAGTGTGAGTTTAACAATAATTTGTGTTCAGTGTGGCGGATAAATGGATGAAAAGTGGAAAGTGAATTGAAAGATTCCTTGGTTGGAAAATGAGTTGGAAAGATAAGACGGTAACTCCTGCTGTATTTTTGCCGTGCATTACACAGCCCTATCTTTTGTCGATTGCATTATGGATATTCTAGGCTTTGACAGTGATAACCAACACGTATAGGGTTACGATTTGTTTGAAGAAGTTGTGAGTGGCTGGCGTGTCTTCTGTTGCAGCTGCAACAGAACTACAGCGTTTTGCAAGCGTTAGGTATATATAAATACAAATGTGGTGTAAAACCAGAGTTATTTTTACTTATCTAATGATATTCTACTACAGTGGAGCCATTTAGCATGCTGGGCTGTGCACGTTTGACCCCCCCCCTCCCCTCCTCTCCTCTCCTCTCCTCTCCTCTCCTCTCCTCAGTTTATTAAAAACTTGAGCCTGAGCAATTTTCTCCTGATTTATTTGTTGCGCTCCCATGCAAAACATCACCAGTAATCAGCTCCAGAGCGCAGCGATGTGTTGCGTTCAAGTGGGCAAAGGCTAAATCCATAACCCGCCATGTAGAAGGAACACCAGCTATTCGTTATGTAATCCCCACATGAGATTATTTCATCATTAGTTTGTCTTTTTTTCCTCTTTTTTTTCCCCTCCTTTTTTCTTTCTCTGCGCTCATCAGCATGTTGTTGCCAGACAACAAGAGACTTATAGGCTGGAGGAAATGTTAATCCTCGCATGTTTAGGCATGTTTTTTGCTTTTCCAGTGCTAGACTTCGGGCAAGTCACGTTAGATGATCCTAATGATGGTGTATTACCCTCTTCTGGATGCAAAGCAGCTAGTCTATTGCATTTCCTCATTTAAAAAGCACCAGGGGATTTGGGAGAAAGTTTACGATGCCTTAATGCAATCAGGACAAGGCATTGTGGACGAATTAAACTGTTGCTATAGACCTGATATGATGTCATTGTACGCGCGCATCCCTTAGGCCTACTGGTTATATTTAATCATCACGGTCCTGTTTTGATGTTCACTCGCTATCGTGATGTGATGTGAACGAAGTGATTTCATGAAGCATAAAACCGTAGGCAATACTGTATCAATATCGGTATGATGACAGTTTTGGGTATAGGCCTAGGTGTGATAGGCTAATAGGGGCGATGTGTATCACGTGGTGTTATGAATGGCGCTGGCATGCCTCACATTCAGCCTAATGAGTAGGCCAACCATAGATGAGGCCTACACCTGTTTTGCACCCTGACTGTTGCGCCTACATATGTCATATGCGCATCCATAGTCAAAACAGATGTTGAACTTAATAAACAACTGAATAACAATGTGTTGTCGTGTTTTTTTTTTTCTTACTAGTTTAGGCCTACTACTTTATCTCCTCTGGGAAGTGTGAAATACTGCATTTCTTTTTCAGTGGTTTGCCAGAGCTCCCAGCGGCACCTTGTTAGTGAAGCCCTGTGTGTGTGTGTGTGTGTGTGTGTGTGTGTGTGTGTGTGTGTGTGTTTGCGGGGACGTCTTTAGGAGTCACATGTCTCCCCGTCCAATGGGAGGAGGGGGGGGTGGGGGAGGCTTATTACCATGGAGACCGTCGGTTACATAACAACAGGGGGAATCTGGAGTCGTGGTTGAACTGCAGGAGGCAAGCAAAGGGCTCACTTCAGTACTGTAGATCATAGACCGGCGGCGGAATTGATTTGGACAAGCATATAAGGATGATGAATATATGCGATTCGTCCTAGCATTGCTAAGTGAATTCATAAAATATTAAACATATATGGAGACATTATTAAATATTAAATATGTATTGCCATAGATTTCCCTTATGGGAAAATGTGTGTCTCATATAATCAAATATAACATGAAATGTACATTATAACATTTAATTTGCATAAAATAAACAAAACACATGCATATCAACCGGGGCTTATAATAGTCCTCACACTGGTGTCCTGGTTGAACTGGTGAAACATGTGCACTAGCACCTGTAGAGCCTGAACACAACCTTGGCTTCCAGTATAAATACCAGAGCAAGAGTCATGGATGCAGAAACAGAAACACAGTGGGAGAGGGAGGGAGGGAGAGAGAGAGAGAGAGAGAGAGAGAGAGAGAGAGAGAGAGAGTAAGACACACAGAGGGAGAAATACACAAAGGAGAGAGAGAAAGAGGGTGAGAGACACACATACACAGAGGGAGGGAGCTAGAGAGAGAGAGACAGATAGAGAGAGAGAGAGAGAGAGAGGGCGAGTGAGAAAGAGAGGGTGAGAGAGACAGAGAGAGGGACAGAGAAAGAGAGAGAAAGAGGGTGAGAGAGACACACGGAGGGAGGGAGCGAGAGAGATACAGATAGAGAGAGAGAGGGTGAGAGATGCATAGAGGGAGAAACACAAAGAGGGAGAGAGAGAAAGGGTGAGAGAGAGACACACACAGAGGGAGGGAGGGAGAGAGACAGGGAGAGAGAAAGACAGAGAGAGAGACACAGAGAGAGACAGAGGGAGAGAGAGAGTGGGAGAGAAAGAGACAGAGAGAGATACAGAGAGAGAGAGGGACAGGGAGAGAGAGACAGAGAGAGGGAGAGAGAGACATGGAGAGAGACAGAGAGAGATACAGAGAGAGAGAGAGAGAGGGAGAGAGAAAGACAGAGAGAGAGAGCGGGACAGGGCAACTGAGTGTAAGATTGAAGGCAGAGGGAACAGGGGTGACGGCACTCTAAATTTAGTCGCTTCTGCTCGTCTGAACTAAATACCGATGACAACAGACCCAGTGACACCGCGCCCACCCTCCTTCAGCCTCGGCTGGAGTCACTGGCTGGGTGCTGACCTCCAGCCCCCCCACCCCTGACGTTCACCACCACCACCACCCTGTCCCTCCACCCCTCCCCCTCCCATCACCCCATCCAGTGGCACCCAACCTCTCAG
>JAOPUH010000058.1:1051857-1065248 GCA_027123175.1 Urophycis cirrata | reverse complement strand
GGGGGGGGGGGGGGGGGGGGGGGGGGGGGGGGGGGGGGGGGGGGGGGGGGGGGGGGGGGGGGGGGGGGGGGGGGGGGAGGGGGGGGTGGGGGGGGGGGGGGGGGGGGGGGGGGGGGGGGGGGGGGGGGGGGGGGGGGGGGGGGGGGAGTGGACAGATCACAAGCCCTGTGGATGCAAGCCAGTTTTGCGCCACCGCGATAAGGGGGCCTGATTATGTGTCACCCATCAGTTCGCACCCACCCACACCACCACCGCCTCCCCCCTCTCCCCCTTTCGCTGTCTGCCGAGGCCCATAAATCCACTTGTGACAACCACTGCTGTATGGAAATCTCTCTCTCTCCCTCTCTCTCTCTCTCTCTCTCTCTCTCTTTCTCTCTCTCTCTCTCTCCAATTGTGCTTATGTATGCTCTGTATCCTGAGGGGTGATGGTGATTTTGAGGGGGGAAGCAGTGGATTAAGCAAGTCTTGGATGTCGACTGGATCTTGAGTAATAGAGATTTAATTGATAGATCCACCGCACCCCTCGAGTAGTCAATCTTCCTGATCGCCTTGCGTGTGGTGAGGGATTTCAGGATGTGCTGATGAGCTAATAGTTTGTTGAGTGAGATATAAACAAGTGAAGCGAATTCAATGTCAATTCCATTTGCCGTAGCGCTTTAATCACAGCTACAGTCTCAAAGGGCTTCCACATGATAATAAACCCCCACTAAGTCCTTTAAAGGGCAAGGAAAAACTCCCCAAAACCCAAAGGAAAGAAACCTTGAGAAGGAGTGCAGAATAGGGATCCCTCTTCCAGGGACCTAGAAAGTGTGATGGTAGTAGTTACTGAATAGGCAGACATAATGCTTGCATAGCAAAAAAAAGCTTTTTCACAACATAACACGCAATGTGTCTGTGTCGTATTTTCTTTGTTGCGGCTTTGTTCGTGAGATTTACATTGTCCTCGAAATACTGAACAATCTTTTCTTGATATCGTATTTATCGTCTATTATCTCTCCAGAGTCTTTCAACTTTTCAAAACGCCACATGCATCTATCCTCGTCTTTCGATACAATTTATTCGTCTGAATTACGCATTTTATTCTCCCAGGTTTGGTGAAATACTATACAATCAAACAACTTTGGGTCATCGGGCTGAATGTACTTTTAACGACACTGTTTTAGAAAGTGTCCCCTATAATTTTGACATCTTTCGCAGGAAGTTGCTGCGCCAAAATGTTTTCCTGTCGTGGACACACACAATTTCCTTTAAATAGCCCCTTTCAAAATGGCAGCCACAAATTATGAGCGGTTAAATGCTTTTAGCACCTATTAATTACATTAGGAAATGTAAATTGGCCAGCCAAGCTTTGATATATTGCTCTGCTAAGTCGTTTTGTCACTTTGGGAATCTACGGACGGGGGCGGAAGCAGCAAATATCCGCCGAGAGCGATCGGGAGAGACAGCGGATTAGAAGTTCGCCCGACCCTTCGACCCAGCGCCGCAACCTTTTTCCCCTGAAGCCTTTGGATCCCGCTGACCTCCATCGCCATGACAACCGTCCCTGCAATGCGGGCTGGGCAACCGGCTCGATAACTCCCATTTCAGTATTGGATTTCTGAAAAAATAACATGCATTTTAATATATTCGATAATACAATTATATAATGTAATATATTCAAAATCGAATCGTGTAATAAAAAATAGTGCATTAAATGCATCATTAATGTGCGTGGCCATGATGCTTTGTGTTATGTAGTCTGTATAATGTCCTGTTTTACACCACACACCCTCTGTCCCCAGGGTGTAGCAGGCCAGTACATGGCAAAGGTTACATCAAGTGGCTCTGGTAACATTATTAAAGTGAACGCTTTACGTAACTCGATATCAATAGCCACACTAAAAAGGGCATATTAATGCTTGCTGTCTTATCAAAAACAAAAAACGGCTCCGGATGCTCAATCTCAAGACAATATTCTAGTTCTTGTTTTTGACGCGCTACCAATTTGAGGCGAATTGCTCCGGATGCTTTGGGTTGTCGCATGAATAAGGATCTCAGAATGACTGATGGCAGCAGGAAGCGAGGGGGTGTCGGCGATCCTCAAAATATAATACAGAAGATTTTTAGGACAATGCTCCAAACTAACAATACAGGCGGTCACCAGAGAGACTCAGGTCTCACAGCAGGTGAGTTCAAATCAAGTCGCTAGTCCTGATTTTCGCGACTCATGGCACACATTATATCACATATTCGAATTTAACACATCAAACATTTTAATCTACTCAGCAATTCAAAATAAATTATTCCTATATAAAGAATATTACTATATTGGATCTAAATTTGACAGCCTTATCTGCAAAAAATGCTGGGAAAGGGGGCTAAATCCTGAGCATTGACAAGCTTAATTGGGCGAATCCTGAAATTACACACATTACATACAGTACATTTTTAGAATTAGAATTGAAAAAAACATCTTAATGGAGCACATCATTGTTAATAATACTCACTCCAAAATACCTTTATTTTTAAGCTTTTAGGTGGAAGAAAAAGCCTTTGCTATCTTCAGCCACACAGTACATTGTTCCAGATGGATATACCTTGAAATGTGTGATCTTAAAAACAGGAATAAAAGGACATGTGACTCAAGATATCTTGTCTTGTAAGTCATTTTTTTGGTCTTTCTTCTTTTTCTTCTTTCTGATGACTACAAAAGATGTTCGTTCTTTCAGTTAAGTGACTGACGAATGATCCTGTCCAATCACCAATCACCATTTATAGTCCTGGATGTGCCCTTGAAGCCAAGAGTGTCATGATACTGTGAGCAGGAGAGTTATTCCATCATTCACTCTGGCCAAGCTATGCCTCAGCGATCACTTCAGTCCAAAGTATTGATTTCAATGGAGATGGATCACTAGGGATATAATGGTGCTTTCACTATTTCACGTTTCTGCCAGAGATGATTTGAACACCGCTGGTAGCATATTGCAGTGCAAAAGCTGCGGCAGTAAAGCAAAGCTAACAAGGTATTTTTTTTTATTGTACTGGACTATACAAGTGTTTGAAAAGACTGTCAAGTGTTTTCTTTTTTTTTTCTTTTTTTTACTGTGTTCCTCCGCGAGAGAACCCAAACTATTCACCCTCTTGAGGTAATTGAAAATCATAGACGTCTTTGTTGTTATTCCAATATGTGTGAATAGAGCAAGAGTCCATGCGAAATGCAATTTATTTGCTCTGGTTATGGTGGCTTGTGGCTTTCTGCGGCTCCTAATAATGTCTGGATGTTGCTTCTTTGACTTCTTTCAGCAAGTAAAGTTCTCATGGAGATTTGAGCTCAAGGGTATTTGAATCCAGTTATTGAATTGAAGTTCAAGCTCACATCTTTCTTTCGTATGAGGAATGAGGCATCTTTTGAAACCCCAGCGGGGGAAAACCGCTCAATTGTTACCACCCTATGAAAGATTATTATTGATATTGTGTATTGATTATTATTCCCCGTGATTGGGTGAGTCTCTGAAAGCAGATGATTAAATAAAAGGAGGACATGTGGTCTCAGCACATCTGCTACAATGGTGTTTGTTGAGATATGAATGCCATATAGAAGGACATCTATTTTTGCCACTAATTGTGGCACTATTCAGAATCAGCCCTCCGTACAGACAATTCAATACAATTAATTTCAGCGGTGCTTAAAAAGTCATTGGGCAGCTCGAATGATTAAACATTTTTTTTCCTTCATAAAATCAAATCAGAACTGACATTATTGTAAGTGCCTCGACTGATCAATGACTGTACTGCTGGCAATGTCTGCCCGACCGTCAAACTAAATTAAGCCCAAATAACGTATTGCCAAAACAATCCCTGTGGCAGTTGATATACTGCGCTATCAAAGTCAATATCAAGTTCCACTTACATGTATTACATATTTACAGTACATACATAGAACCGGGTTTTGGCGTTTCCGTTTCCTTAATGGTCTTCTTCTTGTGTTAATCTGCCCTCGTTTATCAGTCTCGCTGACCCTTTTGAGGGTCTTCTCCAATTAATGTTCCCCGTGTTAATTTGATAAATAATCACAGTTGAACCCTGACGGCGCCCCTGTTCCTCGTCAAATCCCGCCCTGCGCCGCGCCCCCGAGCCAGCGGCCGCCCTTGCCAATAACTCTCGCCGCGTTTTTAAAGGAAAGCACGTGCTTAACACTCTGCTCCCAAATCACACACCGGGGGGACTCCAAAGTGAACCGGACTTCACCGAGAATTAATCTCCTTCTTTCTCTGCCCTCCCCCCCCCCCCACCTCAGCCCATCTACATGGATTCCCGGAGACCATTAGCTAACCAAAGAGGGGTCAAACCCTCCCAGGGAGGTAGAGAGAGGAGACAGGGGGGAGGGAATTAAGCCAGGCGGCGTGGGTGTGGGCAGAGGGTGCGAGGTGGTGTGGGGGGGGGGAGGGGGGGGCTATCCATCCATTCCGCTGGGTCGTTGGCGGGCTTCCGAAGGGCCCTGGGAACGCCACCACGCCGCCTGGTTTCATGGGAGTCCAGGGCCAGGCGGGACCGGCCATGCCTGACCGGAAAACTGCGTCCCTGCCCTTTCCCCGCCGCGTTTGCGAGAGCCGCGGGGAGCGCGGGGGAGATGGGCGGGTACTGCTGGCTCAGCACTTGGCGGGGGAGAGCGGCAGAGACGTTTTTTTTTTTTTTCTTTGCTGCTCGGGGCGACGTCGCTCGTTCCCGTCCTCCCTGCGGTGATTTCACAGCCCCGCCTTGCACGTGTACGCTCAGGTGCGACTGCAGAGGCGTGCAGCGGATACGCGAGGAGCAAGGTTGATTATGTTGTCAGGGGGGGGGGGGGGAGTCTGACAAATGTAGGGTAGCTTTCAGGAGGGAACTTTAGGAAGGCGCACTTTGAGGTGCCCAGTGCTGGTTATCATACCAACCATCAAATACCCAGTCTTACATATTATGTATTCATTTATTGATTATATGTATGGGCACAAACTCGCAATCATGTCAGTAAAGTAGATGATTGGTTAAGCAAGAATGTAGAATTCCATAAAGGAGGAACACATATATTTTTCACTGAACCAACCATGTTGTCCTCATTACAAACCAGCGTTATCCTTCTTTTGAATATAGTGTCTTTGTCTTATTTACCTCCGAGCCACATGTCTGTTGTGAATTTATCTTCTCTATGACAAGATGTTGCTCCATCCCACAGCTCAACCAAGGGTTTTTTGGGTTGTTTTGTTTTTTTTCTGCGGCGGTAATGTGTGGTTGGTTTCTCACCGGACGAACTCCAGCCGTGATGGACACAGGCTGGAGGGTAACTGCCCTTATTGGAGCGCAGGCATTCTGTGAGCGCAGCACACACCCAACAGATGGCAGCTAACCAAAGCAGAGGCAAAACTCTTGACATTAACAAACAAGGATTGGATTTTTAACCGGCCGGAGACAAAATCGCGCGGCTTTAACATCGGTGTCGAGAATTTTTTTTTTCCTGTACGTGTCCGTCAACTCCGTTGGAATTAGCTCGACGTTCATTACTCACTAGTTTGTCAAACAACCCCCCCCCCCCCACCACCACCGCCCCATCATAGTTGATAGCCGGCCAGCTCGGCTGAGAAGCCATTTGTTCTCAACTGTCGGGCTGAGGCCATTAAGATGGTGCTTGGCTTATGGCTCCGTCAGGCACAACCTCCGCTAATGTCTCAGGCTAAAAGAAAGCGGCGCATAGCCTGGTGGCAATCACATTGATTGGACTGGATTATGGCTGCCCAATTATAATCACCACGGCGACCACATCCACGGCCTTACGCAAAGAGACTCTGGGAAGTGAAACCGTTGGAAACACACACACACACAACAAGGGCAGTTAAGAATAAGAGGCTTTTAGCTTTTTTTTACTTCAGCTTTTTTGCAAATGTTCACTAAAACCATTAAAAAAAATCTCCCAGATTCATCTGGAATATGGGGGTTTTGTGGTATTTTTATTGATCCTCCACTTTACCTTTTTGTTATAGCTACCTGTTTTATCCCTCTGTTATCTAAAGGTCCAGAACACCCATCGATATATATGTGATATGGAAATCAATAACTGCTGAAACCGTAAATCATAAACGGTGGCTGAACAAAGAGGAATGGATGGATTTATTGATTTTTCTCTCGGAAAGCACCACCATTTGAATCCACAATTGACTTACCTGTATGTGTTTTTCTGCTGATATTCATCAGTGGGGCCTGAGTCTTAAAATATATGGAATAATAAAGTCGTTTTTTTTTTTACTAATCTCAGAAATTGCTATATTGGCAGAGACCAGTCAGCCTTCCACCCCAAATGCATTTCTGGCTTTGCATCTGTTCAGAGTAGGATCTGGCAACCTTCCATCCAGCAAATGGCCCTATTATTTTTGCTTTGGCGCCCTGCGGGAACTCTGAATAAGCAGAATTTATCTACGTCAAACAGGCTCATCTGTGTTGTTTTTCCCAATTCACCTTTTCCCTCACTGTATCACCACCACCCCCACCAGCACCAGCACCACCACCAGCACCACCCACATATAAACATGGCCCGGCGCCTCCACATCTCTGCTTTCTCGCTCGACGTCACACACACACACACACACGTCTGCTGTGTCTCTGCGGTATCTCTCCATTATTTCCCGGGCTTTGTTTTACCTGAAATGTAAATCCCAGGACGCATCGTCAATGTGATTCTCGACAAGAATCGTCCGCTGACTTCCAGTCACAGCATCTGCGCTCATGTTCCGTGCGTCCGGAGCACACCTTCCATCTCTTCCCGATGATCTCCACTGCGTTCCTAATTTGAGTGACGCAATATTGTTCAAAAACGAGTGCCAGTTAACGGCACAACAAGATGGCAGTTGTCTAAAAACACAGATAATTGAGCGCTATTTTCTGAGCTGTGATTTTAAGACCGCGGCGACCTGGGATGTTGTGTCTTGCACAATTATGTGATCAACTGCTCCTGCCTGGGTGAGCGACATGGAGGTAACCTTCCACCGCGTCACAGGTAGCCTCATAATCACAGCGCCGGAAATAGTGCCGAATTATCCGCGTGTTTGCAGACAAACTGCAATCTTGTCGGGTTGTTGTCGCCATTCATTTTCGAATATGCGACGATCCAGAACACGTCATAATTATTTGGAAAGTGATCACAAGTGTATTTCCCTCACGTGGATGGGAGCGAGGCTACTGTAGCTATGCGAGTCAGTGGAAGGGGGCTAACGCAAAAGCAAATGCTAACCCAGACAACTCGTGTGCATTTTGCAGCTTGCAGCGATTAGTGCAGCTTGATTCAACGCCAGTTTGCATTGGCGGTGTGCCATTCCATATGATTATGCTTATATAATTCATCGAAAACATGGTAGACATCACAAAAAATGAGGCATGTAATTTGACAGCAGTGATGGATGGAAGGGAAAAAAACGACAAATAATAGTCTTTATTTCTGTGTATTCGACATTATTCATCAGAAACTGTTAACTTATGCTAAACATAAATCAACATTTTATTTTCACTTAAGCTTCAGACCAATATATGATGTCATGTGTCCTGTTGGGTTTATGCCTGCTATGAGATTTATGCATAGTAGACTTCACTTTAGAAAGGCAGATGGATGAAATATATTTAAACAACCGATTGTCACATATTTCATAAAATGTGACGATTGGTAAATGGTCACATTTACATGTACATGTACATTGGGAATAGTGTGGGAAGGCTTTTAATGTAAAGACAACAAACTGTTAAACAGTTGCGGCAGTACTCAAATGATTGCCTCCTGAAAGGGTACCAAGCCGACCAAATTATTTGTTTGTGTTTTTCTGTTAATTTGCTGTCGACCCACTCCGACTGTGGCGCTTTCTGTCTTTTGTTCCTGTTAAAGCATTTGAGCACTTTAATTCCAGAAAAAAAAAAAGAATTTGGACACAAAAAAAATCCCCAACCTCACTAAACAGTAGAGATGTGTTCTACTTGTTCTTTTCAATTTCCACCCATACAGTAAAAGCTAATTACACGCTAATGTTTCCCTGCCTACACAAAACAACACAAATAACTGTGTTCTCCGCTCCATTTATATTGTAGTTCAAGATAGAAGGACAACAAAATATAACTCCTTCCTACACATGTTGCCTTTGTGGTTTGACTGTTTGAAGCCCTCCTTCACAGGCAGTACACGTCTAGATGCACGCCTGTCAATACAGAACCATATGGTAGGCCTACATAGATATATTACAAAGTAATTGTTATTATAGCAGGATTCACTGTACAATACTACAATGCTACAATGCCATTCAGTCACAGCTGAAGTGGCTACATTTGACCCCAATGTTCTCCCTCTCTCTTTCCTCTCTCTCATTTTCTCTCTCTTTTATCACCGTCTTTCTCTCTCTGTATCGTAGTGTGTGGCCATTTTTCAGTGTTTGGCTATTACTCAGACCATGCCAACCTCAGGTTTGTATTACATTACAAACCTAAGATTACAATAACATTTTGGCAGGATTGTTGCTGTTGGTGAGTACATAAGGAATTAGAATTTCTGTTGTAGCTATTCAGTTGGTAGAGCTAACTCATACAGTTAGTAGTCACTCTCTGCTGTGGTTGCTGTGGCTATTGCTGCTGTCGTTTCTATTGCTGCTGTCGTTGCTATTGCTGCTGTTGCTGTTGAACAACAGGCCTCTCAGGTGTAGACAATAGCCTTGATTGCTGGGTGGAGCTATAACTGCACGATTAGCTTCCCTACAGATAAGTGCTAGTGTGGTTAGCGTCAGAACCGGCAAACAAAGACAGGGCGAACAAAGACTAAGGGATTCTCTCTGCGGGAGGCCGTCAAGGAAGCCTTCTAGAGACCTTAACCCTAGTGTATTGTATTGTGTTACCAATTGCCATGTGTGTCACCCCGTCCCACTCAGGACATATACCCAACACAGATGCTGTCCCCGACCCAATACTCAACGCTGCACCCAGACAGAAAACAGAAACCTGGATCACCCCAGAAAACACAGCCACTCCGGCCGCCCTCTCTTCCACCTACTCCTTCTCACACATCCCAAGACCGTCAGGGCAAGGACGGACGGGGGACTGGACTGTTTTTTTCTATCACTGTTATGCGGACGACACTCAACTGTTCCCCCTCCTCAGACACTCTGATTGCAACACTCAATCTCAATCTCAGAATGTTTGGCAGACATCAGCTCTTGGACAAGTGTGCATCAGCTCAAGCTCAATCTTGCAAAGACTGAGCTTCTCTTCATACAGGGGAAAGACTGCCCTCACAGGGACCTACTGGTCTCGGCTGAGGACATTGACAGTATGTGCCTCATCGATCGCGAGGAACCTTGGCATAATACTCGATAACCAACTGTCCTGTACTGCAAACATCACTGCAGTGACCCGATCCTGTACATTTGCTATGTACATCATCCGCAGGATCCGGCCTTTCCTCACAAGGGAAGCCACACAGCTCCTGACCCAAGCACTTGTCATCTCCCGTCTCGACTACTACTTGCTCTTAGCTGGACTCCCTGCAACCACAATTAAACCTTTGCAGCGGATCCAGAACGCTGCAGCATGCCTCGTGTTCAACTGACACAAATTCTCCCACATGACCCCCCTCTTCCATGACCTCCACTGGCTCCCTGTAGTGGCTCGCATCAAATTCAACATGATGGTACTGGTGGAACGAGTTCCCTGCCAATGCGGAGTCACTCCCCATCTTCCAGAAGAGACTCAAGACTCACTTGTTCAGAGTTCACCTGAACCCTGCATAACATCCATCCATCTCCCCCAAGTGGCTCTTTGTCTATGAACTTTGGCTGTTGTTGTTTAAAATGTGTTCATATTGGCGTCTTAGTGAGACCTATTTAATGTGATGATGAATCGTATTATAGGTGTGTTGTCGTTGTATGAAATCCTGGATGGTATTATATTTTGTTGGATGAAAAGATAGGTCTCATCGCTGAACATGAGGATAGTGTATTGAAACATGGCCTACATCAGGCATTCTGACTGTTTGACTGTCTGTCTGTTTATATGGTGGAATTCATCAAATGTATTTCTATATCGGGTTTTGAGAAATGCCACTGGCTCCCCATTCACCGGTTTTCCCACTTAAAAAAAAAGTATTTCGGCTCACATAGTTAATCTGGAACAGCTGGCTCGTTCCTGAACAACCCATCACTCGTACATTATCACTATGTATAGATGTTATGTGCTGTTGTTAAAACACTGCAAGGCAACAACTTCTGAATGGTAAGTATTTCTAGATAACAGGTTGGATGTCTTTGGGTTTTCTAGGTGTAGGCGGCCGATGCTTGGAGGACAGTTGGCAGAATATACACCTCGACCAGCTTCTCCATGGCTGTCGTTCTTTCTGATTCAATTAAACCTTGTGAGTGTTGTGTAGTGTTGCCCTGCCACAATGCATATTTTGATATTGTCGTAAAAGGAGAGGCCAACATGGTTCAAAGAGTTATCGGCGGGGTTGAGTTAATTTTGTTTATTTGTCACTCCACAACCTTGAACACTAAAGGCATCTTTTGTGTTTCCCACCCACTTTTTGTCGTCCTTTTAATCCCCTCTTTCTCTCTCTCTCTCTCTCTCTCTCTCTCTCTCTCTCTCTCTCCATCTCTCTCTCTCTCTCTCACACACACATACACAATACAAAAACAACTCCGTTCAGGCTCTCTGGGGTTCATTGTGCGCAAATCTATTTGGCCAGGTTTTAAGCTTTTCGTTCTCCTCCAAACCACCGCTCCCCTGGGTGAACCCCCCCGCCCCCCTCCTTCACACAAAACCCTTGCGGTTTGACTGATGACTCGATAGCCAACACACCAAACTTTCTGACCGCTTTCCCAGGGCCCGCTTCTTCCCCCTGGCGGCCCCGGTCGCCAGCTCCTGGCCACCGGGGTAATTCCAGCCCGATGGGCCCTTAGCAACGGCTTTGGGGCAACAATCGGTTTGTGCGCCTGCATGAGGACCGCACATAACGACCGGATCGCTCATTTTTTCGGTCCTTCGGTTTCTTGTTTCTTCTTTCTGTTTACCGACTTTCATTAACCTTTGTCTCAACCTTTTTCTATTCATTGCCTCCATTGGACTGTGAACCGTTTGGAAGTCCAACTAATTATTCTCATGAATTTGTGGCTTTCTGGTCGGGGGGGGAACCGGGCGAAAGTGGTGATTTTGAACGGGGGAAACAGCCCGATTGTTGCTGTTATTTAAGGAAATCAATGATTATTCACTTTGCGGAGAGAGCACAGAAGGTTGGAGAAGCGGGGTTTTACGTAAAATGGATGCAAACCAGTTCAAGAGGCTGCCATGGTGACGCAGGCGTTACCGTTGCCCAACACGGGGCGAAGTTGCGTTTGTGTCTCTTCTGCTCTATTAATACCACTGTTTTGGAAAATGGGAGAAAGGTGAGTGGAGGCGTGAATTGTGTCAAACACCGGGCAGATTATGTGCCAGGGGAGCCTGCTGTGGCAGCCACCTACATAGGAGGGATTGGTGCCTATCTTTGGATACCACCCATGGCTCTCCATTGTTTTCCCGGGAGTTAAGAATATGTTTATGCAAATTCGCCTGGCTTTTTTTTTTTTTTTTTAATTGTGGTGGTTTCGGGAGCCCACCCAATGTTCCTCTCCCACCCTACATCTATAAAAAGCTCATTTCATCAGCGCCGTCGTGCCCATTTTGAGGAGGCATTCGCGGCTTATTAACAGGTAGCCTACAGCATGTGCGACTCGCATCACTTTTTGATGTGGGTGGGGTGGGGTGGACTTTTGAAAGACTTCTACCTACAAGCGATTGATCGGGGCCGCGTCTGCACCAGAAAGATCTCAGGAAAATCTACTGGTTTTGTGAGAGACATGCTTTTGAAAATGTATGAAAAGATAAGAATCAGTATTTCAGGGAAAATGAGGTCCCAGTATAAAATGTCCTCAGTATGGAGATGGTTTTTAAATCCTAGCCACTCACTTTCACCCATTAATGACATGACAAAATGAAATAGTTGCTTCAAAAGGAGCTTTGGAAGACATACCTTAAAATAGTTATGCTGTCATGCTCTTATAGAATTTTCATGTATATGTTGTCACCACCTTTTGAGTGCTTGCACAGTCCTCAGCCCTTTGGCTGTTTTGAACGCACACACACACACACACACACACACACACACACACGTCTCCATCCCAACACAACACACTGTGTGTATTCGCAGCTGCCATGGATGCCTCAGAATTTTATCCCTAACCTATAATTACCGTTACTATGGAGAGCATGTCTTGTTTTCCCCTGTTTACGCGTGGCCTTTCAGCAGCCGTGCACTCGGGGGTTTTGGAACCTTGCGCTGTTGTGGTCCGGGTTCGCCACCACGCCGGTGTCCTCCCCGCGGATGGGCCGGTCCGTGAAACTGTTGAATGAATGAACGGTTACACTCGATGATAACGATTTCATTATTATTGAATTACGAGTCGAATGCTCGGTGACTTGAGCGATCTCTGTCTCTGTCTCTCACACTGACACACACTGACACACACACACACACACACACACCAGTCCCAGCAGTGTGAGCTTAGCCTCCCCCCCCCCCCACCCCCCACCCCCCACCAAAATACCCCCATTTTCTTGAATGTACAAATCGCTCATTGGCTTATTACAGCCCCCTTTTTATAACGGGGGCCGCCACTCAGAAATGACCTTCCCTTTGTTCCGTCGCAACCGACGTTTTAATGATGCATGAAATGTGCAGATTAGCCCAACTGGCATTGGTGTGTCCCTGTGTCGGGGGGGGCCCCAGAGGTGGTGCTAGGTGCTTCCCTGTCATATTGATGAGCAACCATAGCTGTCCCCTCAAAGAGGACCTTCATGGTCATCACATGGGAGCGGGTCGGCAAATGTCAACCATAACAGTTTCACGTTCGCCGGTCCGATTTCAAAATGACGCGGGCCCCCGTCTGCCGCATTTTTGTCGCAAAGTATTTTTTGGTGGTGGTGCATGTTAGCTTACAGTAGGTGTGTGTGCGTGTGTGTGTCTGTGTGTGTGTAGGTGTGTGTGTGTGTGTGTGAGTGTGTGTGCCAGTGAGTTTGCTGGGCCACAGATGCGTGAAAGGGTTAACCTCATGCTGTACGCGTGCCATCAGTTGTCAGAGGAAATATAATTGGCTTTATACCTGGCTTGATGTCTGTGTGCGTGTGTGTGTCACTCATTTACGTAAATTACAAATCCAACAAAGCAAAATGCCTTCAGGCACTATCAACATGAAAAAAAAGAACAGAGAAATTAGTTTTGAGTAAAGTCATAAATTACATTTTCCTCCGAATTTAAATTAAGTGAGCTGTTACTTGAAAGTCAGTGATCACATCTTTAATATTTTATCGGGGGAGGGGGGGGGAGGGTG
>JAOPUH010000058.1:419645-434820 GCA_027123175.1 Urophycis cirrata | reverse complement strand
TTTTCCCAAAGCCTTGACATAACTCCTCCCTCCCTCCCTCCCTCCCCCCCTCCCTCCCCCGCTAACAAAGCACAGAGACACCGCGCTGGGAGAACCTACTCAGGCTGTCGGGGGTGCGGTGCAGCTGCTTCCTGGTGGAGAAGGGGTCCCCGCCAAGGCTGCACAGCAGATCCTCCAGGTCCAAGCCCCGCCTCTTGCCGTCCAGGGGGCTGGCGGCAGTGATCGCCTCTGCAAACTGAGGCCAAAAAAAAACAAACCCATTTGAGAAATCACAGGTCACCACACGTACTGAGCAGGGCCGTTACAACAGTCACAATGTCCCTTTCCCTTCATGAAAAGGTGATCGCCGTACCTGGCTGGCCAGATTGTCACACTCCCAGTCCACTATCTTGGCCCTGTGGTTGGCCCTGTTGTTGGCAGCCTCACAGCTGGTGTGGGACGTCTTACCAGTGGCCTAGATGGGGCACGAGAGAGAGACGGGAGCCATTATTTCAGGTGGGGAAACGCAACACCCGGGCCGACCTCGTTTTCTACACGCCAGTCGTCGCATGCGCCCGCGGTGGGCATCAGGAGCTCGGCCACCAACGCCAGGTGGAAACAAAACAGACAAAAATCCAACGCATGTCGTGCTGATTCAGCTGAAGAGCAGTTACCGCGACCGCACCTCGCCACAAAGACTAAAGTGTTACTTCCTATGTTTGTGGTGTGGGCACTTTGCCCACAGCATTCACAACGGCACAATGGGAAGCGCCAGTCGTGTTATTTATGAACGACGTAGCTCTGCATGAATTGGATAGCGTCGATAACGATCAACAGGGGCAGCCGCGGGCCTACTGGTTAGGGCTTCGGACTTGTAACCGGAGGGTTGCCGGTTCGAACCCCGGCCAGTACAAACGGCTGAAGTGCCCTTGAGCAAGGCACCTAACCCCTCACTGCTCCCCGAGCGCCGCTCACTGGCAGCTCACTGCCTCGGGATTAGTGTGTGCCTCACCATCATTGTGCGCCGAGAGTATTTCCACTAATTCACGACTGGGTTAAATGCAGAGACCAAATTTCCCTCACGGGATCAAAGTAATTCTTCTTCAACAGTGCGTTGACAACAGGACCGCGCGAGCACGACGGTGCCGACCAACCTGTGGTGCTGGCCGGGGAGGGTCAGGCGACGGCCCCCGGGGCGGGGGTGAAAGGGTGTGCAGCAGATCGGCGAGGGACGAGTTGGCGGGCGGTTCCGTGGCGGCGGGGGCAGGACCCGGAAGGGGAGCGGGGCAGACGGCGCTCCTAAAAAACATAGAACATGGGTCGGTGTCAGCAGCTCACTACCTACAGCAGCCCTGGCAAATAAAAAAAAAAACACACAGCCCAGAGGGCCCAGAGTTGTCTGCTCCGTATCTGTCCGTGGTGATTTCTCTCAGGTCACCGCGGTCATCAGAGAGCAGGGATGCTCTGGGGAGGACTAGTGGCGGGCAGAGCACAGCTCAGCGCTGCCCAGGTATCTGCCTCCCTCTACGCCTTACAATTAAAAAAACAAAAAGGGGCGAACCTACGCCCTGTGCCGCGCGAGAAAGGCCCACGGGTCCGTTACCTGTTAAACTCAGGGAGGGCGGCGTCGACCACTTCCTGGGCGTCGACCACTTCCTGGGCGTCGACCTTGGTTGGCTCCTCGTCTGGAAGAGTAACAAACAGGAAACAAGTGAGGTCGTACAATATGGCCGACTTCACACTCCACATCGACGGGGGGGCCCAAGAGGGTGCGGCCTTCTGACCGCTGCTCACCGTGGGGTCGCTGAGCCGGGAGCTTGGCGGCGTAGCGGGAGAAGACGCCCGCGCTGTACGCGGCCTCGGCCGCCGGCTCGAAAGACAGCGGCGCCATGGGGGAGAGGAAGCACAGAGCCTGCGGGACAGAGATGGCACAACGTCACGGCCTGCCACCCACCCACCCACCCACCCACCCGACCGCACGCACGCTAATGACGGCCGTAGCCCGGAAGTATGCTAACGACCAACAAGGCCAGCATGGCGGCGCTCACAAGGTCGTCGGACAGGAAGGAGGCCAACGGCTGGTCTTCCAGCGTGTCCCTCCACCTCCGGTCCCAGGCCAGCTCCAGCCTGCGCCTGGCCTTCCGAACCTCGGGGATTTCCTCCTTCGAGATCTTCTGTCTGTTCAAAAAAAAAAAAAAAAAAAAAGCGTCCACAAAGCGATTTGTTCAGCGAAAATAAAACAAAGGCTCGGTTTTTCCACCCAAATCCATTTGAGATCAAATGTATGCACAGCAAAACAAACTAAAAGCCAGTCGTTTATTAAAAACAACATCTCATCTACACACACACACCTCTCAGCCCTTCAACAGGAGAAGGACCTACAGCACATCGTGGGTCCGTGTTACAAACGGAACCAAAAGGTTGTCTGCTCCGTATCTGTCCGTGGTGATTTCTCTCAGGTCACCGCGGTCATCAGAGAGCAGGGATGCTCTGGGGAGGACTAGTGGCGGGCAGAGCACAGCTCAGCGCTGCCCAGGTATCTGCCTCCCTCTACACCGGACACTGACACTGACACACACACACACACCTCAGAACTTTAAGCTCCTCCAACACGCGGGCGAACTGCCGGCTTCTCGTCAGCAGCTCCTGGGGGCGGAGCTGGGCCAGGGGGGCGTGGCCCGCCACCCGCGACTGCTCCTCCCTCAGGAGCTGCAGGGCGTGGTTCATCAGCTCCAGCAAGCACAGCGGGTTCAACTGCCCCGCCTCGTACACGTTCCCCGAGCGCAACTGCAACAAACGACACAAAAAAAACACATGAAATTCAGTCTCTGAGGACGGGGACATCTTTTATTTACGGGGACACAGGTAGTAGACGCAGCGCCACTAGTTTTGTCATTTTGTCCCAAGACCACCCCTCTGTGAAGAGGGTCTATTGGGACATCACACTTGCATCATGGGACTGCTTGCTCGCCATATCCCGCCCTTTGGTGAGGATTACAGAATGTTGCAATGATGTGAATTCCCAAATACAACAAAAACTTCCACGTCTCACTTGAGAAATGCTGTGGCGTTTGCAGGCACAACAATGCCCCCCCCCCCATAATGACAAATAATGTCACAAAACGATGACCAAACCACCATTAGCCTCCCCTGTGCTCCTATACATCCGTAAGCGGAGGCGGGTCACTGGGTGGCGGCGTGACATCACGACACTACACACCATGGGTCAGCGTCTCGTGGCGGAGCCTAACCCCGGGGGTCCGGCCGGCCGCTCCACAGAACCGGACCGTCGCCGTCGTTCTCACCTGCTGCGGGAGCCGCTCGATCTTCTCCAGGAGCACCCGGGGGACTTTGAGGTCCAGGAGGGCCCCGTCCAGGGCGTGGCGGTCCGGGTCGCCCCGCAGCACACAGGCCACCGCCTGCTGCTCCTCCTTGAGCCCAGACAGCGTCTGGTCAATGGCCGTCCAGAGGGAGCGCACCTTGAGCAACACAACAAGGGGAGCGTTGACAAGACACGACGCCACAGTGGCATGACTGGAACAACGTCTTCAGACCATGACGACGACAGCGATACCTTGTGGAGCTTTTGAGCCGAAGCCTCCCCTTCCACGGGCCACTCGTTTTCATGACGCCTACACGGGGAAAGAAAGGTTGATTGAAAATCATTACAGAAGAATAACGGGCCTTTAGCCCAGTGTTAAAAGGGGCCAAAACAGGTGCATTGCATTAGGTTAATTAGGGGTCTGGGTATGCCAGTGATCATAATTAATGTCACGAGATAGCCTGAGCCTGAGACTACCCCTACAGGGACCAACACTGCTGTGATGAGGGCCTATACACAATGGCGAGCATGTCACACTCACTTGAGCAGATTGTCATACTTCGCTCCCTCTGTCCGGATCTCCTGAGTGGACTTCACCAGGGTCCTTGGTAGAGGAAACAGAAAAGGATATCCGAGCTGAAGACGAGAAAGAACACCTTGGCGCAAAAATGAATCACATCCCTCAGAGAAGGGAAAGAACGTTTGAAGCAAGCCAGCTCTCGTCTCGTGGCACAAACATGTGGACTGCGGCCGTGTGTCAGCAGAGCATTCTTGCATGTCCACCTGGCTCTTTAACGACCTGTGGACTCATCACTTACAGGTGGGCCCACTTATGCCACTTGCACAGGGGGCTGGCAATCAATCACTGCAGTAAAGTGGCTGTCAAATCACAGGGAGCTTTTCATTTTAAATGTAGAACCAAACGAAGGGATCGCGCCTTTTTAAAATGGTTTCAGGTTTCACAACCCCTTTCAGCCTATAGCACGTCATGCATGGAATAGCATGTGTTTAACCCAGAGTCACCTGACACAAACCAGGGTTGTTTTCTTTTGAGGTGACGTCAAACTCCATGTGTATATGTTATTAGTACCAATACCGGCCAAGGGGGGAGGGACAAGAAATGCATTTGACAGGCTGGCCGCTCGGTGGCCCGCTGCAGAAGACTCACTGGGCTCGTCTCTGGTACTCCTGGAGGACATTGTCTTGCTGCACGGCAGACTTGAGGAGCCTACTTTTGATCAGCTTGAATCTCTTCATGGCAAGATCCAAGGAAGAGGTGGGCGTGGCAGCCTCCTCAGGGGCCCACTTGCCATCTAATGAACAAATGACAGGACAGTAATGGTTACGTACATTTGGCTATGCAATTTCCCTCAGGGACCATTAAAGTATATCTGTCTGTCTGTGTCTGTCTGTCTATTGACAAATTCCAACACCATGGGCAGTTATATATGGAGCAAACGTCAACAGAAACAAATTATTACATTCAAAGGGCCATGCAAGATTAGGACCTGGGGAGGTATGAACCCATGCATCTGCATATTTTGTTTTTATAAAAATCAAAAGTACCATTGGCAAATGTCTTCATCTCCTGCAACATGACATGATTTGCCAAGTGAAGCATCAATGCAATGAACTTGGGCCCCCCGGGCGAGAGAAACAAGGACGCCACCACTTTAGGGGCTGTTTTGCTGTTTTCATCCTGGCAGGGGGAAAAAAGACAAAGGGTAACATGACTGACATGTTTCAAAACGTGCCATCCATTTAAGCGTTGACCAACGATCCTCTACACAGGGGAAAAACACCGGATTCATTTCTGAATTCAGTTCTTACCACGATGTCTTTAAGCCAAGCGTATGTGATTTTCCGGAATTCGGTATCCGCTTTGCGGTCGAAAACGGGCCAGCAGTGTCTGGAAAACAGAAATGTTCCATGTGATGTGTACAGTAGACTTTGACTGGCACCAAACGTGGAGTGAAAGTTGATAATGACCTGTACGCCTCGGAAAAGCGTGCGGGGTCCAGTTTATCCAACAGGAAATGAGTTACAACGTAAAAGGCGTCCTTGTTGGGTTTGTCAAACATATTTCTGCGGACCAAGGAGAACACACTTTAATTAGACGGCGGAACTGAAGCGTCAGTAGTGAAGGAACAGCAACGTTAAGGCACCGGACTCAACAACACGCAACCCATAGCTACTTACACTCCCAGATTGATGTATTTCACTGTGGTTTTGCAGACCAGATTTGAAGTTTCGGCTTCAGGTTGAAATCCCAGACTAAGCAGAGAGTACCACAGGTGTTTACCCGTGGTCTTCTGAAAGGCCACTGGGTTCGCCATTCTCCTCGGGACGTGTAGATGTGTTCCGTTATGTCCAAATGGACCGCCGTCTAGTTGGGTTGCTGACACGCAGGTCCACAGCGGCTTGTCGATCGGAGAAAGGTAAACGTTGAACCCATACGCACTTACTTGGCAGGGAGATTTCAAATACTTTCATAATAATAACAACGTAAACAACATTCAACACCCAACCCAACCCGGCGCAGACCGCCAATTTTTTCAACAAACCCGGATATGGTTTGATGTACTTCCGGTAAAAGGGTGGACCCACTGCTTGTTTCCTTTTAAAACCAAATGCATATTTACATTTTATACAATCTGTTTAAAATATACAATTTTTGAAGACTAATAATGAATAATTACTTAAATGACTAATATTGTTATTAAGAAAATGGCAAAAATGCTTTATTCCGTTTAATAGTATTGCCATTGTCGTCCACCAACAGCAGTATGCACCTTTACTTCCGGAAACTGTTATGTTCCTATGGTTACGTCGCTGACAGTTTTGGGCGTTGTACGGTTGTACTACTCCATCTTAAATGTTATTGTAACAATGGACACGAGTTGCCACGCATGCAAGCCTGTTATTCATTCTCACACCTTGATATTGCCCTCTAAAATCACTGGTTCAGACGTTTAGACATTTTCCATATATTATTTCCCACAGGGTTCTGGCTTCGTTGTCCAGGCATTGGAAACATAACATTATAAAGTCAAGAATAAGTTTCAGGTCCACACACATCATCTGTATTATCACAGGTGCATTTACCCTACACATGTGAAAAAGGTTTTGCGGTAAATACGTGCGTTTAATGGATTTACACAAGCATAAATTAAAAAAAAGTTTATTCAAATATTCAATTTGTACATCTTTTTTTTATTGCTGCACATGCAATTAGTCATGTCTCCACCACAAACCACTGATGAACAAAAACTGGATATTTAAACCGATATCTGGGCCGGGGCTCCGCTGCACGGGTCTCCTCCCTGTGGTCCCGCCTCTCACTGCAGTTCGTTCAGCACCAGCTGGCAACATTCGCCCACCTTCGCTGGGTCCGCCACCGACGAGTACTTGGTGATCTGGGAGTTGACCCCCAGGGAGCGCGCCAGGTCCCGCGCGGTCTGGTCCGACGCCAGCGTGGTGCCCAGGGCCACCAGCAGCCGGAACACCGCCTCCTTGTCCTGCACGGACTCCAGCGCCGCGCTGGCCACCGACAGACACTGCGCCTTGGCCTCCAGGTCGGGCCGCCCGTGCAGGCAGCCGGCGTAGTTGAGCAGCAGCGTGGCCAGCGCCACCTGGGTGTTCTTGTTGCACGCCGCCGACGCCGCCGCCAGCTCGGTGGCGCGCGCCAGCACGGCCTCGCGCTGCGCCAGCAGCAGCATCCGGCCGTGCCGGCCGCTGAAGCAGTTGCACAGTGTCCTGAGGGCCAGCATCTGGTTGGCGGGGCGCCCCTGCGGCCTCATCAGGCCCAGCAGGTGGTCGCAGAGCTGCACGCCCTCCGCCTCGCCACACAGGCTCTCGTTGACCTGCGGGTGGCGCACCGCCAGCCGCAGGATGTCCAGCACGGGGAAGACGATGTCTGGGGGGAGGCGGGGGGAGGGGGAGGTTAACAAAAGGGAGGAGGTAAGATGTTGGGAGGGATTTATGGATTGACACAAGCCGACGTAGCGCGTTTCCATAGTGTCGTCTGGAGCCATATACTGAATGCTTGATATATGCATGAGGTACTTTAGAGGAGAAAGGAGAAGGTACATGCATAAGAAATAATTTAATGATTTATGTATTGGAAGAGATTAATGTTTCCATTAACGTCATCCGGAGCCAGATATTGAATGATTATCATGGTAGCTATTCTAGGGGAAAAAGCTAAACGCATTACCAGTCTCTTGTTCACAATGAACCTTTCTTGCAGTGGGGGATGAGAGTTTTGGTATATCTTATTAAACTATGACACAAACCAAACTGCATTTTCACCGCTTGATAATCACAGTTTCTAAGATCACAAATCCCCTGCCGCTTTAAAAAAAAAACACGCAGACGACGCAAACCACTTCACTACTGTACCTTCGGGCCAGTGGGACGCCTTCCACAGCAGGTTGATCTGCTGGAGGGTGGGGGGCGGCGTGGAGTTATTGGACCCACTCAGCACACTGCCCAGCATCCTCTCCAGGCTCTCCACAAACTCCTCAGACAGCTTGTGCTCCGGGGGCGCGCCGCCATTCAGCTCCCTTAGCTTGGCTGCGGGGGGGACAGGACACAGCAGTTCACCATGACTTCCAAAGTCCTAATCAATACCGACCGGTCTCTGGCCACGGCTGGTGCTTGTGCAGTTTTCTTGCGCCATGTCTCAAGTCGACCAAGACTTGGATCATGGCGACGCGTGTGTACATGCTCACCAATAATCTGCGCGGCGTTGGCTTGGTCGAAGGTCACGCCGTCCGTCTTGGGGAAGTAGATGTTGGTGGAGGTTTGCCTGAGGGCCGCGGAAGAGTAGGCACCTCCTCCTGTAGGGAGATGAGACACACGACACGAGGAGACTCAGGACACAGGAGTCAAGCGGCCAGAGCCAAAACACAGCCGAGACGCTGGGTCCCATACCCAGCCTGGTCAGCAGTAGAATAACATGAATCATTCACGAGGACAGAAAGCGATTCAGTTCAATTTTAACAGAAGGGATACGACCATCAATCCCAGACTCGACATTCAGGACATTAGTAGAGAGATTCTGATACAAACTTGTTCACAACAAATGCTTACGTCATTCATTTAGGTTTGACCAGAGGAGCGCTTGTGAGCAGAACGCGTAGCCCGTGGCCACCATTACAAGCCAGTAGTGCGGCACCCTCTCACCATCGCCGTGAATGCACACCGTCCCTTTTCGATTCCTCCCACAAGAGGACTCGTTCACGCTGTTATTCATCGAGACGCACATGGTAACAAAGAGGCTCACCTGTAAAAGGGTCGGTCACACCTGTTGAACCTGCTGCGGGGCCCGACCCCGGGATGTAGCGGCCGGAACCTGCAACAAATACACATTTAGCTGCATGTCAGTGTACGGTGGCGCTGCGGTTCCTCCTACTTCTTCTTGTTGTTCGCCAGCAGGTAACACCCACCTGTGAAGGGATCAGCCCCGAAGCCCGTCCTGCCGTCAGCACCTCCGGGGACGTAGCGGCCGGATCCTGTTCCGACGGAGGAAGGGGGAAAAACACGTTTAGCTTCGAGCCGTCTTCAGAAACATTCGGCGTATGCGCGTGACAGAGCAAGTTTAGAACCTGGTCCACCAGGTTGTTGTTGTTGGTATAGCGCAGTTTAAACACACAACAAAAGAGCCCTGGGCCCATCTTGTGCACAGCGCACCCGTCTCCGGCCTCGCGGCGGCGTACCAGTGAAGGGGTCCACGGCGCCGGGGGTGGCCGGTCCCACCACGTGCCCCTTGGTGTTCTCCATGATGAAGTTGGCCACCTGGTCCAGGAACATGGGGCTGAGGTCGTTCTTCTGCAGGAAGTTGTGCGCCGTGAGCCAGGGGTCCTCCGCCATGTTGTAGGGCAGCTTCATCGACGGGCCGCCCTCGTTCACGTCGATGGTGAACACAAAGTCGTACTCCTGCAGAGGCAGGGGTTTCGTTTCTTTGAGGACGTTCTCGAGATCGACGCTCGGCTATTATTGGGGTAATGACGACGCGGACAGCCGTACCTTTCCCTCGTACGTCACCTTCTTGGAGGTCTGCTGGTTGGAGCCTCCCACCACGTCGCCGATCTTCACCCAGCGGCTCTCGCTGACGCTCCACTGGTACGCCTCCACCTTCTCGCCGTCCTTGATCAAGCGCGTCTGTCCGTCGCGATTCCCTGCAAGACAAGCCGTATGGTGGTAGACCGGGAGATGGGAGACGGGTCCAGCCACACGCGATCACGCGATTCGTCCATTCACTTACCGGGCTCATCGAGGTGTTCCCTCCCAGGGAGGTCCTCGACTTTGATGTCCCCCAGGTCGCCCGTCTTGGGGTCGATGGTGGTCTTGGAGAGCTCGTCTTCGAAGGCCAGCAGATCCTCGGGGCTGGCCACGCGGTCCTCTGCCTCGGTGAACACTCGGATGAGGCCGTCGCTGTGTGGAGAGGGCGAGCGAGAGAGGGAGAGAATGAGAGGGAGCGAGAGAGAGAGAGAGGGAGCGAGAGAGAGAGAGAGCAAGAGAGAGCGAGAGAAAGCGAGAGAGAGCGAGAGAGATCAGTGCCACATCGCTCACAGAAGCAAAACTCAAGCCATTCCTTTCCAATGGAGTGGGTGACTCCAGACACTCCTAGCCTGGTCCCTCTAGGTTCAGTGTTAACAAAAGAACAATTTACATGCAGTGCAATGTGTTCCATCATGCTCAGTTAATAGACGCAATTAGAAAGCATATACACATTTAATGAATCCTACAGCTACACATACAGCATTGTGTCAAACAGCTAATGTAAAAACAAACATGTATGCCCATGGAGGGACTGTGCTTCCACTAAGGTTACAAATAGGCGTGAAATCACCGTCAATCAATGGCCACATAAGGTCTGGGATGGGAAGTGAGGTTACCTGGCGCCCACCGCTATGTCATTGTTGGGCAGTATGCAGCAGCTCCACACAGACTGGGCCGGGAGGCGAATGGTCTGAGAGCACTCTCCCTTCCTCCATATCCTCACAGTCCTGTCCTCTCCTGTGCTGACAAAGTCTGGCAGGAGAGGAAAAGCAGCATGCGGTGGACCGTGGTTAGGATCACAAAGCCGGTGTCAACAAAAACAAACCACGAACGAACAGAAAAAAGGTATTGTAGGCAAGACTCGAGTGGTATTATTTGAGTGTAATTTGCTGGAAATCGCACAGCTACTCAGTCAGCTATAAGTGAGTGAAAGGTGCTGTTGACTGTGTCTGCATCTGAATGAGCCAATTTAGATTTTAGGCTGCTCCTGGCAAATCTCTGAACAATCAGGGGGTCTATTCAGTGATTGGTTCGGGGAATCAACTTAATCAACTCGGCCACAAATCACAGGCGCGTGAAAAGCAGCCCTGGCTCTCTTCCGCGCTCAAATCGTACCTCACAGCCCCCTTAACCTTCCCGCAAACCAGAGGAAACACAACATTTAGCGCGTCGGACGGGCCGCTCCGTCGCATCAAATCCCGCCGACGTTTTTTTGTTGTTGCTAGTTTTGCACTCGCGCACCTTGGCCGTTGGGGAAAATGGCTATGCTGTAGATGTAGTTGGTGTGGCCGTAGTAGACCTGCACGCACTCCCCCGTCACCATCCATCTCCTCACGCTGGTGTCATTGCTGCAGGAGAAGAACTCCACGTTGCTCAGCACCGCCAGCCCCCTCACGCAGTCCTCGTGGCCTTGGCGCAGGAGGGAGGAGAGAGAGAGCGTTAGGTCCACACACACACGCCTCAAGGCCCCGCCGACACACGGAGCCAGCTGTCGCGGCGTCGCCCTGCGTCTTCGCCGAAACGCTGCATTCCAACGCACCGCACAGAGAATACAGCCGACGACAGCAAACTAGCAATGTGCTAAAGATATCCCCGGCTACCAAGGGTTGCAGTGGCTGGGGTTGTGTTGTTGTTGTTGTTGTGAGTGGCTCGAGAGGTTTGTGATTCAGACATGGGATACTCTGCATGGAACGTTATCTGGCCTTTTATCTGGCCGTAAGTGTGTTTGTTATGGAGGCTGAAAATAGAATTGTGTTGCCAGTCGGCAGCCTTTCCCACAAATAAATAAATAATGAAGCACATTGTTGTGGATTGAAAAAAAATAATAATATAGAAAAACCTTCATGCATACACTTTGCTAGCAGTGCTTGATTGTTTGAATCATGTTGTTATCATTTGAAGCAAACACTTCAGGATTAATAAAGGGCCACCCGCGTGCGCTCACCTGTGTATGTTTTTTCACAGCGGCCGGCTTTCCAGAGCTTGATGGTTTTGTCTGCCGAACCGGACAGCATGAGGCCCTGTTCTGGCAGGATGGCCACGGCCCACACCGCCGCAGTGTGGCCCTGGAACAACAACCATAAGCAATGTGACGGAGCGTCATTAAAAGCCATTTCAATCATCTATTTGGTTTTTAACGTTAAATAGACACACAAACGTATTACTGTCCAGTGTGGTTACAGCTGTGACACACTTATAATTTATCTTTAAATCAATAATAAGTTTGGGGCCTGAAGACGAATACGTATAATTGTTAAACTATGATGGAAAATGCATTTTACACAGACGTCCCTCAATGATACAGATACTTTCTGGAGAACTTTTTACTCTTGAAAACACTGGCAAATTTGAGAGTGAAGTGGCCGACGATGATGACAACCAAACCCCACAGGATAATGCTTGCCAGGACCACCACACCCCTACCGCGTGTGATAAAAGGTAGCAGGTTAAGGTAGCTGCTGTTGTACATTACCTGCAGTGTCATCATACACTTCTCATTGAGCCACACTTTAGCAGTTGTGTCCCAAGAGCCACTCAGGAGAGTCCCAAACTTCCCAGAAGACAAAGTGCAAACTGAAAGGGAGGAAGGCAGCTGGTTAACACTGACATGAACATAATACAAAAAAAAAACATGGGGAAATAGACCAAAAAAAAAAAATCTCACCTGTGTTTTTGTGGCCTTCCAGCGTGAAAAGGGGCTGTGGTTGATCCAGTGTGAACACACAAATGTTGTTGTCGTTCCCACCTGTGGCAATAAGTCCTCTGGGATACGTTTCGCTGGGTGCAATGATGCATACACAAGACACAAAGTTGGAATGGCCAGCCATGCAGTGCATCTCCGTGAAGCCTTTGTCTGGACTGCATGGTCGAGAACATGAAAGCAGAAGAGAAACATGACACGTCAGTGCATTTACGAAGACCGACAGACCAAAACAAAACCCAAAACAGGGTTATGATTTCATTGAGTTTATTTTCTATCTGGTGATGAAGTGTGTGCGCACGGACGGTTGACAGAGCCAGCAGCCAGCCATGTATGAATGACAAGGCTGGTTTGAAAGCGCCATCACTGTCTCGCAAAAGGAAGCCAACGCTGTTACCAGTCAGGCCACTAAAAGGTGAGGCGATAGAACAATTCAATTTGGGAGCCTCTCTTCTCCCTGTTCGGTACACAAACCCGACGCACACACCTCAGTTCTGAAGGATTCGGGTGGTAAGTTAAGTGAGTGTGGGCTACCTTGCATTGGGGGTCCAGACCCTTCCCGTTCGGTCTCTGGACACAGACACAAAAGCTCCGTCGGGGAAAAGGGCAGCTGTGACCCCCCGGACGTCCATCTCATGCCCCGGGATGGAGCACCTGAGTTTATAGGAGTTGGATGATGCCATGTTTTTTGGGCGCCTATGTTAGTAATGCTGCGCTTTAGCGGCTTAGCCCGATCAAAATAAAAGCTACTAGCTAGCGTTACCGGAAGTATGATGTCGCGTATGTACGTCATTTCCGTCAACGGACAAAAAAGAAAAAACACAGCGTAATCGACTGATATATTTAGTTATGTAAAACAAAACAAATAGCAACGCATACGTAAACTTCATATATAATTAATGTTTTTAAAGAACGTTTGATAGAATTGTATGTATTTAAGTAGACTGCGCATGTGCAGTTCTCCTGCGCTGTGCCCTCCTCCCCCCCACCTGTCAGCCGAAACGACAGACCGAGGATCGGATGAGGAAGTGCGGCACACACACATCCATGTTGTTATCTTTGAGTAAGATTTCAGGAACGAAAACGTAAGTAGTCGTAATCTCAGTATTCAGGGATGATATAGTCACGCCGTGAGCATGTGATGCCGGGTCAGGTATTTCACGCCTGTTCTCCGATTGCTGTGCGTTTTTGTGACAAAGTGTTACTGCTGATCGGGAGCCCTCCAGAGGCTGACCACAGCCAAGCCCTTACTTTCATCTTCGAATAAATCTACAACCACACCAAGGTCAATAGAAACAGTGTTTTCCTTGACTTCCTTGCTCCCTTCACTGTAGGGAATATTTGTGATTGACAGACTTGCGAGTACTGATCGTAAAACCAAAGTCAGGTTTGATTTAACCCAAATGTCGTTAACCATGCGTGTGTAGCACAGACACATGAGATACCAAGCGTGGGTTGTGCACAATCTATAGGTCGGCCGTCATTTGCCAGAACAAAGTACGATTGTACCAAATATCTGTTTAATTTTATCATTGAATGATCTGTAATGCTCTGTTCTCAGTTCTCTGCTCAGCGCATGTAAACCGGTATTGCCGCATATAACTTTTGAGCCGTCACACACAAGACTCGCATATTCCCTGTCATGATTAACTGTGAATGTGACTGGGGAACTGAAATTCTCAACGTATAATTGTGTCTCAATACATCTAGGTGTTTTTGGGTCCCTTGACTGAACGATGAAGCCTCGTCTCCACTTTGTGGTGGATCCTCTGGGCTGGCTGTGCGTCAGCATGATCTTTGGCATCTGGCTGTTCAACAGTGTCTTTGTACCCAAACTGGTTCTCCTGCCACACTACAACGAAGGACACATATCGTGGGCATTAGTCCTGTGTGAGTAGCAAATGTTACGCATATTAAGATATTACTACTGCTTCAACAAATGTCACATGTATACCACTACTGCTGTATTTATACCTTTTACTATTACTACAACAACTACTACCACTAGTACGATGACTACTACTACTAAAGTATAATGTTTAATGACTATGACTACTACTACACATATCCCTGTATACTACTGCTATTTCCACTATCCAATTTCCATCAGTAATGTCAAGTAATACTGCTGCTGTTGTACCGACTGGGTCACAGACACAACGTGAAATAGCTTCCAAGGACCTAAATCCATACCAAAAGTACATAGACAACATAATGCATGTATTAATATCACAAAATAACTCAGACACACCTAGCATTGCTGAGATGGAGGCTGCCTGGTCTGACTAGACTCGATAACCCCGCTAACACCTGCTCAAGCACTCAACCAGACGGGGAAGTGAACGCAAAATCGTCTGTGGCTTGTTTTAGATGTGGCCACGTGGCTCACGTTATCTTCAACGTTGTGATACATGCCGTTTTGCCAGGGTTACTCACCGAAGGGTGTGGTGCGTGTCATCGTCAGCGTCGGTCATTATTAACGCTCAAACGCGACAAACGGCCGGTGCTAGCTTTAAAAAAGTATCACAAAGCTGGTGTGGGTCGTAACCATGGGGATAACACATCTGCGTAGAACGCTCAGCGTTTTTTATTCAGGCCGAAACAGGAGGCTAAATGCAACCAATTACGAATGAACTCATGAACCCTCACAGAAACAAAGGGCAGGGATAACAGGCTCATAGTATTGAAATGCATCGCTATGGAAAAAAGAAAATACAAGCATCACACCAAATGATGCGGTTTCCATAGTTACACAGGGAACACATGGAAGAATTATTCTTTTGATCCCGTGAGGGAAATTTGGTCTCTGCATCATGAATTAGTGGAAATACACTCAGCACACAGTGATGGTGAGGCACACAGTGAGGTGAAGCACACTAATCCCGAGG
>JAOPUH010000058.1:252981-265415 GCA_027123175.1 Urophycis cirrata | reverse complement strand
ACACACACACACACACACACACACATACACACACACACACACACACACACACACACACACACACACACACACACACAACCCCTCCTTGTTCTTCATTGATATTTGCATTTCAATGGTCTGTAACACACAGCCTCGCTGGTTCTCTCTTTCTGTCCCTCTTTGCGTATTTTTACCTTAGACATTTGCCCAGCGGCGACAAACCTTCCATAAAATCTGACAAAGGGATGTCAAACCTGTTGGGCTCCTAAATAAACCAGCGCCGATTTCCTCCAGCACACTAAGCAGTCTATAAAAAACTAGACATGAAACATTAGTATTCCGTTGAAGGTCTCGTCGATTAATGACCTATTAATCAGTTTAAATGAAAGGGGAGAAATGTTTTGCTCCCCAATCTGAGCTCCTGTCGTGAAAAGGCGAACATGAAGGACTACTGTTTATGTGTACTTCCCTGTACTTCACGTTAATGAAAGCCAACCCGTCCCAGACGGGAACCCAAACGAAGCGTGGACGTATACCCCCCTCCTCCTCCCCTTTAATGTTCTATAGGGCTAATTACACCAGCCAGAACCCACAGTCATTCCCAATGCACTCCATGGATTTCATGTCGCCTATTATGACTTGGCGTACAGGACGTCCCCCCCTCCTCCCCCCTTCCCCCCTTCCCGCCCACCACCACCACCACCACCTTACACTGGGGCTCTTTTTAAAAGGCACAGAATAGATAGGAATCTGCGACAATAGGCGTGCTGGACACAGTTGACTGAGCATCTCCCCCGCTCACTATGAACCCCCAGAAAAGCTCACACAATGCCCCTCTTTCACCCCCGTCTGCACCACGTGGAGCCGCGGATAAAAGAGAGAAAGGGGGAGAGAGAGCCGAGCGGGGGGAGAACATATTTAAGTAGGTGTCTCACTTTATACAGCCGGGCCACTCAAAGCTGGGGTTAAGAAAAGCAGGAGGGCTCCTCGTTTTAAACTGCCATAAATTTAACCAAGTAGAACAAACTCAATTGCGTCGCTTGAAATAACATCGTTTGACGTTGAAATGTAAAGATTAGTATGAACTGGTCCCTCACTTTTATAAACATTGAGCTGGGTTCGTGTGTGTGATGGTTTTGATTGGCTTAATCAGGCGAGGGGCCAATCAGCGGAGGACCAATCAGATCGCAGCTCCGTGTCGGTTACCGTGTAGCTTCACGCTAGCTTGTTGCTTCGTTACCGATAACGCTGCTTTCGCACGGTAAGCCTCAAACGTTCAGCCGCACACACCGCACCAGAGGGCGCCGGTTCTTTTTAAAAAATGAGAAATTTTTCATCATTACAAACTCTATTCCTGTCTCACACACCGAGCGAATAATAACGGTCCATGTAGATGAGAGTCACCTGTTGGTCCACGAGGTTCCTTCAGGGGGCCACGCTGCTGTGCTCACTAACTGTAGACTTACGTCTCCAAAACAAAGGAATAAGGAACCGTTTTCGTCAGTGGTGCCACCGTGACAGTGTTTCAGTGCTAGTTTTACTAATAATAACTTTCTGACAACTATCAGTAAGTAAAAATCAGCTGACGCCTATTTTGACAATGGACTGATGAGGTTGAAACAGCCGGCCCCGTCGTGGTGACGTGGTTAGGACATCAATTCTAACCCTGTGTAATGTCCGCGTGTGGGCTCTGGAGGTGGGACGCTGATCTGTGAAACCCCCCCCCCAAGGCAACCCAGGCCATGGCCACGTCTCTCTGCGACCACACGCTCCTCTGCAACTTCCCCAAGTGCCGGGCCAAGCTGTGCAGCTTCGCCTGGGTCACGTCCTGCTCGCACGCCTTCTGCGAGCGCCAC
The DNA here is from genome assembly GCA_027123175.1 of Urophycis cirrata. NCBI lineage: Eukaryota > Metazoa > Chordata > Actinopteri > Gadiformes > Phycidae > Urophycis > Urophycis cirrata. Next base: position 263,580 of record JAOPUH010000058.1, on the reverse strand, counting down.
GCCACCAGCAAGCTCAGCCACTCGCCCGCCGTCTGCCCGGCGTGCTCCTCCGCCCTGTCGGGGAAGATGGACGTGGTGCGGGTGGAGCTGTCGCCCTCGGAGGAGTACAAGGCCATGGCGCTGACGGGGCTGCGGCCCGAGATCATCCTGGACATTGGTAGCCGGGCCATGGCGTTCTGGGGCTATCAGGTGATGTCTGGTTGCCCTGTTGGGGTACGTGGTCATGTATGAGGGGGGGGTCTGGAGCCGACCTGTGTGTGAGGCCTAGCCCTGCCCTACTCCATGTCCTAGTAGGTCTGATGTCCAAGGAGTTTGACTTGGGGGTTGGTGATTACAGTAAACAATGAACAAAAGAACTAACGATAAACAATAGACAATAACAATAAACAATCACAATCAACTATAGACAATTGCAGTAACAGAAATGGTAACAATCAGCACAGTGTAATCCAACTCTAAAACACTTGGGCATCAGCACAGTGCAAGATGCCCAAGTGTTTTAGAGTTGGATGGATGCCTCCCCTTGTCCCGACACACAGTATGTATTACAGTGCTGACCTCACTCGGTCAGAGTAACCTTCATGTTGATGTTTTGATGTGTCAGCCTTTTACCCCGGATAACAGCGCTACAACACACCGGATTACACTCCGCTGGCTGACTCGCCGTGTGTGCTAGCAGGTCCACCAGGAGCGCATGTACCAGGAGTACAGTCTGTCCCGTGCCGAGGGCCAGGTCAAGCAACTGGAGAAGATGCTGAGCCACCAGAACCAGAGCAGGGAATTGGACCTCTGCGCCACGAGGGGGGAGATCTCGTCCCTCAAGAAGGTACCAACAGAACTGCAGCCGTGCAGGCTCTGCTGAAGCTAACGGCTAGATGATGAGGTCCACATGTGTGCAATGACTCTCCGAGCTCTTTTAAGTTGGGACAATATTGTGGGTGGGGGTGTACACCACAAAGTGACAGTTCCCATTTCGTTGCGTGTGCCCACCTTTGATTGCTGTATTTCTTTCAAGCCGGTGAATGCTCCACTTCCTCTCAAACCCTTTGATGTGTAATGTGACTCAACTAAAGACGACCTGGTCGGTCGCCTTTTTAACTCGCTGCCCGACTCCAGCGGCCGTTCGTCTCTTCCCTGACCTGTAATGACAGTCTGCTGCAGTGCAGTGCCGTAGTGGTGCGGTGGGCTGGCCGGCAGCCCGGGCTCCCTACCGTAACCACACCAAACCATGACCTCAGGGTAACCATGGTAACCCACTGGCACCGCGAAGTGTTCACGGGGCCTCCCTCCCTCCGCCAGGTGATGGAGGAGTACAAGAGGAAGTACGGCGAGGCGGCGGAGAGGCTGATGGAGCGGAACCGCCAGTACCAGAAGCTGCAGGGCCTGTACGACTCGCTGCGCCTCCGGACCATGGTGGTGGGGGGCAGGGAGGAGCCCGCCAGACCCCCCACCCAACCCCAGTGCATCCCAGGTGAGGGGGGGAACCTGTGGTGGGCTCGGGCCGCCCCTGTGTTACGGTTAGTCCTGATATGCAACGTTGTCTCCTGATGATTCATTCATTAGTACACAGGACAAGATGTTACTATCTCTTGTGCCATCATCCAAGGTAAACACATGTAGAAGGCCAGCTCAGATAAGACCAAGCATACAACACACGAGTGACATAACCACCATCAGGTGCAACACCATAGCAGACTTCAGGCTACGCCATCATGAATCTACTGAGTCATTCCTCAGGTGACACCATTCACCCATTACCTAGCCTAGCCAACAGCCATACGCGGCACACATAATACATAAACTGTGTGCCTTTAATAGTCGACAAGTGATGTTTGGCTAAATAGGTATTTTAAAAAGATGCGAATAAACACACAGGTTCATTCATATTTCATCAGGTCTGATCCTTTTAGAGATGGACCATCATGCACACATGGACCTTCTGTTCTGTCTGCAGCACGACCACGTCACCATGTGCAAAATGATTGAAATAACTTGTGGCGTGGTGATGCCCAGGGGAGGTTGGTGCGAGGACACTCTCTGGCACTGAACAACCACTCTGGAAGTGGACGATACGTACTCTCTTATCTTAAGACTTCCTGGTTTGGTTGAGCGCCTGTGAACTACGTCCACTGTGTGGGGATGCAGGGGGATGTAGTTCACAGGCCTTTCAAGTCTGCCTTTATCTTTTAGAGTCCAAGAATAAAAAGGTTAAGATAATCAGTCAATAGTCAATCATTCAGACCTGAGAATATAATGAACAACAGATTAAAAGCCACCACAGAAATAACACCAGTAGCGGCTAAGAGTTGTAGCAGAGGCCCACGGGGCGGTGGTGGCTCAGTGGGTAGAGCGGGTGGACAGAGCGGGTTGGCGGTTCGATCCCCTCCTTCCAACTGTCCGCAAGTCGAAGTGTCCTTGAGCAAGACACTGAACCCCAACTTGCTCCCCCGGGCTGCTGAACATAGCAGCCCCACTGCTCCTATGTACCATAGGACGGGTAGAATGCAGAGGACAAATTTCGTTCCCATATCTAGAAAACATGAATCTGATCTAATGTGGTCGAACCTGACTTGCCCCCTCCAGCAGGGGCGTTCCGACCCGCGGTGTCCCCCGGTCTCGTCCCTTCGTTCCTGGAGGGCGGGGGCAGCCTCTTCACAGGGGGCGCGGCTCCGGACCGACCCGCCTCCTTCTTCCAAATGATGTCGCCGGTCCAGAGCCGGGTGTGCCCCTTCCCCCAGGACCACTGACCCAGCGGAGACGTCGGCGTGGAGACTCGGTGTGTTTGAACTGTGCGTCTCTTTTAGTCCAACGGTGCCTTGCTTTGGGTTTCAAAGAGGTAGATCTAAAGGGTGGTATTGTCCCAGCTTCACATAGGCTCTACGTGTCGATGTAAACCCATGGGTGAATAGTTTTCTAGTTGCACAGAGGACGCTTTCATTAGCAAATTCTGTTTTTCCAACACAACTTGTACAACTCCCTACAATATCCATCTTCATGTGGTTATTAGTTTGGTTATGAGTGCAGTTTCACCTCAGTTACAGTTCTAGTGTGTCTCACAAGTAGGTGTCCAGTACTCAGGGGTCTGTCTTATACCAAGTTTATTGTACGACGCAAAGGTTCAACACATCTTTGAACAAAAGGTATTAAAAGATTTATTTTAATATTCCACTGAACCCAGAGACATGCTGTGTCTTCATTTGAACATCCACTCCACCGATATGAAAAGGCTTCATAAATATATACAAGTGGTCCATGACAGGAAACGAGTAACAAGTTCTATTTACAAAATAAATGATAAAAACTGCACAGTGCGAGCGGCGTGGCGTCCGGAGACTCCATGTTCCAGGGGTTCTGACCCGGGTGCTCTGTTCTCCGTTAGCCCCGCCCCCTGCCCCGCCTCCTCACTCGCTCTGGGGCTTGTAGCTGACACGGGCGGCGCTCTGACTCTGCACGCTCGGCCTCTTGCCGTTGACGATGAGCAGAAGGGGCGTGTCCACCCGCACGCTCCGGAAGTCAAACGCCTGGCGGGGGGAGAGACGTGTCAGGGTACAAACATCTGATTGGTTAGAGTTTCAAATGCTTATTATTCACCAATTGGCTTTATAAAAGGGTAGAGGGGGGATGTAGTCGCTTTTGTCCAAAGTGACTTACAATCAGTACATTTGTGGGGTTCGACGTGTGGACAGTTGGAGGAGGAAGGGGATCGAACCGCCGACCCTACGGTCAGTGGACGACCCGCTCTACACACTGAGCTACTGCTTTATCCCCGATCTGATATGGCCGATCTGGTTAATTCACCTGACCCCCTGCCCTCACCCCCTTTGAAACCCCTGTAAACAGCTGTCCAGCTCCAGTAAGCGAGGGACAGGTGTGTCGCCGTCAGGTGACCACAGGGCGCGTCTGCACAGCCCTCCCCAATAACCAGAGAACAGAAGCGCATGCCTGGGTCTTCTGGATACGGACCACCAACAGGGGTTGGGGGGGCGGGGGGGGGGGTCCCAACCTGGTCTATATGCTTGACGCTCTGCCTCTTGACCTGGGGCTCGGGGATGACCACGGTGTCCCCGATCAGGACGCCCCAGCTGTCAGCCGTGTTGTACACCATCACCACGATGCAGGTCTCCTCACTGTCCACCAGACCAAACGTACTGCGGGGCCAGGGGCGAGCAGGGACAGAGAGGACTTTAACTCAACAGTGACAAAAGTATTTCCAATGCTTCTGCTGCTACTTGTCCCCCTCGCTCGCATGATAAACTGAAAGTAGGTCAAACTAAACGAGGTGGAAGATAAAAGGTATTGTAAAAGTACAAATGGCAATAAACGAGACACTCGGGTACCACGGCACCCGAGTCACTACCCACAAGGCCATGCGCTGGTCCGGCACCAGGCTGAACACCACCTTGCCGAGCGCGGCCACGCCGGCGTTGGCGCCGTGCACCAGGGAGGCCAGCGCCCGGGGCTCCAGGCTCCCCACGCGGCCCCCGGGGGACCGGAACTGAGGGGAGGCGCAGGGCCCCAGGGAGGAGGTGCTGAGGCCGGACAGCATGGACCGCAACCGCCGGGCCTTCACCTTCCCCTGGAGGAACACAGGAGGGGAGGGGGGGCGTGGTCAGACACGGCGCTCTGCTGCCCCCCAGTGGCCGTGGAGCAGCACACGAGGCCCTGCTGCCGTACTGATTCAGGTGAATTATCTGGGAGTTGTCTGCCGCCACTGCTCAGCTCAAGATAATGCACATAATGACTTCAAGTAAAAAAATCTACTGGGCCGTGTTCCGCTATCCATGCTTACCATACTTACTATACTTAGTTTGAGTACGTAGGGTGTTCCGATTACGATCGCGGCAAAAAGATGTGTACTCAAAGGACCCGGATGTTGCCCTCAAAACGGTTAGTGCATATAGTATGCAACGGTGTACACTTTCCGTACTCAACGGCAGCCATCTTAGCCACGTAGCGGAAGAGGCGGAGCCAGGCTGAGCCGCGCTCAGTTTGAAAATGGCCAGACGTCAGTGGGCGTGATGGATTCACGTGTGTTTGGTGGGTGCCGCGGCCGCGCAGCTGATAGTCATTTCCGGTAAGTGCACCATTTGGAACAACACTAACTAAATCTGCGTACTCGGTGAGTACAGATAGTGTACTACGTTTAAGTGTACTCATGAAGTAGGGATATCAGAACACGGCTCGGGTCTCACCTTGTTCTCCATGAGCTCCGTTACCTTCCCCAGGTATTCCAGCAGCTGGCGCTCCCGGTCCGGAGGCTCCTCCCAGCCCGGGTCCAGGGCCGCGGCCCGGCTGTAACCGCCCAGCGCCGAGCCGAACATCTCCTCGTACTGGAACAGGGTGGCCCGGTTGAAGTGCAGCTCCGGGTAGGAGGAGGCCATGCGGCCCACCTTCTCCTAGGGGCCCAGGGGGACACGCGGTCTGGAGGTCAGGTTGGGGCGCACGGGCTGTCCTCCTCACACTTTGAATCTTACACTGTTAACACATGAGTTGTCTAGTGCTGCAACACATGGTGTGCGTTCTCAACGTGGACCTACAGACTGTGCGTAGGCACTCAGTGCTTGCTGGGACATCTGGGGGTTCTGTCCACAGGTGAAGAACAGGGACACGTAGGCATTACCCAGAATGTCTGTGGAGAGAAACAAACAATGATGCTTTGCTTCCCTGTATTTCCGTCTTGGTTCTTAACATGTACGTTCCCCAGGCCCAAAATATCAAGATTCATTTTAGTTTTCTTCTTAAACCACACAAGAGTTAGAACAGCGTGGATGGGTTATCTTGACCAGTGTAGTCTTCACCCCAAGTCCCGGTCATCCAAGGAGCAGAAGACCCTTATCTGGTGTGATGAGCCAAACCTTTCAAATGTGTTCCCTTTAGGGCTCTTACTTTTCCCTTCTAACCCTGACCTTAACTTCCAAGTCCCCCTATACTACCCACTAGCTTCATCACCAAACCCTACGCCCCATCACCTAACCCTACGCCCCATCACCTAACCCTACGCCCCATCACCTAACCCTTCCCCCATCACCTAGCTCTACCCCCATCACCCAACCCCACCCCCCATCACCTAACCCTACTCCCCATCACCTAACCCTCCCCCCCATCACCTAACCCTACCCTCGGCTACTCACACCAGGAGGTCCCATCGGTGACGTCCATCTGCACGGCCTGCCGCGCTCGGTCCACGCTCTCCATGACCCTCCTGCCCTGCTCCTCAGCGTCCCCCGGGGGCAGCTGCCTCAGCACCATGGACAGGTTCCTCAGGGACACCTTGTTCTTACCCTGGGGGCACAGGGACGCCTTGTTCTCACTGTGGTCGAAACCAGGGGTTGCTTTGGACTGGGGTTCTAACAATGGACTCTTAATAATGATTATTAATTATTGTGTACTGGGATTAAGGGAGAAGCAATGGTCAGTAATGTGGTTGTAATCTATTAGTTTCTACTCGTGTCTATATTCATATATTTTGAGTACTCATGTTTAAAATGGTACGGTCCATCTCTTGATGTCACGGGAGCCCACCTGCTGCATGGCCCCGGTGAAGCAGTTCCTGGCGGCGACCAGGTCCGCCTTCTTCCAGTACTGCTCCCCCAGGGCGTTCCAGCCCTCCGCCAGCCCGGGCTCCAGCTTCACGGCCCGGGAAAGGCACTCCTCAGCCGGGGCGCTGAACTCCGGGGCCACGTTCAGACACCGGCCCTTCTGCAGGAGGAACTCGGCCTTGTGCTTGAAGCGCTCTGTGGGAGAGCAACACGAATGGGCGGGTTGTCATTTGGGTCCCTTTGTCTACATAATGCCTACATATCAAGTGGGCATTACAGTATGTGGTCCAAAACACTGCTGCAACATCACAACTAACTGCAATGTTTACCTTCGTTCTCCTCTAGCTTCTGAAGGGCCTCTTGCATTTTCTGCGCCACCTCGCCCTGTTTCTTGCCGGCCTCGGTTTCACTGTGAGTCTCGAAATAACAGTCTCTGAAATTATATACCTCGTCCACAAGCGCCTGGAGGTGGAGAAGGAGAAAGGATGACATCATCTTTATAGATGGAACGGGTGGGGTCGGCCTATAAAATTGCCCTAAAAATTAGCGTGATGCGAGATGGATATGCAATCAATAGCTGCTCCAGGCCACGTGGTTGTCCTTTAATAAGTTGTGGATCTGGTCTGAAGGAGATGGGTGACATTAACGTGACTCGACTGGACACGGATGTACGCATAACCTACACTCTAAACCAGGACTCCAGTGAGTTGAACACACATTATTAGCACAAGCCGACACGTCTGATGGATGGGGCGGTGTGACGCCGTTGCTATAGTCACGATAGAGAACTAGACATCACACAATGCCTCATGCACCAGTCTTCACTGGGTCGTCTACGACAGACACAGCGCCTCATATAGAGGGGATAGAGGTGGAAACATCACCTTGAGAGAGAGCAGCTCCTCTTGCTCTGTGGACTCCGCCATGTTCCTCCTGGGAGGCGGATTGGACCAGAACACCTGCAGGTCCAGAACAAAAGAACTGACTAAACAACCGCGTCAGGAGTCATGCATTCATATCCCCTGCAGCATGATGTCGTGTAAGAGTTGGTATGAATGCATCGCTCTCAAACACGACGTAGAATAATAAGAGGAGTAAAAAATTAAGATCTGATGGCTCGATGGTGATTATTCGTCAAATCGATGGGCTGAAGCGGAAATCAAACTGTGTCCCTCCCCCAAATAGGTCCGTCCGTTATTATGATCCGCTTTACGAATAACGTTTTATCTGGCTGTATAATGTGTATAATATAAAAGATCTGACTGTATAATGTGGCGTGTTCCATCTCCCTGTGAAATATGGAGTGTAAATAATTTATGTAGCATAAAATAATCCATCCAGGTGCGTCAAAGTTGGCGGAACCAAGATCATGTAGGAACATTAGTTCTGGTATGACGTGTTTGGGGGTTGCACCGCACATCCATTCTTTCTTGGGCGGGTTGTTGCGGGTTGTCAGCCTCCAGGCATCTTGTAGCCCGGTGGCATCAGTTGGTGTTTTTAAAATCTGTTAATGTCAGGTCGGTATGTCGGACACGTGGAGCAACATCCAGGCGCACAAGAAGCAGCTGGACTCCCTCCGAGAGAGAGTCCAGCGGCGGCGGAAGGACCCGGCGCAGCTGGCAGGGAGCAGTGGTAAGGACGGCTGACCAACACACAACCCATCCATGACCTGCTCTCAGCCGGTTATCGGTTCACATGTTACGTGTCGCTAATCAATGCATCGGTTGTATCAGAGGTCGGCAGTGGAGAGGGCGCCGCGGCCAGGAGCGACAGCCCCGCGCCCGCTGCCCAAGCCCCCGAGGAGACCCAGCGACCGCCGGACCCCGAGCTGGAGAAGAGGCTCCTCGGGTACCTGTCGGATCTCAGTCTGTCCCTGCCCACAGATTCTCTGTCCATCACCAGAGACCTCAGTAGTGTAAGAGTGTAATGTATATCTTATATTTTAGAATCTGGGTTTTGTTGTTAGTGTGTTCCCCCCGTCCCAGAACCTTCATTGTTTAACACTGACATCCCTGCTGTGTGTGTGTCTCATACGTGGACAGGCAGAAGCACCGGTCACCCACGGCTGCATACAGAGTCTGCTGCTCAAGTTCTCCGCCCAGGAGCTAATCGAGGTGCGGCAGCCCTCGCTGGCCTCCTCCTCCACCTCCTCCTCGGGCGCCCCCTCCTCCACGCTGGTCATCTCGGTGGACCACACCAAGCTGTGGGCCATGACGGGCCCAGCCGGGGCGGCGCAGCGCGGCGGCGGCGGCATCAAGAGGAAGGCCGAGGACTCGGCGCACCACAAGCGTCCCCCCGGCTCCTCGCCGGCAGTCCCGGCTCCGCCCTCCCCGCCGCACACCTCCTCCATCTCCCTGGCCCCCGCGCCCTCCTCCCTGCAGATGGCCGGCGGCGGCTCCTCGGGGGGCGGGGCTGACAAGAAGAACCGCGCGGGGAAGGGGCCGTCGTCCCACCTGGACATGGAGATCGAGAGCCTGCTGAGTCAGCAGTCCACCAAGGAGCAGCAGAGCAAGAAGGTAGGGAAACACGCTGTGTGTGGTGCTGGTGGTGCTGGTGGTGGTGGTGGTGCTGGTTGTGGAGGTGGTGGTGGTGGTGGTGGTTGTGGAGGTGGTGGTGGTGGTGGTGGTGATGGTGGTGGTGGTGGTGGTGGTGGTGATGGTGCTGGTGCTGGTGGTGGTGGTGCTGGTGGTGGTGGTGATGGTGGTGGTGGTGATGGTGCTGGTGGTGGTGGTGGTGCTGGTGGTGGTGGTGGTGATGGTGGTGGTGTTGGTGCTGGTGGTGGTGGTGATGGTGTTGGTGCTGGTGGTGGTGATGGTGGTGGTGGTGCTGGTGGTGGTGGCCCTGCAGAGCTCAGCAAATCATTTACCCATTCAGCTTTTACTTTTAACCTCTAACCAACTTTTAACTGTTTGCACTATCGTTTTATTGTTTACTACTTGCACTATCTGTTTACTTTACTACTGTTTACTTTACTACTCATATTGCACCATTCATGTACAATACTGCACCTTAATTGCTAGTGTGCACTTCTGGTTAGAACGCCAACAACATTTGTTGTCTCTGTACTTGTACTCTGCACAATGACAATAAAGTTGAATCTAATCTAATGTCTGTATAGATCTTGATAGATAAGCAGACTTAAACACCCCGACTCGATTCATCTCTTACTATGGCTATTCATCAACTTATTTTTTAACACTTGTTGCTAAAAGGAAAAGGAAAGTGGATAGTGGTAAATACAGAGTGTGTGTGTGTGTGTGTGTGTGTGTGTGCGTGCGTGTGCGTGTGCGTGCAGGTGAGCAGGGAGATCCTGGAGCTGCTCAACACCAGCACGGCGAAGGAGCAGTCCATCGTGGAGAAGTTCCGTTCACGCGGCCGCGCGCAGGTCCAGGAGTTCTGTGACTTCGGCACCAAAGAGGAGTGCGTGCGTTCCGGGGACACGCCGCAGCCCTGCACCAAGCTGCACTTCCGGTCAGTGTTTCTATGTCGCGATGCAAAGCAACTCGGCCGTCACTTGCATTTGTATTCCACGCTCCCTTTGTCCGAACACTGTTGTCGTGTTCAGACACGTGTCCTTAACGAGGTGGTAGGAGCTGGCAACTTGGTCACATCGGCTGCAGACGTTGGGGGTCACGCACAGAACCGCGTGGTGGTCTGTCGTGGAACACTCTGAACACCCGACGCGCGTGACAGGACGTTCTCCCGTTGCTCCCACGCCAGGCGCATCATCAACAAGCACACGGACGAGAGTCTGGGCGACTGCTCCTTCCTCAACACCTGCTTCCACATGGACACCTGCAAGTACGTCCACTACGAGATCGACAGCCCCCCCGAGGCCGAGGGGGGCCTGCTGGGGCCCCAGGGCAGCGCCGCCGAGCTGGGCCTGCACCCCGACGACCCCGACAGCAACGTGGGCAAGCTGTTCCCCTCGCAGGTGACTGGTGGGCTCTTCGGTCAGCTGTGACAAGCTTAAAGTTAGCAGGAAATATGAGTTAGCGGGACAGACTTGGCAGAAATGGAATATAATGTTCATAAGTATGTTTTAATTAGTGTCATTGCT
>JAOPUH010000058.1:101143-115346 GCA_027123175.1 Urophycis cirrata | reverse complement strand
GTTAGGGTTAGACTCAACATGGGCTGGTTAGGGTTAGACTCAACATGGGCTGATTAGGGTTGGATGGAGCATCCATACGCTGTTCTATTTATTGTAGCTCTTCCCGTGTGTTATCCAGCCCCCCTGCAGTCATGAAGAAGTCATGAGGAAGCAGAGACCCCTTGGCGAGGACTCGGGGACCCGGTCTGCAGACCAGATGGAGGGGTGACCACATAGCGTGGTGGGGGGGCTCCCTCCGCTCCACCAGTGGGGTTTGTTCCAGATCATGAAACACAGCTCACTAATGCCCGTGTTCACCAACAGGGGGGCACTGGTCTCTGTAAGGTCAGACTTCAGACGTTCCCGTCCAGCTTGCAGGCCTACCTGAAGGCCTTCTGCTGTCCTCCACTGGTCTGGGAGGTGGGCGTCCAGGCGGAGATGGTCTGACAGAAGACCTTCTGCAGCGCGGCGGCGTACAGCACCAGCCCGCCGCGGCCCCTGCCACACCCCCCCGCATGGTTCCGGGCCAGGGGGGGGGGGGGGGGGTAGAGGGGCGGCTGCCCGGTGTGAGGCTGCGAGGCCGGCGGGGGCGGAAGAGGGGATACTCACACGGTGAAGAGAGCCGACAGCACGGACAGCGAGCTGCGGTGGACCGCAGGGAGCACCAGCAGCCGCAGTCCACCGTCACCGGACGCGCTCTGACACACACACAGACACAGACACAGACACAGACACACACACACACACACACACACACACAGACACAGACACACACACACACAGTTAGGCTCTGCATCACCCCCAGGCTACACGGGCCTTACAGCGTGCATGTGTGTGTATTCACGCTGCTCCCACTGATTCTGTGTGTGTGTGTGCGTGCGTGCGTGCGTGTGTGTGCGTCTGTGTGTGTGTGTGCGCGCGTCTGTGCGTCTGTGTGTGTCTTACTAAATCCGTGACGCCCTTACTTTACTGTGCTTAATGTATTTTCTTTTATTTAACTACTTTCATTGATTTATCCTTCCATGTTGGAACGGGCCTCGGCAAACACGGTTCACGACGACAGGAAGTGATGCTGCACGTTTGACAAAACAAGGGACTGAATGTTGAATCTGAATGGACTCACGCTGCTCTTGGGGCCCACTGACAGTGCGCGACACACCAGGTTCAGCACCATGCGGACAGGAACACTCACCGCAGAGTTGGGGTCCATGCTGGCAGGGAGAAAACGCGCGTTATCAAAATGTGTTACTAAATATATACTACATTTATATTTGCAGACTTTCATTGTTGGAACAAAATGCATTATTGGTTGCTCAGTAACCCCCCCCCCCGATGCTGTCTGGTTTCTGCATTTATCTTGTGGAATAAGACTTTCAATGGGATGCGGGCCGGGATGTGCCAGCTGGGGCTAAGGAGTGTGTGTCGGGAGGGCCGTACCCCAGAGTGTGTTTGAGGGCCAGGCACGTGGCTTTGTATCGGTGCTGGAGCTCCAGCAGGAGGAGTGGGTCCGACTCATCCAGTGCAGGGAAGGATAGCTCCAGGCCCGGGCCGTCGTACTGGACCGTGGCTTCTGGAGGTCCACAAGAGGAGAGTATGTGAGACTGTTGTTAGCATGCTATATGAGATGAGACTATGAGCCATTAGCATACATCATGATATCGACTTAAACAGCTGAAATAAAAATAAGGGCTAAAACCCAATACTAGCCCCATGGACCCTAAAATGAAGGGAAATGGGGTCCAGGTTGAAAAATCCCAAGGTTATCCTTTAACGTTAGATTTGGAAAAGTTAGAAGACAGCGGAGACCCTCATGAGCAAATAATGCACACCCATGCCGTGTTGACCAACCAGAATCCTTCAATAGTAATACGTCACCGCTACAGATCAGACTATACCTGCTTCAACGCCTTGGTAGATCTGAGCCAGCGTGCTATTGGCCGTGGCCAGCAGGCAGTGGAGCTGATTGGCCCAGGCCTCGGCTCTGCTGGTCCCCAGCCCTCGTTCCAGCACCCCTCCAAGGCATGGGAGCTGGCCATAACACCGACACGCCATCTGGTGGACACCTCATGTTATTACTATATTACCATTTAGACACGCCATCAGGTAACATTAACAACGTATCTGAGCCTCTTGAAGCCCTGAACCCCCAAACTGCCATCAAAGAACTAGCCGTGATGAAGGCAGGCGGTGAACACACCGCAAAGACAACAGCCAACGGCCAGCACGTACGCCACGCACCTGGGTGAGGAAATAACTTTCCCTACCAGTAGGTGGCGATAATCTGTTTGTCTACCATTTCACGTCACTCTCGCTTAGACGGTTAATCGAGAACATGTGAAAATGATGAATGACCAGAGATGAAGTGGAAAAGTGAGACAATCTTTCTCTTGGCAAACGGAGTGTCTTTAAAGACGAAGGAAAGGTGAAGGAGACACGCCCACCTCTTGTGTTGTCGGGTTGGTGCTGGTGATTTTTGCAAGAAAATAGGCCCCGAGTTTGTCCTGTAAAAGCAGAAATGAGAGGAGGAGGTGAAACCACAGCAACAGGCTCCGGATGGCAGACGTGGAGCATCCTCTTACCCGCAGGGATCCACACGCCCGGGCGTAGTGGGTCATGCAGGCCGCCATCCCCTCCAGCGCGGCAAGCTCGCACTGTGAACACACATCAGGGAACAGCGTGACCACACAGACCACTAGGAGGAGACCACAAGAGCTACCAACAGGTTTCAAAGTAAAGTGTACTGGATTCACCGGCACTTGGATGAACACGTGAACAAATGGATGAGGGGCAACACTTAAAACATGTGTCTCCCATTTTAAGCCTGAAAGACAAGATAGTCGAGGCAAATCAAGGGTTTCATCTCCACAGAGGGCGCTATGGTGTATTTGCAGGTCGACCACATTCATGAAAAAAACCAAGATGGTGGACCTGTGGCAACTGAACCTGCAGATAAGATTAAACGCCTCCATGACACGCTGCCTTCAACGCTTATCAACTGACTCGTGACAAATGACGGAAAGGTGCGGTACCTCGGTCTGGAGCCCCAGCAGGGAGGTGAGGACGCCCAGCACACAGTTCATCCCCACCTCCCTGGCCAGCTCCGGCAGCATGGAGGAGTAGTGCAGCAGGTCGGCCAGGATGCTGACTGCCAGCTGCACAGTCTGCAGGGGGGCCTGCAGCTGGAGGGAGGACACACAAACCAGGACACATCCCGTGAAGATATAATCATGCACGCGCCACACGGACCGCCGCTGAGAAGCGGCCATAGGTGTACAAGAGGAGAACCCTGGTCTGTTATGTCTGCCTCTCCATTTATACATCATGTATTTTACATATGAGTATTATCATTGCCATTATCACAAAAGGTTCAGAGTAATGACACAAACCAAGTGAGATGGCTATTGTTCTGGGACCAAGTCATTAAGTGGGTTCAGATCACACATTATAACGTTGTTTTGATATAATAATAATAATGCTACCAATACTGCATTCCAGCAGTTCTCAAACAAACTTGATCACTCAATTAATTTCACACAAAGCAACTCCTCTCATTACCTTCATTTATATTCCTCATGAAAGCATGCACCATATGCAGCCAAACACAGACCCTGACCACAGCCAACCAGACACCTTCCAAGCCACTGAGTTGGTCTTGTTGGCCTACTCGACCCAGAAGGGGATTGACCCCCTGTAGTCATGATGTTCAGAACTTCAGGCCCAACTACACCATACCTGTATGACCTGTTGTAGAGAACGCAACCAAGACAGACAATTCTGCTGGAAGACTTCTGTCGAGCTGTCTTTCACCAGCATCGCGAGGAGACACAGCCCCTCGAACCTACGAGAAAGAGAGGGAGCAAGAAAGAGAGGGACACAGAGCGAGACGTTGGGTGATTTTAATGGTCAGGTGTGTCAGCATGCCAAACACTGAGACATGAACAACGAGAGGCCAGGAGCATTACTTTGTCTTGGAGGAGGACAGTTTGGCATTGCTGCAGCCCACCAGCCCTGCCACACAGCTGGAGCCCTGAGGAAGGGTGAGACAGGTCGTTAGGAGGACACAGCCCTGTGAGTGTGGTTCCTAGGAGGACTATACAGAGGACATCCAGGAGGAGTCCTTTCACACGTTGAGATAACACCAAATGCACATGTAGCGTTTCCACATGTGCTAACCCTAAATTTAATCTGAGCCTGAAAATCAAGAAGTAAAATAATGAATAAAACAGCAATGGGATGTACCAATGGAAATCTCATCCACATGTATTCAGGTGGTATGGTTCCTAAAGCATTTTGGGTTTCGGGCTAACGAGGTCAATTCAATTAGAGGGTCCTGAGTGGTAGGGCTATGCCGGTCTACAGCTGAGCAGTTTCCGGTTTCTTACTTTCTGAGCTGTGTACATCGATTAACAGTTACAGGTGATAAGAGCAAACAACAGACAATTCGAATCAATGCATCGTTTATATGCGAATAATATTACAGATCAACATCCAAAGCGTCCAACAAAACGGGTATCCTTCGGTCGGAAAGCCCGCCCCCTCAATAACGCAGAGTTGGAGCATCCCGTTCCGTCGGGAGAAGGGGCGAGGTGAGACACTCGCTGGTTTACCTGGGTCGCTAAGAGGCCATGTTCTCTGTAGTTTGCTAACAGGGCAGGAAAACACTGTGGACGCTGATCCTTCAGAACGGATTCCAGACACTCCGTTAGACGCATACTGGGAGCAACATGCAACCAGGCCGACGTCGCCATGTTGCTGCTCCGTTGGTCCCCGAATCGTCTTCTTCTGCTGGTGTAGCGCACCGTCTATGTTAGGCACACCGTCTCTGGTGTACTGCTGCCACTTACTGGACTGGAGGGTGCACAGGTTAAAAACGTTGCTCGAAATTGGATATGTCCTATTGCTGAAACATCCTGTTCATTTGTTGTTTCCTTTATTTGAGCCATGCTTTTTGTAATACTTGAGTACTTGATTTTTGCCAATGACTTTTTTTGAGGGCCCCACAGGGCCCTCAAACATATTACATAACATAATAATAATAATAATAATAATAATAATAATAATAATATAAAAAGCCATATTTTTACCAATTTTGTGACCAATCTCATTGCCCTTACACATGACGTCACTAAAGAGCGACAAACATTGCTGTGCGTCTTACGTCACTAAATGGCGACGTCGCTGTGCGCCACCCATCCATGTCATAACCGTTGTGTTCAATAAATGTCCATATCACCATTGTCTTGTACTTCTACGTGAACTAATAACCCACGAGACCCGACACCGAAGCAGAAGCTCTGTGGTAAAGAATTCAACCAAACAAAGAATATTGAAGTCCATCACCCGTGATGGCCAACGAGCGGCTCCGGGCTCTGGAGGAGGTGGAGAAGGAGATCGCCATGATCCTCCAGTGCGCCGGTAGGAACCTCTCCAAGAACTTGTCCGAGCCCGCTGGAGAACCGGGTCGGCCTCCCGTCGCTCCTGGTAGAACTCCAGGTTGAACTCCAGTCCTCGTTCTGTTCCGTTTTACGGGCCCAGTCGAACGACCGAGTCATTAATTGTTCTCCAGCGGGTCTTCTACCCAGACCAATACCTCCTGGACGTCTGCGTCTCATTTGATTAGATTGGATTCAATTTGAGTCATTCCCAGTGTTTTCTAGATATGGGAACGTAATTTGTGCTCTGCATTTGACCCATTCAATGGTACATAGGAGCAGTGGGCTGCTATGTTCAGCCCCGGGGAGCAAGTTGGGGTTCAGGACACTTCGACGTGGTCAGTTAGAGGAGGGGGATCGAACCGCCGACCCTACGGTTGGTGGACGACCCGCTCTGTCCACCCACTTTAACCACATATCATAGATAGATATATCATATATGTACCAGCTCATAGAAGAGCTCGTTTGACCTACGGCATCCAAAAAGTGTCCAAAGTTGAGATACTTACTGAAATAAACTTTACTCCCTCATTTTAGGATGAGTGTTTTTTTTCTTGTAGTTCCCCTGCCCCCAACTGCCCCCTCAGTTGGGGGCAGGGGAGATGAGACCCATCCTGATGGCCTTCAACCTGAAATAAACACAGGAGATTTAATGATACGCTGGCAGGACAGAAGACCGTCTCGGGAGAACATCCACATTTAAATAACCGTTTTCGCTGCACTTTGCAGCTGGGTCTTTCCAGAAGCGACGGCAGGCTCAGCACGGTCAGGTGTATACAGAGCTACCATGCAGTCGAGACTTGTGACCATGAACGATGTGTAACTCTTTCATGTGTGCCCCAGGTAATGTGCTACTGGAGCTCTCCAAAGACAAGCACAATGCAAGCTTTCTGGACAGACAACTGGCTCAGTTTCTAAGTTCTGTGAACCGAATTGAGAGCGAACTAAGCGGCCAGATCCGCTATCTCACACAGGTATGACGTCACTGGGACCACGTGGAGTAGAGGTGCACTGGGATGGGTTTGGTGGACTTGTAAACCTCTGTGTTCTCTTTAGGTTGCGACGGGCCAGCCTCACGAAGGCTCCACCTACTCCGCCAGGAAGGACTGTCAGATGGCGCTGAACAGGGCGGAGTATGCGAAGGTGAAGCTGGGTGAGCTGGGACGAACCTGCGAGCTCATGCTGGACCAACAGCTGTAGAAAAGGAGAATCAGGATCCTTTCGGTACTGACTCTCCTCTTGCCGGACCACTAGCTCTAGACGGCTGCAGTAGGTCTGCAAGGAGGACACGAACACCAGACCTTGGAGCAGAAGATGGATATCTCCGGGCTTTTCGCCTTGTTGCTTTTTTGTATTATTGCTTACCTTTGTTTGTTTTGCATTTTAAGTACACTTTTTGTATGAACTACCAGAAATGGAACATTTACAGGTTATAATGGACAGGAGACAGACCACCTTAAATTAAAAGATCAACCCTCAGACATTTGTTGGAAGTATATCTCTGAGTTTGCACAAACCTGGCAATGAATCGATTGTCCCTTGTCCAGATCAGTGATGTTGTGGTAGATGTCACACCTCTTCCAAATCCTTACATGACAGACGTGACCCACGTGTCTTGGTTTTGGGGCCAGGAGCACAGCAAATACAGAAATTTGCAAATGGGTCAATAACAATACGTATGCCGTACTGTTTGATTGCAATTATATAGTAAAGAGTAGGCTGACATGAGTCTTGTTATCAATATGTATGGCCCATTTATGAAAATGTTAATATTTTGTTGTGGTTCAGAATCACAAAAAACAAAGGTTATGTAAAGTTATGTTTTATTATTATAACCTTAAGCCTGTGCTTTCAACAATGGGGTTGAGTGTAATGTTTGCTCTCCACTCGTGAGCTGCTTACCAAAGTCACAGTTGCCAAATTTGAGTTTTACTCCCCAAGATATAATTTAGAATGGGAGTATTCAGTCAGTTAACAAACACACAAAACACACACATAATATCACACACACTTCTAGCTAGCAATGTGAAGAAACAATTTAAATTGTCCTTACAATAAAAAACAAAAATAAAATATAGGTTGGAATACATTTTACAATAACACACATCACTATAAACATCTGTTGTTTAACATCTGTTGCAACACTTCAACTGGTTAAATGCAAGAATGAATGCTACTTAGTGGCGTTGGGAAAACACAGAAGCGTGAAACATGGACACGTTTTATGTGATTACCAATTAGTTTGAATTGATTCAGGTCCAAATAATTTTTTGATACACAACAACCAATCCTATATTTAGTAGTTGAACGCAACATTTACTCATGTTTTCCCAACCCTGGGGCATCAATTGGAAATATTGTTTCCAGAAATGAATTACCAGTAACAAAAATCCTTTCGTGTATAAATTACAATTAACCAAGATAGAGAAAGGAAAATAAACGCCTATTCATCGTCGTCATCATCGTCTTCGTCATCATCCTCGTCTTCGTCGTCATCTTCATCGTTGTTCATCAGGGTGTGTTGTTGTTGTTGTTGTTGTTGTTGTTGTTGTACCAGGCTGGCACCTCCTCCCACCTTCCCCTTAGACTTGTAGTCAGCCACGTCCTGTGACACCAGGGGAGTTGAAACCAGCAATGTCACTCACTGGGAATCTGACAGGTTTTCATTACGTTTCATACGAGTAAAAAACTGCAGTTCACGCTAGCTGCCATCCAGAGGTTTTAGCGAGCTACCATACCTTCTGGTACTTGTCCTTGAGTTTGTTGGCCTTCTGCAGGTATGGCTGCTTGTTGGCATCTGTCAGGTTGTTCCACATCTCCCCGAGCTTCTTGGCCACATCGCCAATGCCTAGACTGGGGTTCACCGCCTTGATCTTTGGCCGGTGGTCCGCACAGAAAATGAAGAAGCCAGATCTAGAGTGGGAGCAGGGTGTGTGGGAGAAAAAGGCTCAGAATAAATGCTAGCCCAAACCCAATGACCAAGGTATAGGGATAAGATGAATTAATGTTGTACACATAAATAAAGATATGTGTGTTACACATTTCCTTACGGTGGTCTCTTGGGGGCATTTGGGTCTTTCTTCTGCCCCTTCTTCCTGCCCGGAGCGTAGTGCTGCATCTCCTGGTCAAACCGAACCTTGTCCTGCCTTGCCAAGTCCTCAAACTTCCCCTTTTCTTTACTAGAGATGGTCTAGGGAGTACAGAGCGCAGACTATCACCATACGGAATGCAGTGAAGTCTTTGCTTTGCAGAGGAAATGTGTGTCACTTACATGGAATGAAAAAACATTTCGCACAAATGAGACCCATTATAATGAACTGGTTCTTCGCCATGTCTCACCTTCCACCGCTCTGAACACTTTTTGGAGAACATTGTGAAGTTCACAGGAACCTCTGGACTTTTCTTCTCATGCTCTTCACGGCAGGTCTTGATGAAGTATGCGTAGGCTGACATTTTGCCCTTTGGCTTCCTGGGGTCCCCCTATACAGGGGGCATTGGTTCATGTTTAAGTAGAGCACTTTACTGGTTCTTTCCTCAGGTCCAGCACCTGACAAAATACAACACTGAAAACAGAAGGTTTTGAGTCAGTAGTTCTGTTTTACTAAGTTTTATTGTCGTTCTGGTCTTCACCAGGTCTAAAAGACTTGCATGATCGACACACACACACACACACACACACACACACACACACACACACACACACACACACACAGCAAAGCATGGCAAACTGTTCAGTGACAACAGAAGCAAGTTGTTACCCTGAGAGTTCATCTCTTGGGTCTGGATTCACAATAGTTTCAGAAATGAGTGACTGATTGATTGATAAATCCCACTAACCTTGGCCATGTTGATAGTTGTAATGAAGCTGGATAAGATGTCTGTTTCTGTGTTATTATGGTCCAAACTAGAACAGAGAAGGTGTGCAATCAATATTGGTAAACTGTGCCACAGAAAAATCTCATCTTGAAGAACAGAAATATATATTTTATTTGACATGAAAACGTACAATACAAATATGATCAATTAAAGAAGCTACTAACTTCATTGTTTTGATGCACATGTTTAGACATAGACATTTTTATGATTTGTTAGCAACTTTCAACTTTGCATTGATATACTGTATTATTATATCAATTTGATGATAACAACTCTTAATAACATTTGGTTGAATTCTGTCATTATAACATTGCATAACCAGTGTAGCAAACCAATGTTATTCGATCTGATTAAAATGTGTTTTAGTCTGAGTAATGGACCGGTTTCACCACAACATTGATCACGTCATGATGAAAGATAACTGGGCCGTCAACCACGGGAATTATTCAGCTTCCATTTTGAGAAACGCGTGTCTCATGTGAGAAACTACCGTTTATTTGTGTACATCTGGCCATCTCCAATATAATTTTCCTGTAAAGCCGTTGATTTTCTGCATGTTCCCAGTGTGGCCCGTCATTGTGCCTGGTGTGGTAGCGGAGCTTCTCCTCAGCCTCCATAATAAAATGGAGACTGGAGAAGAGAGACCAGCTGCTTTACGCACAAAGCGCAGCCCGCCCCTCTGGTCCACAGCGGGTCTCCTCTCACAATGCCGTTAAACACTCACAAATGATCAGATAAATCAGGGGGAAACATGTAGAATAAGAGCCTCGGAACGGGGTTTGTTGTGGCTCCGTGGCGTTATTTAACCGTTATAAAGTTATCTCTCGCTTGGCGCAGCGCTGCTCTAACAAAGACGGCCATTTGTAACGCAGGCTCTGCTGCGCATGGACGAAGTTGGAAAACATGGAACGGATGTCAAGAAAATAAATTCATCATTACTGCTGTGCGGAGATAAACCAATGTGGGAGAAAACGAATAACGTGTGTATATAAAATGTCATAAATGTGGACTTTGTGGACAAGCCCTCCGGTCGCTGTGCGTGCAGCAGCGGAGCCTCGTCCGCGGATTAAACCGCCAGCCATTTTACTGGAGGAGCCGGAGTCTCGGTGTACCCCTAGACCACAGCCTCGGTGCGCCCCTAAACCAGTGCTTCGGTGCGCCCCTAGACCACAGCCTCTGTGCGCCTCTAGACCAGAGGCTCGGTGCGCCCCTACATTAAAGCCTCGGTGCGTCCCTACATTAGAGCCTCGGTGCGCCCCTACATTAGAGGCTCGGTGCGCCCCTAGACCGAAGCCTCCGTGCACCCCTACACCGGACCATCGGTGCACCCTTACATTAGCACCGCATCAGAGCTGACAAAACGCTTTATTATGGGAAATAGCGCTCATCCACACGTCGTAATCTAAACACCAGTAAAATACCAGTGATGAGTTCTGTCCTCAACCAGCCGTAATAAGAACACACATCACGTGAATAATAATTATTATTAATTTTAAGCGCAGCATTACAGTTTTTATTGTATATATATTTTGTCTTACAGCATGACGATATGATTTTAAAATAAAATGTTTCCATCATTCATGTTTCCCTTCAGCATAAATTAACTATTGGATGAAAACCTCATTCTATTGTACAGAATAATGTAACTATCATCTTGAAGTTCACCATAATCTTCCTATCAAGAACATCCCATTGTAGGTGAAGGACATGCAGCAGCTCCTGTTACCTGGCCACTCCTGCTCCCGTGTGCTGCTCCTCTCCTGTGTGCAGGCTCGGTCTTCTGCTATCTCCCCTCTCTCTCCTCTCTCCCAGCAGCCCCAGCGCGCAGCCTCAGTCTGCTGTAGTAGTAATGTGTCGACGGTGAACTAGTCGGCTCTATTTGTCGGTCTTGGGAGCTCTCTTCAGTAAACCAGTCGGCTCTTCTTGTCTTTCTTTTGTAGATGAATACAAGACAGGATAAACCAACGATAGCACACAATTACCGACGTGAGACGTCTCACGTTGGTAATAACGACATGTCATCTATGTCCGTCTTACAGACATAATGTCCTGCCTGGTTACAGAACGGTTGTCTCCCTCTCAGGATCTCCAGCCTTGACCTGTCCTGTAGGAGACTTTGTACTATACGTCCATCACTAGAAACCCACCAGTGAATATCCTCTGTGGTTATTCATCCATTTGTGATGAAATGGTTTGTGTTGGATAGTCAATAAATCAATAAAAGTGTTTGATGTCTTTACATGATGTCTTTACATGATTTATTCAGACAGACAGACAGACATACTTTATTGATCCCTGAGTGAAATGGCTATTGTTAGATATTATTAGACATATTTTATTTTTTAAGGTTTTAAGTTACGGTAGGCCTATAAAGATGTATTAAGGAATATGTGCACACATACCAATCATAGGTCAAAACTTTGCTAAAGGTGGCTGAATGATAAAAGCCAGAAGTGGTACTAAAGGAAGGGCCGGCTCTTACTGCTGAGCTGAGCCCAAGGATCTGGCTCACTGAAAAGAACCGGAACTCCCATCACTAATCTGCTTCTCTCTCCCAGCAGCACCAGTGCGCAGACTCAGTTTTCTGCTCCTCTCTTTCTCTCCCAGCAGCCCCGGTACGCAGCCTCGCGCTAGCTCAACACGAGAGCAGCCTGATTGGACAAGCGCCCCCTGCGTTTCAAAACAGCCTCCACTCCAGCTGATTGGTCGCCCCCCCCCACTCTGACACCACGGCCGGGGATTTGCGGAGCAGCGCGCCTCGTGCGCGCCTCGTGCGTTAGCTCGTGTGTGGCCTCGTGCCAACGTCCACTCAGGTGGAAACGTCCCGCCCAGCCCGTGTGACGTCACCTTAGAACGGCCCTGTGATTCCTTATTGGTCGTTGTTAAACCAATCCAAGAGTGTCTTTAAAACAAAGATTGTATACAACCAACACTGTCAATCATCATTTTGTTATTTAGTATGTCTTATGATACGTTAATTATACCTTCATTTAGCCCACACTTTTTAAAACAAAAGAATCTACATTTTTTGGCGATAAAAGTAATGTATGACAGTGAAGTTGTTTAAAGGGTCAAGAAAGGGCCAAGAAAGAATAAACGAAAGGATGAGCAGAACATGTTGTCTTGGTAACGAGGCCAGTAACAACACAACAAGATGGTAGTTTATCTACAAACACAGAGATAATTCAGCACTATTTTCACTGCCGTGAGTATTAGGCTGCCTGTGATGCGGCCCTGACAGGTTGCCCCCTCAGCTAGAAGCAGCTGAAAAATAGATTATAATATCATATAATAAGAATATCATTGCGCTGTGGAGATACGGGGGTCTCTAAAAGCGTTCGTCAAAGTTTGTTGTTTTTGAATACAATGTATAAAGTAGTTCAAATACGGACAATTCTCATTCTAGTTTTCCAATGGCTGCGCACCTGGCGAGTGTGACGTGGTTAGGACAGTTTGACCACGCCCATCACGCACCTGGTAAAGGACAGAAGAATAATGCAGCTACAACTGGGAGCTAAAACACGACCATATATTACATATCAATTCAAGACTCAACTAATCAGGAGGTTCCTCTGCCTTCTGACCTCTGTTAGCTCCTGGGATCAGAGGGGCGCCCTCTGGTGGCTAGCAGGGGCAAAACCTCTTCAGTCCATCTCTTAATAAATCATCATGAAATCTGCTCTCCACGCATTTTGTGTATTGCTTGTGTAACTATGTATTTTCAGTCAAAGATGTGTATTAAACATCGCTTTTAAGAAACCCGTTTTCGCAGATGAAGGCGGGGTCACGCAGGGAAGCGGGATGACGTCTTTTCAGGAAACGAAAGTCAATATAAACCGAAACCAAAAAAACGCCCCATGAAGACTTAAAGGCTGGGTTGGGTATGGCGTTGGCCTTAGATCCCCTATGTTAGATCCTACGTGGACGTCGCCGCCATGTTGGAGAGGGCAGACTGCCTGTTAACTAATACAAGTAGACAGGGAGCTGCGGTTTTATGAAGAAATAAAAAGCACGTTTACGTTTCTTAACCGAGTCATTTGTTCATTCGATGACTCATTGAAATCCGGTGAGAAATTACAATTTAAAAGAGAGATTTTTACCCTGAAAACTAATAATGTTAAAAGTTATAGGCTACTGTTGTTTGCAAACCCTTCCTGGTCTGGAATGTGTTTGACATCATGGTGGGCCTACTGGTCATCAGCTGTTGGTCTGGTTATTAATAGGCTGTTTGTGATTCACTTTATTCCCCCCCCCAGGGTCAGACCGGGTTGGTCCCCATGATCACATCACACCCCGGAGATATGAACCATACCTCACACTCCAAGAGGGTGTAACCACAGCTTGGTAAGCAATACGCTAAAGGGATGAAGTGAAAACACTGCAGGAAAAAGCTTAAACCATACAGGGCTTCAGGAGAACTGCAGAACATTATGTACACGTTGGAGATTTGAACAGCGCAACCACAAATGATGGAACCATGGAGGCATTATCAGACAGCCACTAACAGTGCTGTCAGCATCCCAAAGATAAAGGCCTGTTCTAGATTCTGACTCCCATCAGGGGAGTGCCCCCCTAACCTGACCCAAACAGCTGGTCAAGGTGTAGAAATGTCCAACAAGACAGTTGACTTTACATGAACATTACACTGCATCTTACAAATAAAATATTTATTACAGTGTCATGTATTTTGGAGCACAATATATAAGTAAATAGTTTGAAAGCTTTAGCATTGCGCTGTGCTCAGTGGCGGCTGGTGAAGAATATTCTAGGTGGGGCTGTGCCATATTCAGTCAATTTCAGTAACCATCCCAATACATTAAACACAAACTACAGGAAACGAGTGCTCCGTGAAATAGTCAATAATTATTGAATGCCAATATTAAAAAGTTGAGGCATTCTATCACAAAACATAAACA